>VWZV01015317.1:0-261074 GCA_013397155.1 Irena cyanogastra | reverse complement strand
TTTTTTTTTTTTTTTCCTTTCTCTTTTCGCCTCTTCCCGAGGTAGTTTGCTGATGTGCAGCCCGGATCCATCTTCTGGCAGCATCAGCGGGACCGGGGTCGGCGGCGCGGCGGTCGGCGGGCGCGCAGCGGGGCGCGGGGCGGGGGCGGAGCGGGGCGCAGGCAGCAGCAGCCNAAACCTATGGTTTCTCCATCCCTTACCCTCCTTTCTCAAGCCGGCGTGGACAGCAGAGCCGGCCGCCTAGTTCACCCTCGCCCTGTTCGCCACCTCTCCGCCCGAGGGAGGATGAAGATGCTTTGCTGGAGGATGGCACTGTGGCTGGCCGGGTGGACTGTCTGCGGGAAGCCTACTTCCTGCTCTGGCCTTGATTATGACTACACTTACGATTTCACTGAAGAGGATAAAGCCGAGGCGATAGATTATAAGGATCCTTGCAAAGCCGGTAAGTGACTTCCACGTCTAATGCAGCTCCCCGCCCCCTCCCCAGATGGTGACTTTGTCTCGGCTTTATTTACGCGGGGTGCGTGAGGGGGGAGTCCCGGGCTCACCTGCTCCCTCCCGGGGCAGCGGCGGCGAGCGCCCTACGTCCAGCCGCCTTAGCTGGGGAAGCTACCCGGGAGCTGCTTTTCTGGGACTTCCCACTTACTTCCCTGCGCTCTCCGGCGGGGCTGGCAGACGGGCGCGGCGGCGGGCAGGGCTGGACCGGCCGCCACCGCTCCGCGGCCCCGGGGGCGTCGTGCCGGCCGAGGAGCCCTCAGGTCACGGCGCCGCCGGAGCCGCGGAAGTTGCAGAGAGCATTTCGGCGGGGCTCGAAGGTGTCGAGGCGGGACTGCGCCCCGCAGCACCAGCCAGGAATACGGAGCGGCCGGGCCGGGCTCCGCCGGAGGGTGGCGGCTTCTCTTGGGCCCCTTCCCGCCCCCGCGGCGGGAGCGGGTGCCGCCTCCGCCTCCCTCTCGCCTTCTTCCATCCCAACCTGTCGCTCCCTGGCCGGGCACCCCTTCCGTGGGCCGGGGAGGGCTCTCGGCGCCGGCCGCCCCATGGATGTGGATGCGATAAGTGCGGCTCCCGAGCGGGAGGGCTGCGCAGCGATGGTGACTGCCTGCCGGGGTTTCAGCCGGGCGAGCCCACGCGTCCCGCCCGCAGAGCCCGAGTGGTGCGGGCTGGTGTTCCACAGCCTGGGCGGTGGTGCCTGCCAGACCCCTTTCTACACTGTGCGGGAGGAGCTGAGGTACAGCCTCTTAGCACTTTGTACAGTGGTGTTCTAGAACGTTTATCCTACTCATTTAGGACTGCAGCCTCTTTAATGCCAGATACAATTCTTCAGCCATTAAAGTTATCCGTAAGAAGAACTGACCTCAGGAACCGGGTTCACTGGTATTTCAGTAGACAAGTGTATCTCGGTGATGCTTTTTTATCCTCCCCAAGGTGTTATCAGCAACAGTGGTTGTCCATTCCCAGCAGCTCTATGGTTAAACAAGTGCTCAAGTTTTCTAGCAGCCTCCTTTGCATTAATTAGTTATTTTATATTCTGAAAACTAGTTCAGCCAAAGGTTGTGTTCACTGTATCAGTGTAGTTTTCTTTAATTTATTGAAGAGAATGTGGTGTACATATATGCCAAATATGCAGACGCTCTGTTTTTCTAATCACAAAAATATTTTGTTCCTAAGTGTGAATTGTTAGGTCTGACTTGCTTACAACTGAAGAATGTTCAAGTTCAAAAAGAACAGAAGCAACTGCAATCAGAACATTATTTTTTCCTCAATTAGCACTCACAAATAAGTATAAGTAACTGGTCATTGTTAACCTGAACTCTTTTCTTCTGGTCTGTAATTTGTTCAGAAGATTCATATGCATCATTTCATACAATGAGAAATGCCTATTTACTCTCAGTTTGCTGTGGGATTCTTGTTTCATAGTGGGAATAATTAGCAATTATAATTCATGATACTAAGTGTTTTGAGGTTATGCATGAGAGAAAGACAGCAGTAGGAGACTGCAATTTGATCTGCATTGCCAATTCTCTGCCATCACTTTGTTTTGCCTGGAGAAAGAAGCACTTGTTTGGTAAATTTGGCCCATGGAAACATTTTATTAAAGTTCTTACTTGTGCTGCTTCACAAGTATAAGGAGCTTAGGTACTACAGGGACAAGAGACAGGTAGCTGTATGAAGAGTTACCTGTGTGTAGTTCCTCTTAGTCTTAGAAGCTGTCACTTTGAGGTTGTCTATCCAGTAAAAAAAACCCATTTTTTTTTGTCTGCTTCTCAGTGTGTCATAGTTCTTCAGAAATAAAAATGTGCCTCACTGCTGTACACTGGGTGTGTACCATGTACTCATCATTTTTAATAAAAAACTGAAAGCTCTGTCTATCAACGCAACTGATCCTCCACAAGTATTTCCCAGTTTACTTTTCCTGCTAGACCTTCCTTAAAGGCTCCATTAATCTCAGGCTGTAAAGTACTGGTGCCTGATCAAAGATGCTGGGAGCAGCGGGTGCTCAGCCTCTTTTAGCAGCATAGCCCAAGTGTGTGTTCTCCCTAGGTCAGCTCTTATCATCTGGGGTGGGTTTTGGACTCCCAGGAGTAAATTTACTGACCTCTGCCATTAGGATGGGTTCCACAGTGAGGCCCTATAGAAGGACAAAGCCAGGCTTCACACTCACGGGTGTGAGACGGTCACACTCAAGTTTGTGTGTCACTATGCAGAAGGTAACAGGATAAAATAAGAGAATTCTTGCTGAGATAACGCTCAAGGTATGCAAGCTTTGTAGATATAATTAACACCTGGTTTTACTGCATCTTGAGGGCCTGCAGCAGAGCCTGTAAAAGTCCTTTTTTTTTTTTCCCCTCAAGCTGTTCAGGCTGGTCAGCTGGGTCAGTGTTTTCTGTTAGGAACGAGATGTGAGCTTCTGCAACTTAGCAAACACCCAAAGTCATTTATGGTTTTACCTAGTTCAAAAACTCCAGTGATACCCATGCAAATTTTAGACATGCTAGAATAATTTGACCTACCCCCAGATGTGGTGATGTAAGATTGTTTCACCTATATTTTAGAAGTTATTTGCATTCAAATTTTCTCCAGTGAGTAGTGTTTGCTGCTTAGTTTTTTACTGCATAGACTATGTTTGCAATCTTCTGACAGAAGGCACTGCACATGAGGCATGAGATCCATAGTTAGATGAAGTTACAATTCCATATCTCTTTATAGATACCTACCTCTGTTGAATAAATGTTCTCTTGATAGGTCCCTTTCCCCCTGTTTTATTGTGTGAAAACTGAAGAAATTTACCAGAAACACAATGTGACAGCCTCTGAGGGGTTATTTATGGGTATTCCGTGGGGTTTTTTATGGGTACTGTATTTTCACAAGGAAGGGATCATTTCAGTGAATGTGCCTAGAATCACACTGTTGCTTTGACTTAGAATTCCCAGGAGCAGCACAGTGCGGGATGCTATAGAGGCTGAAAAGTACATTTTCTTACAATATTTCCAGCTTTGTGAAAAATCTACAGATAACAGGTGTCTGTCAGATGCCCTGTAGCACTGGGAGGCGCTTCTGGGAACTGATGTTGCCATTTGCACCTAAAACAGCAGCTGGTTTATGCAACGACCCCAAAGTACAGTCTCAGCAGTAAAGCCAGCACATAGGGAGCCCTGGAGCTTCAGGGGAGAGAAAGGCCTGGAGAAATACTGTGATGCTGTTGGGGAGACAGCCATTGGAAGGAAGCTGTTGACATTGTGAAGGAGAACTTGATGAGCTGTGTGGTTTCCCGTAGGTTTGTCTGCAGACCTTTAACCTGTGTGTGAATTTTGGGTCATGCTACTCCTCCCTATAACAAGAATCCTGGCACACTGTAACAGCGGGATGTGATGTAACACAGTTTCTGTGCTTCTGATGTCTCGGATATTTCCTTGTGTCTCTCTGCAGGATATTGCCCTCAGTGTTTGCCGTTGTGAGTTCAAGTGTAAGGCATTCTTAGTTCATCTTCAAGATGTAATTTGCCAGAAGATGTGAAACTGGGAACGCCATACTCTAAATCTAAGGGCGTAGATCAGCATTTGTATAGTCAGATATCACTCCAAAGAAGAAAAAGCTGAGTTAGATTTCAAGGGGCATCATCAGACTTTTCAGATTGCAGCATGCACCTGCATTTATTTGTGGATTCCTGAAGTTTTTTTTCCATTCTTACCACAGTTTATGACTTATTCAGGATATCTGCTGAGAAACATAGAGAGTGAGATGGCTAGAAAAATAATTTCCCATCCTGTTCGTAGCCTGCACTTAGTTGATATTCAAGGTTTTTTGAAGGCTTTTGTTTTGTTTTTTCAACAGCTTTGTTTTCCTGAAACAAAGCAAAGCAAATAAAAAAAGCGGGTGTACTCTGGTGTGGTCTTCCAATTAAAATACCATGAACTGTGGGAGATTAGGCAAGAAGTCTTAGTTTTGTTGTATAGCTACAGTGCTGAGGTCTGTTTCAGCCTCTGGACAGCTGACTGTCCTCAGATAAGTCTCTTTTAGCTTTTCTTCTGTGAGGTATTTCACTTCCTAAAACAAATGTTAAAGGTTTGGGGAATAAGCTTGAAGCTGAGTTCCTTGGGCTATTATCTTTTGTGAGCCTGGATTTTTGGGTTTTTTTGTGCCAGAAATTTTGTCTTGCACTAGGAGAAATTCTCCCAAGGAAAACGTCACTGAAACTTTTACAGTTTTGACTGCAGATAGTTTGGATTACTCCCACTGCCAAAACCCAGTTAATAGGGATTTTTTTCCTTTCAAATGTTGCGTGAATTGATTTTATTTTTTTTCCCTCAGTGAAGCTAGATAAAAATGTCAAAAAAAAAAAAATTGAAGACAAGCAATTACATTTGGAAAGTTGGTTAGCATGCAGTTATTTGACTAAAATTCTGTATGTATGCATGCCTGCCTGCTTGAGAATTAGGAAAAATTAAGACAGGCTGTCCTTACATGTCCATTTCTCCCTCCTCTGAGAATCTAAGGAACTCGTTTACTTTGCACCTTTATAAATAATAATAATAATAATAAAAGTTTGGATTGTCTGTAGGAGGGAAATTAGTATTTCCCACATCACTGAAGTGTCTAACCCAATAATATATTTTATTCGTAAAATTGCTGAACAGGAAAGATTGATGGTAAATGATGAATACAATTATTATGCAGTGTTATTTTTAACTGCAGTCTAACTATTGTTTCCTGATGTTGTAGCAGCAGCTTTCTATACTGCTACATTTATATTTTAGTTTTCCTCTTGTGCTCTGGGACGTGTGTTCAGTTGTAAGCATTCTGATTGTACATTCTGGTAATAGGAAAATTCTTAAAACTTCTGATTCTATATTTTGAATGTGTTGCATGATTTAAGTAATGGAGATCTTTCATATTTATAGTTCAGTCATGTAGTAGACTCTTAAAGCTATATTGTGCAGTTTGTACTAATATGGAGGTTGTGCTGCTAATATCACTTGCCAGATTGACAGAACTGTGACTGTTCATGTAGTAAATGCATAGTGTAGGCAGCTGAAACAGAAACAAGCTTTTCTGAATGGTTTTCCCAACTGGTTTCCATCCTGCTGTGGATAAACTTATAGGGTAAATAAGACTACTGACAAATTTAGCTCTTAAATATTTTTCCCCCCAGAATTCTCCACCACTGCTTTATCTTTTATGCTCTTAAATGTTATCTCAACACCTTTGAAAGAGATTTGTGAGAACATAAAATTCTTTTCCTCCTCAGCTTCATTGAAAAAATTAATTCAATATGAAACTCTGGGAAAACTACATTCAATGAATATGTTTATGTTCTAACTTTGTGAATATCCTTCCACACCAAAGGCTCAATTTCATGTCCAGACCACTTTCATAGGCGTTTGTTTCTGAGTGTATATCCGGTGTGTCAAACGAGTGACCTGCGAGGAGCAGGATTACATCACTGCAGAACGAGTCTAATTGACAAATCTAATTGAGCTTGGAATCAAGTCCCCAAGGCAAACTCTGAAATGTTCACCACACCTGGATATCTGCCTTATGTCATTCTGATTGCCCCTCTGGACAATAGGGTTGATAGGCTTGTGACATAATTTCATTCACTTCTTTTTGGAGAGAAAGTCATGTCTGTGATGCATGGTGGTGACAGATGGTCTGTAAAATGGAAGAGTGTAAGATTGGAGAGTCAACTTCTGGTTTTCACAAGCACAACGGACCTTGTGGAGAGGAAGACTTTCTTTTTGCCTCTCTGGATGCATTATGGTAGTCTAAATTTTATAACAGTGAATGATCAATGGAAGAAATCTCTAGTCTTTGTTTAGACAAGGTGCCTTTATGTTTAAATTGAAATAGCTTTTTATAGTCTGGCTTTCAACTTAGGAAAAATATTATGGTACATATTTTTTGTTTTTAATATGTATCTGTAGAAAAGATAAATTCTAAGAGCCGTATTACAGAGCAGAACTAAGTTTTCGCCTTTCAAAGCTTTCAGTTGGATGAGCAGCATTTCATAGGGTTTTTCAGACTTTTCTCAGCCTCTTTAGGCTCTTTCTAATCTACTTGTTTCAGTCATTATTGAATGCAGTCTATACCCCCCATTCTTAACCAGAAGCAACCTCTCTCCACCTCCCTACTACATCTCTTCAGAGTAACAGAACTGAAAGTGTGACTAGAGAAATCTTTGTGTATTTTTAGTTCTGTCTTGTCAGGATATTTTTCTTGGCTGAGAGCTAATGGCCAATCTGTTAATGTGTTTTAATGCATATTCATTCTTTGTATCTGCTGTGTATCTTCTACTTCTTTTCCTGTAATTTCTTTCATTGTTACTATGGTGAGTTTCCTTGCTTCTGGATTCTACCTCCACTGAATGCACTTTTCACTTGCTTTTCAGCTTTTCCTTGTGCTGCCTGACCAGTCTTCTACTCCTCCCTGTTTCCTTCCCTTGATATGTTATTCTCTTGCTTGCAATTATCAGTTATTCCCTCCAAATATAACTTCTAGCTCATCGTCAGGCTTTCTGTAAGATTGTCCTCTAGTGCTTTGATAGCTCTGTAGCAAAGAAACTGGGCACCTGTGTGCACAGCTGGAAGTGAGGAGGAGGAGAAAGATGAGTGGGCTGTGTGTGACCAGCATGTTCTCAGAGGCCTCGTGCTGGATGCTCAGTGGGCTGCAATGATCTGTTAAGCACTGCACAGCCAATCCTGAAATATCCAGCTACAAATGTTCATGCAGAACACATACGTGAGCCTTCGTTCTCTGTTGGACTCACGTACCTAAATATTGAGACTTGATGTGAAGACAGTCCCTTGGTGATCAACAGGAATAGGAGTACTCTGAGTACTTGAAGTGTAAAGGTTGTATAAATAGTAGTGTGGCAGAACAGGTTGAGCTGGGAAGTGTGAAGGTGGAGGCTGTCCCTGGACATCTGCGGAGTGCCGGTGTGCGACCCATGTGAGCGATTGCTCCTGCAGGCTGTTACGGGGGCAGCTCCCACTCAGACAGATACTCTCAGATGGCTTCTTGGGGGGAGTTTTGCCTCAGTAATGGTCTGAAACTGCAGATGTTGGGTGACTGTGAGTATCAGGTGTTTGAAAATATTTGAGCACAATCAGATAGCTCTTACAGAGCAATAATGCTCCAAAATGTAGGTTTGTGGGTTTTCTCTTCAATATTACAAAACAGATTGTCAAGACCAAAATGCCAAAAAATCAATATTATTCTAAAATAACTCCTAAGTTTTTTCCTGATATGTGTGAAATACGATGCCTAATAGGATATGCAGTGTTTATTACACCAGTTTCTTTGCTATATATACTTTAATGATAAAAAGGTCCATCAATAATTGACTAGAATTGATTTTGAATTTTTTTTCCTTCATTTTGATGGTTATAAGTGATGCCTGATCAGGAAATAATCAGCAAAATCAGGACACAAAATTGCAAAGGAAGGATGTTTATTTTAAAATTCATTTTCAGTGCATTTAAATCTGACTTCGGAAATTCTCTATCTGGCTGTCCTCATGAATTTCATATCTTTTCCTGCAGAAACTGAATGACAGAGACACGTTGCTGCATTGAAAGGTGCCAGTACCTCTCCAGCCACATTGTGATTCTTGGATATTGTAAATTGTATGTTGGAACTTAAGTATCAGCTCTTGTAAGAAGTGAGGGGACAAGGACATCAGCTGGGGAAGTTGTATCAAAATAGCTGCACAGATGAATTACATTATTCTCATGCTGGTAGCAGCAATTAAATATAGTTCTAATAACGTTTAATTGTTATAAAACAAAAATGAATCTGTTTTATTAGTGTCTTATGTTTTAATAGGTGCTAGTTAGGTGTGTTCTTGCTGTCATGGGCATTGTAGCACTAAAGACCCTTAACACTTTTCCACTTTCCCAAAAGTGGATAAAGAATTTTGCATAGGGCACAGTGATTGTCCAAAGAGTGGCCAAAAGGCAGAGCTTCTGATGTTTCCAGATGATGTATTCAGATAAGCAACAAAAGTAATTTCAGATGGTTCTTATATAATATCAAGATTTATTTGAACAGTTTACTTGCAGAATGAATTATATTTGCTTTCATGAGGAGTAGTTTTAGAACAACTCTGCGGGTGTGAGAACATGATGATGAACTGCCCAATTTCTCCATCTGGTAAAATGTCCTTATATTTATAACAAATTTGCATACATCTTCTTTTTCACTTGTCCTTGCCTTTTTCCCTTACTCAACATTACTCTTAGAACTGTGCTCTTACTTCAGCTTTGTTTGTAGGTAGGTTATGCCACACTACTTTACAACTGTTTCCATACTTATAATTCTGTACTTCATCCCTTGTATAAATGTATAGGCACATGGATAAATTAGGTATCTTGTGTTCAGGCAATAAGCTTAGCTCTTTCCTAATGAAGAGCATAGTGTGTTTCCATGAAAAATTACCAGCACCATGTTGAAGGCATGTTACCCATTTTTTGTGATCTTCATTTTAGTACCAGGATCTTTGCTATGTCCCTCAGCCCATCCTTTTGTCTTAATACAAACTACTCAGTCTTTAACTGTGGAACTCTTCAAGACTCTTGGTTCAAGAATGAATTGTGGAATCCTTTTTCTGTTGTTACTGATATGCCATAATTGCATTATGTTCTGATAACTTACAGAGATTAATCTTTCATGCTTGGAAAAGAAATTGTTAAAGAAAATCCCACAATAAACCCTTGGACAAAAAACATTAAATCAGCCTGTAAATCGCTAAGGAACCAGGTTTGCATGGGTATTTAATTCCCCCAAGGTTATATTATTGGAAAAACTGTTTAATGAAAACAGGGTAAAAAGATGTTCAAGTTAGGAAAGAGAAAATGAAAGAGAATGTTCATGATTATCATGTTCTATTTCAGAAATTATACAAGAAGATGAAATAGAAGATATTTGTTTCTACTTCTATTAGTCTTGTTAAATTTTGAAGTGGAAAATTCATGACGGAGATTAGGAGACATGAGGATTTTATGCAACTTTTTTTTAGATTGAAATCTGCTAAAGGATTCTATGGAGTCAGCATTTGGTTATATGGTATGACATTTACATAGGTAGCAGGTGTATCTGGAGGGCTGATATTTAGTGATGGTAACAATAATGATTTTCGAGTGGATCTATAGCTCAGGCTTCAGAGTTCAAGCCAGTATTTAGTAGCTTGAAACAAGGATGAACCCCAGTATGTGGGAAGATTATGCCTCTCTACCTACTGCAAATTCTTCTTTCTTTCTGTGAAGCAGCTGGTGGTGACTGCTGTCAAAGACAGGACCTTGGATATCATCCAGTGTTGCCATTCCTTTGTTCCTCAGCCCTCTCTAAGTGCTATTTCAAAAACTCATGTCTTGTAGCATGCCTAAAAGATAAATGCAATTCAGCTATTTTGGGATGTGAATGAATTACAAAGCTCAGTATCACTGTAAATGAATTGACACACTATAGCTGATGAAAATGAATGTATGCAAGCATACAAGAAGAAAACTGCATTTCCCTATGTTTACAGATTGTCAGTATGGGTCCAGTGGAGCACTTTGTACACATTTGTCTGTAAACCACACGTATGCACACACTCACCTGACTACCTAAGGAGCTACCCTTGAAGCATAGATGCCTGTAGAACTGTCTATAGAGGCTCTTTGAAGTAGTGTGTACAGATTGTGTGGGTGCTTTTCTTCTTCTTGCTTTTCCCCTCCTTATAAATGTCAAGGTAACCTGTGTGTAAATCTGACCTAGAGGCCATTGGACTCAGAGGGAGTGTTTCCAGTTACTTTAGATATAAAGTTTATAGGTGAATAAGTAGTAAGCAGAGCTGACTAATTCACTTCTGTGTACTTGGGCTATGGCTTACTTGTATGCATGTACTCACATGCTTTGCAGGCACATCAATGAAGGCAGTTGGATTTTTGCCCCAGTTTCTGTAGTTGTCATCACTAACACAAGAGTATCATGAAATCTTGCATTCAGTGACCTTGTGATTACAGGTTCTTTCTTGCTGGACTGGAGTGTGAAAAAAATCCAGCAGCTTGAAGAGCATCTGATTTTCTCTCTTTTTCCCTTTATGAGAAGCCACAGGATAAGACTGGATTTTGATTACTGCAACTATTTCTCAACTTTTAGTGATATCTTTCTTCCTGTCATAGCTGAATACTCTATTAATTAGGCAATCTGATAAATAGCTCAAGATGCTGATGAACATGATGGTTGCAGTTGCATATGCAGTTCCTTATCTCTATAATTCCAACAAATGTAAAGTCAAAGATAATAAGCCATTTGTTACAAAATACAGCAGGCATGTGAAACTGGTGTCAATCATGTACCATTAGGTGAAGTTTGACAAGCCCTGAAAGTTTCTTCAGTGATTTGCAATATCCCCAAAGTAACGCATTTTCTAATCGAGAGGCTGCTAGGAGATAAAAAGATCTTGGAAAACTAGGAGGAACAGGTATACTAATATTCCCATTTATTTAGTAAATTGGATAATTAGTTAATGGCAAAATAAGAAGGGAGCAGAAAGTATTTTTTTCCCACAGCTATAGCCTATATACTATAGCTATAGTGTAGTTTGGATGGATTGGAAAAGGTCTAGTTTGCTTGTATAAAACGAAGTAGCCTTACAACATAGCCTGACTCTGTGCAAATCTTGCATTTAACCACATAGTTTGTTACTTTTGTGTTTTGAAAACTTCTGTTTTCTTTCTGATGTTGTTTCTTCAGTGTGTTGTACTTAAATCATGGCCAGAGTGAGAACTGCAGGTGATAAAGGAGTCTGGATTTGACTGAGGATTCTTGTTGAAGAAATGTCTTGGTTTTAGTTATGGAGTTTTCTGGAATTACTTGGTAAGGGAAAGAAGTAAGGAGAAAAATCTTTCCCCTTCATGAAAAGATTCCCTTTCTACAGTGTTTTGATCCTTTGATCACTAAATTGCAGGGGCAGTAGAGAGCAGAGAGAGTAGGAGAGGGGTTTCCTTTTTTTTTTTTCCTGTTTTTTATCTGCATTCTTGAGGATGAAACTCTTTCACACATGAAATACAGGTGAAAATACAGAAACCTAGTCCAAGCCTTTTGGATGTTTTCATTCATAATACCTTTAATTTGGAAGGAGCTGAAGTAAATATGAATTGTAGTGCTGATGGATCACAGTCAGTGTGTCTACACAAGTGAAGCATGAGTAAAGAGAATTTATAACATACGCTTCCTTTTGCATTATGGAAGAGAGCCAAACACAAAGATGCCTCCCAGATCAGTGATGTGTTTATGGAGATATGCAGATCTTTTAGCTAAAGCTAAAATGTTAGAGAGAAATGCAAGCTATTCTGTGGTGCTTTAAATAAAAGATGTGGAGAGCCAGCTAAAGAGAGAACCATGACAATCTTTATCAACTTGGACAAAATTAATCTTTCTTGGCTGTTTTTTGAGATTTTAATAACGTGTCTTAGATTTATTTGGTGTATCGTATAGCATTCCATCACATATAATGTATTTTTACTGATTAATTGATCTAACATTCTAGGTTCAAGTTTGTATAAGAAATCAAATAATTTCCTGAATTACTTACACTTATAATCAAGTCTTCCCAAATATTTTGTTTGTCTTTCCTAATTATGAAAAAGGTCAGACTAAATAACAGTGATGAGGAAAAAAATCAACAAAAATGAATGTAAATAGTAATCCTTAATTCTAACTATAATCTTACAGAAGAAAAAAATTATTTGACCCTTGGTTTCTGCTGACATAGTCTGGCTTGACTTCATTGACCTAAAGTATCCTAGGTTTTAGCAGTGTAGAAATGTTTTTCTTCTTCCAACAAGCATATGTCATCAAAATTAGCAAAGACCTAGGTAAGATTTTGGATGCGCTTTAAAGTGCTAGTGAAAAAAGTTAACATTCCAATTTTTTGTGTGATTCCTCAATTGTGATTCTGTTTATGCTATCCTGATATGGAAATAAGCTCTTTGTACAGCTGGCTGTCCATTGGAAAGGAGAATGTGCAAGATTGGCTCCTGCACTAATGGAGCTACAGGGATTCATTGGCCCCCAGGGCACAGCCAAACACACACTGCATCTTTCCTTCCCGCCCTCTTCAGAATCACTTCTGGATTTAGTTTCCCTTCCTGCTTGTTGCCTGAGGAGTCACAGGTGTCTGTGTTTAAGGCTGGATAGGTGCTTAGAGAAATCATAGAGAATGGGTTATTTGCCAGGCAAAGCCAAGTAACCAGGTAAAACTGAGATGCAAATGACAGGTAAATTATCCCGTACTGAGCCTTCTGCAGCCATAGATGATTTCCAGCAGAAATTTCTGTGAGGGCCTTTTTTCTGCAGATCAAACTGCTCTCTGTAGTTTATCTGCTGCTAAACTAGTGACTTTTAGTTAATGATACATATATTGAAATTCCTAGTGGTATTTTGTTCCAACCTGTCATTCATTAAATACGGATGAATTGTTCTTGCACAGATATTTTGGTTTTGCTTTTGGACACTGCTGTGGATTGTTCAGTAGCTCTTACACCTGGTAAAATGCCTCGCCTTATAAAGATTTTGTGTCAGGAAGTTTGTTACGCTTTTCTTTCTGTGAGATTGGTCTAAGAAAAGGTAGCTACCTTCCTTGCAAGCTTTGAATTTCATCTCTTTGGACTATCACAGCTAAAATAGCACTGCCTTGTATCCTGCCGTGGGATACAGCAGATCCCAACAGATGGGATGTGGAAGAACCTGCAGCAATTGAACCTGCAACAACAGACCTGGGTTGTGTTAGATGGGCTGTGATGTGGACTGTACAGCAGGGAGCTATGCTCTGGGCAGGGACCCACAGCAGCCAATGAAGTTGTTTTGTTTGGGGGTTTCTTTCCCTTTATGATAAAGTAATGTTTTCATTTTTTATCTGACTTTTGTGTCCTGGCACATTTATGTATGAATACTAAATGCTTTATGTCCTGCAACGTATAAGGCTGAATTCTTCACTCAGGCTGTACTTCCTCTTAGGATGTCTTGTTACTTCTAATGAGATGAATGGCATGGTAGTGTTCACCTTGATGAAGTCAGAATTTAAGGCTGAAGAAAAATTGTATTTAGGGTCACTTTACTGAAATTTACTGGAGGTGTATTTTTTTCAACAATCCGTTACAGTGGAGTCAAGAGGTAACTGGGTAATTATGGTGTAACTGGATTTTTCTGGTGTTTTGTTTTATATATATATATCTATATATGTGCAGGCATTGCAATGGGAGAATCTTTTTAAAGTGAATTCCCAAGCACAATCAGCTGTTTAAAAACAAACAGCTGTAGTTAATACACAGTAAGAAGCAAGTAATCCGTATAGTTTAACCAGGCTCTTTGAATTGGCTGCAAAGAAAAACTAATTTTTAAACTTCTAAAGTTGTTGTTCCCCCTTTACAGTAGGAAATTATATGGAGAGAAGATGTTGTAGCAAGGGGGAGCCTAGAGGAACTGTTCTGTGCTGTGAGCCAAAGGACATCATTAGGAACACTCCTATTATCTGGAAGCCTGACTTCCTGTCTCAGTTTCCTCGTGGGTCTCAATGAATGGCAGAAGAAATGGAACACTTTCCTGCTTGGCCAAAAACTCTGCTAAATTACTCCTTTGGCTGCATGCCACACCATGCTCCGGAATAAATCCTGCAGCTCCCCCCTGAGTCTGGAGGGTACTTGCTGTAGTTCCTTGGGGCTGGTGGAGCGAAATTTAGGAAGCCCAGGAATACTGTAATGCTTCAGGTGTCCTTTTGTACGTCCTGAAAAATTGTTTTTGTGATAGAGACCCAAGAGATGCATTGACATTTTATTAATGGAAGCTTCCATGGGATGTTAAAGAAATGCAGGTATGTTAGGATTTTCATATTTGGTAAATGATTTTACTACAATGAAAATAGTGTAGCATTCCTTGTAAAATGTACCAGAAACATGCATAAAATAAAAAATCCTTGCTTTTAGATATGCATTCAACTAAATAACTAATTTTCTGGGTTTTTTCCACATAGTTTTAGCACATCGACTAGTGTTTATGTGCCAAAGTTATTTTATTACTTTTATTGTAAAGTATGAAAATAAGGTAGTAAAGATTTTTGTATACAGAATAAAACAAATTTCAGACATCTTATTAAGTGTGGTAGATGATGCATCTTCTATGCATAGAGTGGAGTTTAAATAATTTTTCTTTTTTTTTTTTTATTTCTGGTCTTTGTTACATTTCTTTAACACTTATATTAGCCCCCAAAACTTTCAGTATCTTCTCTTAGCTCTGATTTTAATTAAAACTGCAGCTTCAAACTTCTGATTCAGTTGTTACTGTCAGTTTCTATACTTTCTATTTTAACTACATTTGGCAAGCTAGAACCTCGCAGCTGACTCAAAGGAAACTTGGCGAAATATACACCATTTCCCAATAGCCTTTCTCTATAATAGAAGATATATGGGGCAGTGTTTAATATTTTTTGTCTTGTTTTTCATCCAAGAAGAAAAATATTCTTAGTTCTCTGGAGCATGGGAATGCTTACCATAGCTAGTGTTCTCTGTGTGTCATCTTTCAAGGATGACAAGCAGCTGTCCAGCTGGAAATATTGGGCATATTTGGAAAAAAGCACAGAAAATACTTAATGCCACTGGTATATTTCAACAAGAAAGTATTGACCAGGTTCTGGTTTGTTCAGTTTGTTTTGTTTTGTTTTGTCTTGTTTTTTTCCCCTGCTAGTTTGTCTCATAGTTTATACTGTGTGTTCCTTGTTCAGACTTTCCTGAATTTCAGTGCAAACTTACTCTGCATGACTTTTGTGGTGTACTAGCACAGAGGGTGATGTGAAACAATGCTTCTGCCACTGAAACAGCTGTCAGTTTCATCTGTGGGGATGCAATTGTGCCATACAGGCTTGATGCTGAGGTCACAAGTTTTTTTTTTCCCAAGAGAGCAGAAGTGCTGGATTATGGTCATCATGCCAACCCATCCTGTAGTCTGTCTCCAGACTCCTTTCTATAGGTGGCTAAATGCTTTTAAACATTTCTTTTGAATGCCCTTGGCTGACAGGCTCTGCTCCCAGCCTTGATACCTGTGCATTCTGAGACTTGGCACTGGTGGAGGCACAGTGGATGGCCTTTTCTATCTGTTGGCTACAGGAGGAAAGCAGAGAGTTCCTTTTTTATGGCAGTTTATTGATATTAAGGTCATGATTTTGGAAGCTGAAAGTTGGGAGATCTCATTTATTCCCATTGCTTCCCCTCCCTGGGCAGCAATACCCACTTGTCCTTTCTGTTGTACCTAAGATTTCTCTCCCAGATGTCCTTTTCCTATCTCCTTCTGATTCAGAGGAAGAAGGAGAGACTTCTATGCCTGCCCACAGTTTTCAGAGAGTCACTGGTAAGATGCCACAAAAGTTCCTCATTCTTTGCACTCATGGCACAAAATGTAAGATTTCAACTTACACAGTGGAGAAACATTGATTTGTATTGTGAACATGGGTGTATTTCAGTGTCTGTAGTGAAGAATTTCTGGTTATTTTAAAAAGGTGTCATATAGTTATACACGATAAATGAAAAACAAAAAAATCCCCCACCTTCCTTCAAAAGAGGGTTTTTTGAACACCAAGGAGAGAGAACACTAAAGGTGCAGAAGGCAGTGTAAATACAAATTTCCAAGTTTTCTTGGTTCTGTATTTATTTTAATTCCCTGTATTTTTATTTTTGTGCAAGGGGAACTCCTCTCACCTTCTGTGGTCTAAATTCCTATAGTTAAATGTAGATGTTCTTTCTGAAAAAAGAAAGTATAAGCTAGCAAATTCTGCTATTGTCCTTCTAACAGGACAGAATTTGGCTCAACTATTTATATTATTTTCATCCTGACTTTTGAAGTAACAATTTGGGTCCAGTATTGAAAGTTTACCTTTTAAGGACTCAAGTGTGTTTATGTTTTACCACTATTGCATATCATCATATTATCTAGCTGTTTAATATCTGTATTCACTATGTAACATTTGTCTAAGGATTTCATATCACATCTATAATTACCCCTGGGAGTTTTGCTTTCCTAAGTTTGTTGTGTTTTACTTTTTTTTTTTCCTCAAAGAGTTCTCTGAGATAAAGTTTGCACAAGGTTTCTTCCTGATGTTTTTCTGACACTAATGTGGCAGAAAGTAGGCCTTTAGTAGATAAATGGTACTGCAAGTTTGTGTGAGGGAGTAGTGTTTCTTTATGTAGACTGGCCTATAGATTGATTTGGTGTGGGACCAGCTGGTAATAAAATGCAATATTGGTGCACCCAGTGCCGTGACTGTGAGGAAAGCTTGCCAGTGCACTGCTTGTAGGTATAAACTGAGTTAAAAATATTCCCAAAGAGGACTGCCTGAAGGAGATTGTTAAAATTTGCCCTGACTAGATCTGTCAAGTTTCTGTTCAACAGCAAAGCTAGAAGAGTAGTAAGAAACTGGGTAATTCTAAAATTCTTATTCCAGTTGTTGCTTATATAAATGACATGTTTTAATTCTTACTTATTTGGGTCGTTGTGGCGGTTTGAATTTTTTTAGATCATCAACTAAGACTTGAGATACTTATTGTACTAAAACATTAGCAAGTCTTGGTTATAAAATGGCTGTTTCATTTGTGCTGTCAAAATGAACATAATGTGGTTACAAAGGAAGACTTTACTCTCAGTCAGCTCCATAAGGTCAATTAAACTGAGGGTGCTGGAACATCTAGCTGTATTATATGTTGTCACAGAAACAGTTTGATAGATCAACTGTAACTTGAAGAAGTGTGTGAACTTGGGATTTAATTATGAAGGTTTAATGTAATTTGGTAACATAAATGAAAAATGGGAACTTGATGTCATTATGTGTTCTAGGTAAAGTCTTATGGAAGCGTTTGCCAGCCACTTCACTGGTTTAGAGAGACTAATGTTAAATTTAGGGGGAGTAAAATCTGTATGGGGTACACTTTGTATTTGAAGATGACTTGCTTGAAAAGCTTACTGATCTATGCAGTATACAGATTTTTCCTGGAAACAAAGTATGTCTTTGTTTCAAACCATGTACTGTACTTGCATAAATGTTTGTGGTATAGGGGCTTGTGTTTTTACAAAACAAGCCATTCCAAAGTGATCTGCAAGTACTAGTGAAAATTTTGATAAAGGTAGGAAGGACAAAAATTACTTGGTCACCTGAATACATTGTTTCAGTGTTCCAAGCAGCTGAGGTCACTTGGTTCTTACAGCCTGGGGAAGAGGAGACTGAAGGGAGACCTGAAAACTTCCTTGTGAGGGGGAGGCCAGGCACTGATCTCTTCTCTTGGTGACCAGCAACAGAATTGGAGGGAATGGCCTGGAGTTGTGTCAGGGTAGGTTTAGGTTGATTTAGGAAAGAGGGTGGTTGGGCACTGGAACAAGCTGCACAGGGAAGCGGTCAGAGCACCAAGCCTGGACAGTGGTCTCAGATACATGGTGTGGTTCTTAGGGTGTTCCTGTGCATCACCAGGAGTTGGACTCATCTTTGTGGGTCCCTTCCAACTCTGATTCTGCTAAAATACTTCCCGCTTGCATTATGTGAAGCAAGGTAACCAGTGAAACAGCTGGCTGTTTCTGTGTCGTATCTGTCATTTAGGGTCTTGCTCTCAGATCTGGCTGTGTAGTTCTTGGCTTTCAGCAGCAGCGAGCACCATGCCTGTGCTGCCTGCTGCCAATGCCCAGTGAAAATACTCCCTCTCTGGGGACTCAGATTCCCTGATTTACAGAGGTTAAGATGGAGTAAGGAGAAATCACCATAAATCTGAGGCTTTGTGGTGACTCTGAAGGTTTGGCACTGTGAAAAGCAGTTCCTGTTGCTCAGCCTCTCAAAGCATGAGCGTGGAAAGAGCGGTGTGGACTGAGTAACAGGCTGGGACAAGCTGTAGGAGGTGAGAAGCAGGATGGAAGAGGGAAAATTAAATGATGCCTTTGCTATGCAGTTGCTGGGTAATTCCTAGAAAAGTTAGAATTCATTATAGCCCAGTTAAACGGTTCCACACACAGCTTTTTGCATGTCAGGGATAGGTTTTGGTACAAATGGCATATTCTAAAGCATACGGGTCCCTCTCTATGGTTTAATCATATTTCCAGACAGTTTTATGTTCAAACTTGAGTGTTACAACTCTTCAGTTTCAAAGACATTTTGTCTTCCACACTGGTCCTCCTCCTTTTCCAGTCAGGACAATATGTAATTTTGTTGTTGACAAAGAATAAATATTTTATTTTAATTTTTTTTTTAATTAATGAAAGGGTGTACATAGCCTTTTTAGGTTTGTCTGTTAAAATGCTTAACAGAGGTATTTAATGAGTTTCGGGAATTCTGTCTCCTCATCTTTTAGGGAGATATTGCTGGAATACAGTCTTTTAAATTTGCTTTTGGTGAATGAAAATTTGGACAGAACAATTTTGTTTCTTTTCTAGTTAGATACATTCATTCCTGAACAGTCTCTGAAAGCTTTTATTGCCCTCTCAGCCCATCACAGACATCCTTCCCAGGAGTGCACCTCATGGAGTCAGGCTGTTGTGCACCAGTAGTCTGGAGCCAGGCATCACCTTTCAGTTTGCCCAAGACTCAGTTTTGTTAATGGAAACAGCAACAAATCAAAGCTTGAATCCTGACTTCTGAATAATCAGGTAGAGTTTCTTTAGTGTAGGTCTGACCTTTCCCTTCCATCAACACAAAAACCACTCCGATAATCAATAACAGAAAAATAACTTTCATCTTACAAACCACATTCACCTTTGTGAAACAGAATTGCTGTGTAGCAGCTCCCATCTATCCAGTATTATTTTGTTTTCCAGTGGACTTCCCTTCTAGAGGTTGCACGTTATAAGGTTGTCTCTGGTTTTGTTCAATATATTTAGAAAAGTTCCTGTTACATTTTTTTCTTTTATTGTTTATACTGGCTGGAAGAACAAAACTAAAACTTTCATCTCAGGTTGGAGCGTAATTTGGTGTGATTGCTCAGCTTCTGATCTCACTACCAAAAACGTCTTCTTTTAAGAGTTGATAAAAATATTTGGCTCTGTTTCACCTCAGTCACTCTTGGCAGTTCTTCATCTGCTCTTCTGGGTTTCCATCTGCTCTTTTATTCTGCAGTTTCTTCTTCAGGCCCCAATTCAGCAGCAACAATTGCAAATAAGTGAAAACATCACTGATTTTTCTGAGGCTGTGGGGTTGGATGCAGGTGCTATTCTGCATCTCTGGCAGAATCTTCCAGGATTTTATCTCATTGCGAAAAGGGAGAATATGGCAATTCCCTGAGGCTTTGTGTATTTCTTTGTTCTTCCTCCCTCACAGGTGTCCAAAGATTTAACCTAGAGCTGTAGACACTGCTTACACCTGAAACCAACCAATCTATGAAATTAAATATACTGCAAGGGCTAAGGAAAAAAAAATCTAATTAATTTTTCAAATTAAAGTCCTCTTCGTTACAGAAAAAATGAATGCCTGTGAAATTAGATTTATTAAAAAGCTTTTTTTTTTTCTCAGTAACTTATACTTGTTCTGTTTTTTAAGAACTTTAAACATAAAAAAATTCATAATTCGTAATAGGGGTTATTGATGCTGAATGATCATTTGCTCTCAAGTGATAAAGTTGCTAACCAGCACTCTACAATATAGTAAAAAAAAAACCAAAACACACATATACATGACTGTCTGCTTACTTACCTATTTCACTTTCAAATATGTTTGCCATTTCACAGCATTTTTCACCTCTTATGCATGGATTTTTTTTTTTTTTTTTTTTTTCAAAAAGCCCAATTAAATTTTCCTTTTTTTTTTTACAGAAAGCACAATCAAAGTTTCCTTGTTCATCTAGCTGGTGAAAATGTAATTGTAGTTGTGTAGTGCTGGTGTACCAAAAGGCATATCATTATAGCAAAACCCTTATATTCGTTACTCGTAGGAGACAGCTTGTCTGACTTAATGTAAAGCTTAATCAGAAGGTTTAGAAGGGGAAGTAACAGAAGAAAAAAGACCTTAGTAGTGAATACATGCATAATGAATTGATTCATTCAGTGCTTTCCTTGTATTTTTTTTTTTTACTTGCTCTTGCAATGTACATTTTGTCATACTGAGAATTTAATTAATGGTAGGGAAAAAAAAGGTAATAGTCCTGTGTCAGCCTAGCACTGACATTTATGACAGCCTCCTATTGAGTTAGCAGATTTTTTTTCCTATAGAATGCTGACAACTTATCATGTAAAAGCTATTTAATAACTTTAACAGTCAAAAAGATTATTGAACAAACAAGTGGTTTAGTAAAAATCTTTATATTATCCATTTACCGAAGCATACCTTCTACACAATCTCATGGTTTCCTTTCAAACAACTATTTTATATATTTCACTAGTATTTTTGTTGTCTCAGAACTATTGTATAAACTGGAGATATTTACAGCAGAAGTGTATATGACAGATTTTTTTTGGTTTAAATTTTATCTTGCTTTAACTTTCAAAAATAACCATGGATAGAAGTGCTTTCCTTTGACCACTAAAATAGAATGTAATATTCAGCCTCCTGTACTGGAGAAGAAGCCAAGGGACCCTAAAACATCTTCTAAACTTAAAAAAGGGAGTGAATTTACTAATGTTTGTTAGCAAATCAGCTTTTAATGTTGTTTTCGGGCACAGTGGTGTGATCATGGTAGACAAAACCAGGAGGAGAAATGCTGCACTGATTCATCTTTCATTCCTTACCCCCAAATCTTCCTAATTCAGCTTTTAGCATTTCCTACCAACTCTGACAGTTGAAGGCAGGTGGTTCTTTCTTTCCCACTGTACCTGGGGCAGCTGCTGGAAGAAAACAGGAATGAAACTGGGAGCATTGCATCAGCACTCAACAGTTTGCAGACCTGATGGCTACTGCTGTGAGCCTCCTAGGCAGTGCAATCTTCTGTCTTTCTCTCTCTAGTGCACCTTGCTGACTAAGGATACTCTCTCCTATTCACTTCAGAGTGTGAGAAGGCACCTGGTATATGGACTCTGCCTGGGAAGCTGCCTCTGTTATTCTTTCCAAAAACAGAAGGGGAGAATTGATTCATCCTTTATCACAGAGGAAACTTGTTCCCTGCTTTAAGCCCTGAGGGTTTAAATTAAACTTGGCAAGACTTGATGAGCCCTTAAGTCACAAGAATCTGTTAGATTCCCCTACTACATCATCTTCTGTATTCAGAAGTGACCTGGTTTTCACACAGCTGGTTCTGCAATAAACAGATTAATGCAGGCAGGTGCTTACTATTACTGCTTGTTAAGTCCTGAGAAACTCCTTCCTACTGATGGCACCATCTCTGAGGGCTGGTGGATGATCTGTTGCCTGCCTGGCCACGAGGAGTTGCTAGCAGGTAGGGAAATTGTCATGGGGGACCTTTCCTGTGATGGTGGCAGGGAAGAGGGAGTGAAACAAAAAGGATTCTTTTCCTTTCTTGTTTTTGGAGAGTCTGTGGAAGTGATGGGTTTTTGGAGTTCCTGAAGGGTCAGGATTCTGAAGAACTATTTGTGAGTCAGGAAGAGGTTTTTGAGGAAGGCACTTGTATAAAGGCTGACTGGCTTGCATGGGGTGAAAGAAGCAGTGTGGTGAGGCAGAAACTCTGGTCCGATGTCTATTTACTGCTTCACTTTTAGCTTAAAAGCTTGGAAGAAGTTTTACTGCTGGCTTCTTTCTATACAGCCAGAATTTGTCATTTTGTTTTACTTGTAACCAAGGAATTGTCCTAAATACTTTTGTTCTGACATAGTATAAAAATTTATGGTGGTCAGCATCACTGTTTGTAACATACTGGATGTCACTGGATTGCAGTGTAAGTTGTTATAGGCATACACAGGTAATACTGTCTAAAATACATTGTGAGGCAGGTGGTAATGTGTGTCAGTGGAGTTGTTTGGGGTTTCTTTTGGTGATTTTAACTAACTTTGTGGTTAGACAGCTGCTACTTATAACTTCACGGTTAGGTCTGACTTGAGTCCAAGAAATTCAATGTAGTGGATGAAAGAACAATTTTGAGAAGATGATGATTGCTGAGATGAAATTTGAAGGCTCACAGGGAGAAGAACAGCTTCCCAGTGGCTCTGTTTTTTGATGTGAAGTACATTGTCTACCATCTTACCTTAGTTATTTATTCTACCTTATTCATGCCATTACAGGGATAAAAATAGGACCTTTTAGAAATGATTTTGTTTCAATAGCACCTGAGGGCCTCAAATGAAATGTATCTTGCACTCCACCTAGAAAAATGACGTCTTGCAAATTCTGTCCAGGCAAATTCTGTATTTGTACAGATGGATGTTCGGCCTGGAAGATCATCTTTGGTGACTCAGTGCATATGCCAATGTGTTGCTATTGACAAAAATGGAAATTCTGGCTAGAGTATTTCTTCCAGGGACTCTGTTAGGAGCTGCTTTGAGTGATTTGGCCTTATAAGCTCAAATTATATTTACCATTCTCGTGGCAGTATTCCAACACTGGTTCTAGGTGGGAAACAAAACTTCCATGAAAGATGTCAGTTATTGTATACTTTATTCCAGAAATTCCCAGTTCCACTGCTGTCTGCGAATACAGGGTAATGCTCTCTAAGAGGCTCAGGTCCGTGAAGTAGCGAGTGAATAGAACTGTTTTAAAAAGTCATGTTGGTCTTGTGGGCAGGTGTATTGACTGCAAAACATAAAGGAGAACACAGAAAAGTTTCTCAGTAGCAGTATGTTTCCATGAAACTGATATTAATAGTTTTTCCATTGTTTAATGAAGTAAATGGAGCTTACAAATGCACTGTTTTTCTGCTTTTGTATGTTTGTCTCTTTAGAAAGATGCATTATGCAAGTTCCAGTGTAGGGTTTGGATACCTTCCTTTACATCTTTCCATAAGTGGGATATTTATCCAATATTCTTGAAATCACTGTGAGTTGCTCAAAGCACTTATTTTCCTCCTAGTTTTTCCCTAGAACCCTCTCTTCCCAGTCTTCCTTAGCTTGAGAATCAGCTTTTCACAATGAAGAATATTCCTTCTAACTACACAACAGACACAAAATACTGTCAAAAAAGAAAACAAAATGCTGCATATATGAAATCAAGTATGAAAGCAAGAAAATCTTACTACCTATCCCCTTGGTTTAAGGCATGATGTGCTGTTTGTCTGTAGAGCACCTTGCCCATCTGTGGGAAGTGACCAGGTCAAATAAATAAATAGTCCAGATTCTTGAGTTTTTTTACTCTGGAAGTAAATGAAATGAGAATTTGCTCATGTTAAAAGCTAAAGGAGTATTTCAGAGCAATAATAAGGTGATGGAAAATACCCAAATATGCTAGTACTGAAGAGCTGTAGAAGATCAGTGCCAAACCCTGGATCAAACTGAACGCCCACAACCACAGCTGACACCACAGGTGGGTGTGGAGTTCAGGGAAGAGCCAAAAATGAACTGGGATTTTTACCTCCATCAAAAGAACTGTAGTTTGCCTATGTGCAAATCACACAGGAGGCAACGAAACCTCTACTAGTTTTTTAAAAATCTTTTTGCAGAAGTTTGTTGATTTCCTCATCTGTAAGGGATAGTCTGCAGAAAGCAAGATGATTTCCTATTAACACCAGGAATGTATTGGTGGATTGGTATCTCTGACCTCTCTCAGCCGATGTAGGAAAACCTGGGGGAAAAAAGTCAAATCTTTTGTTAATGCTGTCCATGGTCTAAGGTAGCTTCATTTTTGAGTTGGCTGCATCTTCCCTTCTTCTGATGCAGCTCCATTCTAGAAATGAAGACAAATGAGGCAGCCATGACATGCATAAAACACTTTACATATTTCATTTACTTTAGAAGAAAAATGTGAGTCTTTTGCATAGGTTTTTTAAATGTTCAGTTTTCATCTAGACCCAGGTAAAGTAGGGGAAACTGTCTTGCCACGGAAGATCTCCTTGAAAGTGAAAGAGGCATATAAGGCAGGAATGTACTCTGATAATAATTGTCATGATCTGATATAACAAGAAGAATTGGCATTTGTGCCCATTAACTTGTGCAGGTGTTAAACTGTATTTTATGTGTGTCCTTACACTTAAATCAGTGTTCTGTTTCCTGTATGAAGAAAGGAGGTTCCCCTCTGCTGTTAGACATTCTAGATGGTTTTCATTGATTACCAAGGAAGGTAAGGTGAAAGGGGAAGAATTAAAAGCATGAGAGAAAAATAAAAGCATGTGAGAAAACAGGAAGGTGTAGGAAAAAAGGGAGAGAAAAGTCTTAGTTTTATCTTTAGTGATCTAGATGTGAAAATTCAAGCAAGTGAATAGAACAGTAAGGGAGAAAGCAATAGATTAACAAACACATCTCTCATATTTTACACAAATATAAAATCTGAAGAAGCTATTAAAAGAATTGGAAAGGAGGTTATTGGGCAGCCTGAAAGCAAACCACTGTGAGATTCAAATGGCTAAGAATCTTGAAAAGCAGGTGTGTATAGAGGTCTTTGCAAGCCGCCCCGGGTTATCCAGCAGCTGGTGAGAATAGTGTTGCAGGAGGAGAGGGGAAGCCACAGCTGCATGCCCTGGGCACAAGGACTGTCAAGCACCTGTCAGTGAAGGAAGTGAGGTGGGGCCCTGCCTCACTGAATTATGGTTTTCTCCCCAGGCACCATAACAGGAGCATGTGCACTGTCATCCACACAGGCTTCTATTATACGGAAAAAGGCAAGTGCTACTGGAGAAAAGTTCATTATGCAGATTGCTTGTATGTGAAATTTCCTTTCACAAAGATATTCTTTTGTTTTGCTTAGGCATAGACTGTGGTAAAAGAAATTCCTTTTGCCAAATGTAAATTATTTTCTGAGTAATGCCTTTATTTTCTTTTTCTGTCTGTGTTCATGTGGTGCTGCATAGATTTTGGAATAAAATATTAGCCTATCTAGCCTTGGCTTTCCTGAGTTATAGTGTTTCAGTCCAGTGTAGTGGCGTAATAGGTATCCACTTCTTCTACACACAGACTAGTGAAAAATCTCATCTTCCTTGTCATGCAAATGCAACTATCCTAAGAGCTGTTAGCATATGACAAGCTGGTTAGGAGGGAGCAATCAAACAAAGCCTTGTGTACCTAATCTGCAGCTCGTTTTGGATTCCTGGTCCGTCAAGCTTCTCTCAGTATCCTTGAAGCCCCTTTTCAAGGGGCTGCTATAACATAAAGGCCTTGCGTACACAAGAAAAGTGTAGTGATTAAATCACTTAAGTTTAGAGATCAGTTTAAACAAGGCATTGCCTTCTTTAGACATTCTTTCTTCAATTTAAGAGCACCTCATGGTAATGTTTCCGAGTTAAATCAACACAGAACATTCTTAAAGCAAAGAACTCCAGCAAACCTGGTGAGTAAACAGCATTAATTAGTCAAATCAGTTGCTAAAACAATGCTCTCAGGTACAATTGAAGGTACTTCTATGAAGTTTCTTCTCCTTAATGCTTTATTGAAAACACAGTAGGAAATTATGGATTGAGATAGGTTTTGTTAGCTTTACCTTGCTAGAACAAGGAAGGATAGATCTGGTATGAAAGAAGAGGTTGCCAGCCCACCTCCCCAATACCTGTCTGTGGTGTCAAGTGCTGAATCTCTCTGTGCATTTATGTACTGAGGGGCTCTGTAGGGGATGATGGGAAGACAAAGCATCTTAAAAGTTAGTGGCAGTAATAATAAACTGGTTGCCACTTAATGGCTTTAGATGAGAGAAGGAGTAGTACATAATCAAATGTTATTTAGTGTCCATAGTTTGGAAATTTATTATTTTCCCCTAATGTGAAGCGCTAGGTCATTACAGTGAAATCACAGTGACATCATACATAGCTTATTTTCCAATGGGGAAGATTTTTCTGAAGTAGGATTTATGAAGAAATATGTTTATTTTTGTCTACCCAGCTGAATTAAAAAATGTCTCTTACCAAGTATGTATGATGAGTTGCATTTTTTAATGTCGAATTTACCACAAGCATTTAGTTTTATGAGTTTTTTCGATTTTAGAACATGTGAGGACATATTGAAACGCGTATTGAAAATCCATTGGTGTGATTTGTGAGATAAAATTCCCAGCTGAGCTTTTAAATATTTGATTATATACCTGCTTACCATTTAGGACATACAGAGGTTTTTTGGGGGGATAAGCCAAGAGAGAGACTGACTGAATGCTATGATTGAGGTGACCTGATTTGGCAGAGTATAGAACAAGGTAACATAGATGGTGATTCCACTAGAAATTTAAATTAGTTTGGTTTTGGATCGAATTAAATGCTTTGTAAAGAGTGCATCTCAGAATTGAGATATTTTGAAAGCATGCTGACTAAACACTGATCTGAGCTTCTGTTTAGGTGTCTGATTTCTATCAGCAGTGCTTCCATTCGTGGAATGAGAGGAAATCTGAATAAGGCAGAGTGTGTGAAATGTTAACAAGGCTGAATAAGTTATATAAACTCAAAGAGAGATTGGAGAAAGCAGCTGAAATATTTAATTATTGAAGTAATTCATTATAAAAACTCTAAGTATGTGCTTTAAGTTAAATCTGTTATTCTGTAGGTATAAGAAGTCTAATTCTTTTAATTATATGGGTGCTTTCAGTAAGCCCCTTAATTTTTACAGTGAAGACTTTTGTTTGTCAAACACTTTTTGATCCAGTTTAGCTGACAAAACAAGTTTTTGCTGTGAATAAGGGCCTAGTGAGATAAGATATTTCAAAAGCTTCTGTTCCTAACTACTTTAAGTGAAGCTCATAGTTGTTTGTTTGCTAAGCTTATGCTTGTTCTCCCTCTTGCACTGCAGCTGTAGTCAAATTATCTGAGTAGCTAAGGTGGGCCTGGCGAGTGCTTTTAAATTGAAGTGGTAGGCGTGGTTGGGCTCCTCTGACTTTCTAAGTGTGTTATCAATGAAGATAAGCAGATTTTTGTCTTGTGGGCACTTAGCTAAAGTCAATAAATAAAGCTTCTGTTGACATCCTTGGCCAGTTCCATTGGATGTTCTTGTAACTAAATATTTGCAGGAACACAGTTTATCTCAGTACTTAAGTTGGATGTGCAGTGTTTGGTTCAAAGAGAGATTACATATCCCTCTTTGCATTGTGTTTCTCATATCAAGCTTGACGTAATCTTTGTTTGAACCACTGATTAACATTTATGGAATAAATTTCTGCAGCTAGTGGGACTGTAAAGTAAATATTTACATGACCAAATTTTTAATTTGAGCTTTGTAGGTGTAAAATTTGTGCTTTATAGCTATACATAGAACTCAATCTATTTGTGTATTTAGAGGGTAAAAATAAAATCATTTTACATTAATATGTGCAAAGTTCACCCTTTTAATCCTGATTTTTTTTTTCTTGGTTGGGTTTTTCTATTTTTTGTTTTTTTTTTTTTTTTTAGAACAAACTAGACAAAACTTGTTATTGTTAAATGGGTTGGATGGTAACTACTAATCATAGAATCTTAGAATATCTTGGGTTAGAAGGGATCTTAAAGATCATATAGTTTCAAACCTTCTGCTATAGTCAGGAATGTCACCTGTTAGCTCAACTTGCTCAGGGACCAATCCAACTAAATTGAAGGATGAATATTAAATTAAAATATGAAACTCAAAATGGTTGTAAAATTATAAATCTTTCAAATGTCACTGAAGGTGCATCTCAGAGGGATCTCGCTCTTTGTGTCACATCTGTATGCCACTCTGATTAGGCATTCACCGAGGAATAAATTGGAAGGAATTCCTGGTAAATAGGCTAGTGGGTGAATTTTTTTCTCATGAATCCACATGATGGATTTTGACACTGATAATCCATATGTGATTTCTAAGAGTATTTTTTAGATTTAGAAATTGCTGTCAGCTGTGATACTGGTGGGTTTGTCTAAGAGGAGAAATTGTTTACAGTCAGGAAAATAAATACGTTTTACCTTTTCATGAATGTAAATAAATGTATTCTGTAAATTATGTTTTGCTTTTCTTCACATAAAATTGTCTCCTAAATACCAGCTGGCAGAGAAGTTGCCTTTTGCAGAACAGATGATTTTTTCACAGCAGTTAGTTGATTCATTCCATAGCTGTCATTTTTTTCTAGGAACAGATCACAGCAAACATTCCTGAAAGTAAGGATTTTCTTCTTGACCCTTTCCAACACTGAGGTTGAAGTGATGGAAATTTTCAGAGCTTATTGCCCACTATGGAAGAGTTTCTGATTTCCAGTCTGTATTATTTAGTATGCTGATCCTTTTATGCTGGTCTTCGTGTCTTGTGCCTTCCCTCTCAGTTTCAACTAGCTACACTCTCATCTTGTGAAGTCTTTGGCTTGGTGGTTTTCTGGTTTGTTTGGCTTTTGTCTGATTTTGGGGGTTTTTTTGTTGTTTTTCTTTGGATTTTTGTTCTTTGTATTTTGGCTGTTATCATTTATTTATTTTAATCCTCTCACTTCTGGAGCGGTAAGGATGCTTTGTTGCTTTGAGGGACTTTTTAGATTATACCTAGCTTTCCTGATTTTGGTGTTGCCTTTCTTTAAATGTTAGTCCCTTTGTCAATTATGCACTAGTCTATTTGCCTTTCAACTTGGCTCTTTCTTTTCAGGGATTTACAATATTATCAAGTAGGATTCTCACAGTAAATGGTAATGGAGAATTGCAGTTAAGTAAGTTTGTTTGAGTGCTGATTAAGTAAATGTGTCTGAGACTATTGCCTTAAGGCGTTGTTTAAAGAGGTTTCATTTTACTTCTTTTAGCTGAAAATGTAGTTTTATTGAACTCTGTTGTTTGTTAAACACTAGCTTTTTCCTCCCTGATATGCTTAAGAAAAAAATGTAGTGATATCTTCATTGTTCTTAATAAAACGAATTAGTAGATTGTAAGAGGATTAAGAATTTTAGCTTCTGGCCTTTGCACTTAATTGCAGAATACCTTTCTGGAGAGAAAAAAAAAAACAACAACCAGTGTTTTATGCTGTGGTTTGAAGTACTTGACTCCAGGAGATAGCTTTCAGGTAAACTAAATGGTCTGGCCTACAAGAGTGTGTCATTTGAAAATCTGTCTTCCATTAGTGGGATAGTGAATGGTTCTTCCTTTTAATTAGGAAAATTAGTAATTTAGTGGGTAGGTTAAGTTATTCTCTAAATTAGAGTAATTGAAGTGTTGCCAATTAAGAGTTGGTGTGATATCTTAATATCTCATGTAATACATGAGATCTTGCTTTTTGTCCAAGGACCTTAAAGACTTTTCTAAATGTTAATTTGGCTGAGCAGTGTTCAAACATACAGCTGTATGAAAACATACAGCTCATTTTTTGGAAAAATACGATCTAGTACCCAGAGATATTGAAGGATTCTATTAAAATATTCTTGTCTCTGAAGCCCTGCTTAAACTTCAGCATAATGCTGCTGTTCAGACCCTCTTTAGAAGTTTTGAGAACTGAAGAAAATGCAATTTTCATCATCTTTCAGCTTTATAATAACTCCCGACATTCTTTTGGGGACAAATTGATGACTGTGATTGTGTGTACTCTTGTTGGCTCCAAGCATGAAAATAGGGCACGGGCTGTGCTGTGTTCTGTTGAAGTTTTTATACAAGAGATGAAGGGTAAATGTGGGCATGCATTGCCTGCCCTGCAGCGTGTCAGGAGAGACCAGGCAGCCTCCCGGGAGCTGAACCTTTGCAGTTTAGTTGGGAAGTGGTCACTGGAGTGAACATTTGTGAGCATGCTTAAATTTTGTCTGGAAAACTGCAAGTTGGAGCAATTTGAAACAGGGAGGGAATGACAGGGAGAATGGATAACCACATGCCGCATGCTCGGATTTATTTGCTTTGGTCCCCTTTTTACTTAGCAATCAGTGTAACACCAGGAAAACCATGAGAGCACTATTTCTTCATGTCTCTGAAACAACTGGAGTAACTGGTAAAACTCCTGATAGGTCCTTAGAGCAAACTTTTCTAATGTACAGAGTTTTATGTGTGGCTTAATTAATTTCAGAATTAAATCAAGATGTGGGCTTAAAATAAAAACTATGCTGAACTTTGCTTCACAGCAATTACAGAAATCAGAATAAAAGTAGTTAAATTAACTGCTACTTTTTTATACACAGTATTTGTTCAGGTTTGTAATTGTTTGGTCTTTAACTTTTATATAATTAGTCTATGGAACTACAGGGAAGATTCTGTCCTGTGTGGACCTATCTTGCCAAAATTATGAATTACCTAAGTAAGTGGTAATTGCACAGTCCCTTGTGCAAATTATGTCTTAATCTTCTGATGGAGATTAAGACATAATTTTGGCAAGCACATTTGAGTATTCAGGTTGGTACACAGTAATCATAAATAAAGCCACTGATTTGTCTCCTCAGTTTTAGTACACTGTTAGGTTAACATTTCAAATCCTAGAAACATCATTTAAATAGACAAAACAGAGGTAACTTGTATCTTGAAATGCGCAGAATTGTTTTATAGGAACTTCATGCAGTGATAGTTTTTGAACTCAAACTCAGTATTTTAGGGTGTTTTATATCTTCATTTTAAAAATCACCTGCTCATGTGTGTATAGCCTTGTATTTTCTGATTTGCATGCATGCCGTGCTTGCCTGATCAGTTACATTGCCACTTGTGCCTTCACTGGAGGCTGTAATTATGCTGCAAGAATAAATAAGGCACAACACTCTGCGTCCAGTTTCTCTGTTGCATCTGAAAAATACTGGGGAGGAAATGTGGTAAAGCATTAGTAACACTCAAGATAGAATTTATGTCCCTTAAGGGCAGCCTTGTAAAAGACAGGTGTTTAGTTTAAACCGGTCATCTCTCATCCTGCTATAATGAGTTGAAGAGAGATGTGGCATTATCAGTCAGTCACTAGGTCTGCCTGTGTTAGACATCTGCATTAGACATGGGTCCGTGGCCTGGGCCTGAAGTGCCTGTTTTTATCTTTGTTCTTGCTGGAGAAGTGGGTATACATGTGTATGATCCAGTGAGATGTGCTTTGGATACTCTTGGGTTTGGAGGGAATAGCTAAACTTCCCAAGTAAGTGATCAGATATTCTATTTCATTAAAATTGTCTATGCAAATGCTTGTTTACCTAGTGAATTCACCTAACTGGCATTTGATTTAATACTACACAGACAGATATTTTTCTTTTTTCTCTGAGTTTTCCTTGTAAAGGACAAAGTTCAGAAGCACAGTATCTCTGCACTGGATGTTTCTTTGCTTTGCAGGCATGGTGACCCTTTTCTTTTTTTTCCTGGTTTTCACATTTCCCTGTTTTTGCATGTTTGGTAGCTGTGATATTTTTGCATTGAATAATGGGCTACAAGACATAAAAATGGTATTGAGGCACTCTTTCCAAAGATTTCCTGATCTGTAAAATGTCCATTTTGAGAGTCGAGTCTTTCATTCATGGTTGAGATGAACTATTGCAAAATTGGAAGGGTACTTTGAAGTTTGTCCAGTTGCTGGAATTCACACAAATGGAGAGGAGATGTTCAAATAGAGCTTTTGAGGCATACCTGAATATTCCCTTTTTTCATCTACTTCTTGTTCAGTCATTTAGCAGAGGTTTAGCATTAGACTTAGAGACTTTCAAAGGATATTCTTAAGTTAGTGGAAGTAAGTCCTGACTCATGTGCTCCGCAATCACACTCATTTATGAAAAAATAAATATATTCCATTTTAGAAACAGATAATGCTGGTAAAGAAAAGAAAACATTACAAATTTATTCCTCAACACCTTTCCTTTGTATTATGTATTTCTTCTTGGCTCCAATACTGGCTTTGTCCTCATAGCAAAAGTAAACATGATATGGCAAAAGCTAAACACTTTTTTCTCGCTTACAGAGAAGGAAAAGAAGCACTTCTTTTTGTAAAAATAGCCCATATTTTATTTTAAAGAAGAGAGAACCCAACAGTTTTCAAAAAAAAGTAGTGCCAACTCCTCATCCTGAGAAGCAGATGGGAAGCAAAGAGCTCTTTGAAACAGCTAATAGCATCTTGCAATCTGTAAGGTGTTTGGTGGTATGACTGGTGGGGTAGGGCTGTGGGATAGGCCACTTATTCAGTGGAACTAACATCAGTGTGGTAGTTCCAAAAACTGTTTTACTAAACCGTAGAAAGCAAGTAATAGGCAAAACTATATATTATTCTTTTGTGATTGGTGAATGCTCAGATTTTGCACATATAGCAAATAACAGTAAGTTTGGAAAAAAGGTTTCCTCAATGTATGCATGCCAGCCTTACATAACATGGATATTAACTTTTTTATACAACTTGCTTTTCTATACAGTTGCTGTGTGCTTCCTGGAAGTTAGCATTTCATCTGCACTTAATGCTATTTTTGTGTAATAGGTAGTAACTACTGTTCTCCCTGATTTCAAATTTATTTTGGATTCAAGAAAGATGATAATTTGAATAACTAATCAGGTATGTATTTTAATATTTTCAAATAATTCAAGAAACTGAGTATTCACTTCTAAAGTTTTAGAAGAAAGAGTTGATGGAAGCACCTAACTGAGCCACAAAGTTAAAATTGAGTAGAAAAAAAATTGCACAAAACAAATGTTAGGACATAGTGAAAGTTGAGGAAAGACTGTGTGTCAGTTGGATGTTACTGCTTTCAGTCCTCTGGGCATTCATAGCCACATGTCTGCCTGTCTGTTCTTCCATTCACCAGTTACTTGGAACACAAGTATCACTTTGGGCAAGAAAGACAAATCTGTAAAATCTATATGAATCTGCAAACACTGTGTAAATCACCAACTGTACTTCCTAGTTAGCATTTAGAAGAGAGCAAGCCAAGGACAGGAATTATGTTTGCATTTGTGGCTTAAATAAATGGCAAATATTTTTTGACTTTGCTTGCAAATTTTTTCAAGCTATTAAGTAGATGTAATCAAATAAGTGTGAATGAACCCACCCCATTTCCTCAGACTTTTGTACAAAAATTCTCATTGATAAAATATTAATTACACTATGGTTCCAGGCTAGGTACACAAAATGTGTAGACAAATAAATTTCTCAGTGTAGCTTTGCTTTTTTCTTAGCTTTATAGGTGTTAGGAAGTGATGCAGAGCATGAAGTGCCCTACATGGTAATTCTAGGCTGTTGTGATGAAGATTCTGTGGAATCTGCCAATAAAACTCCCAATTATTTGTAGTGTTAACGTGTGTACTGGTTAGTGTGGACTGAGCTTCACCAATGCACTTCATGTAAGCTTCCTCGTAGTTAAGCAGTAATGTCTGCTAATCATGACAGGTTTTAGACTGGATTTTAGCTACTGATTTCAGAACAAGGTTGGGCTTTGCTGCTGAAGAGATCTCTCTTGAACTGTCACCTACCTTAGTCTGTGTTTTGGCATTTGTCCATTTTTCCCTCTCTGCCTTATTGCAGAGTTAAAGAATGAGGGCCACAATCCTCAGATGCAAATTCCTACAACTGCCATAATTTTATAATTGGAGAGGATTACTACACTCATCTGTAGATTTGATATAGTCTTTGGTATTTTAAGATTATTTTGACCGTTGCTGGAGGATGGGATAGAGAAAAACTATTACATTACAAATCTTGGAAATTTGGAGGGAAAAAGACCCTGGAGCTAGAAAACCACTTTTTTGTAATTCCCATCCAATTTTATTCACATTTAATTGCATTTAAACAGTTCAGTTTAGACACCCGATTTCCCTTCACTTGATTTTTTTTTTTCTCAGCACACTGGTCTCGGCCTGCCAAATCCATGTCTGAACGTGGCTGTTCCAGGGTGAGGGTCTCAGGCTGCCACAAAAGCACTAGACTACATTATGCTGGGAGCTGACAGAGCAATATGATTTGGAGGGAAGCAAGTTAGTGAAGTCCTACCTCCTATCCTTAGCTCCATGAGCCTCCCAGAATACCTCCTGGGAGAAAAGGTTCTCACAATTGCTGGGAAACTTGGAGAAGCAGACAGCCTGACCAGGCTTTCTCTGTTAAACCATAGGCTCTTTTCCCTCCTTTGGGGGCACAAATATGTGGCACAGATCCCACCTCCAGAGTGGGAGAAAAGAGAGGGATAAATTGAGCCATGGCTCTCCTGAGGGACGTTGGAGGTAGCACTCAGCTCCATGAGGCATCTCTCTCTCTGGGATAAAGCCTTTCTCTATTGCCAATTAACTTCCTGCATCTCAGCTGACTGAAGTCTCTGCTGTGATTTCAGGCTGAAACCCATGATGATGGGTGCATGGTCCTTGCTGGCCCTGCTAGAAACTGACTTTTCACTTTTTAAAGCAAAAGCTAGGAAATGACTTTGAAATAACTTCTACCCATTTTGTAACTATGCCTAATAGAAGCATATTATGACATAGTCCTCGATGTTGCAAATTATTTTGGTTTCAAAAATAGTCCTAGAATAGAAAAGATGTAAAGTGTCTGTATATCTGTTATGTCTAAATTAATTCCTTTTGCTGTAGAGTTTTTTTCCCTAATCATAGTATATTATAATACAAGGCCTCAAAACAGGAAGCACAGTGCAGTACTTTATTTTAACTTTCTTTTAAGGGATTATTTTATGTGAAATATCATGGGAGAGATGGAAAAGTTTCAGCTCCTCCAAAGGGTTTGTTTCAAATGTGCACTCCGAGTGAAGTTTAGGTATGAGGAAAACTAAACATTACCATGAAGACTGCTGTATTTGCAAAACTGCCTTAGTGTTATATCTGTTTCTTGAATTCATTAGTTAAGGTATTTTGGCAGAAAACTCTATGAGTTTTACTAGTGAGCTAGTCTTACATTTTATAGTGGTGCAATGTATAACAATGGCTAGATACTTATCAGCTTTACAGAAAATTGTCTTAATGAGTTACACTATTGCTTTCTTTTCAGAAAGAGTAGTTTTTAAATTCAGTTTTATCTAAATGAAAGGTCATCTGAGCATACAGTTCAGATTAATTTTTCTTCCAAACAAAATACCATTAAATTTTAGTATTGCCAGGTATTCCTGTCCATGTTATTGTGAGGAAAGACACGATGTGAATACTTGGCTGTCAGCTTATCTGATGCTATCTTTTCTATTAAAGAGCAGAATGCACATTGCCAACCTTTTGTTATCTAGTTTCCCGACTGCAGCACAGTGTCAGGTTCTGCCAAACTGGCTTACGTTTGTTAAGTGCTCACCGTGGACTTTAGTTATCTTTTCCTGGTAGTCTGCATCCTGCCACTTAGCTGTAAATGTCACACGCTCTTCTTCATTCATGCTTCCTACCAAGAGTTAGTTTTATTGAAATTGTGTGCTGAAATAAGCAAGGGAGCAGGGAGAAAAAAGAAATTTATTCTAGCCATAGGTGCTGCTGAAAAGACTTCTGTAGGGAAAAAGTAAAAAATACCGTTCTTGATGGTTGTACCCTGTCTGGTGAGTGGAAAAATGGGAAAAGACCCATAAAAAATGTCTGAATGTAGAGGATTAAAAAATTTATTCTGATACCTTAAAGCATAATTAATGTGGACTAGTCTTTTTTCTGTATTTGCATAACATGTACCTAAATTTAACTTTCGTATTTTAGCTGCAGGCATTGATTTTTCAGATGTAATCTTTCCGTGTAATTAAAGAGAGGACAGAAATAATAGAAACAGAATGCAAGTCAGTATGCTAAATGCTAGAAATTGTAACCATTTAACTGGTTGCAGGATATGCTCCTTTTAAGTATCTGACCTGCTGACAGATTGAAACTATAGTGTAAAATACGCCATCAAACCAACTCCTTGGTACTTCTAAACAATACTTCACTATAGGTCTGCAGGGATGTTTTGCTTTTTAGGACATTTCACTGAGAGTAAAATCTTATTGTATATCCACACAGAAGATACTATGTAAGATTAGAACAAAATGTTATTTTGTCCTAAACCAAGTGAAAGACAATTTTCAAAATGTTTCCATAGCAAGGAAGAAATTCCATGTACTCAGAGGAGGGAAAAAAACCCAACCAAAAAAAAAAAGAAAACAACCCAAAACATCTCATTGTGAAAGCAAACTGCCTTTGCATTATTCTGAAGAATGTAAAAATCATAATATTCAATAGCACAGCATAGCTACATGTGATGACAGTGTGCTTTTGGCTCTTACAGAAGCAAGGAGTGTAGGATGCAAGTGATGGAAAAGATGTGTACATAGCTGCACACTAGTGTACTCTAGCTGATATTTATTGGTAGGAAATCAAGCATGTATCTCCAGTAGCTACCTGTCACTAAGTATTTGTTATGTTTTAAAACTTGGTCAGCATTTTTTCTTGTGTCTGTTTTTTTATGGTGACACAAATTTCTGTTAAGGATTTTATTTTCTTTTTTCCCTCCGAACCTAAGCTACCTTCTCTTTCAAACTAATCAGACCAAAGGCTCAGTCTTTCTCTTTTTCCTGCCAAATGCAGACATGAGATTTTTTGCGTTGTTTTAGTATTTCTCTGCTGAAGATGAGGGTGCTTCTGGGAGTTGCAATTTCAGTAAATACCTTCTTCAGTGGTGCGTTGTTAATATCTTTGTACAGTGCTCCATGTTAAATTTCACCTCATTGATTATCATAATACAGAATTGCCTCAGAGATTTATTTCTGCCCCATTGGAAAATACCAAAGATTCCATTCCTGAAAGCTGCTTTTGCTTCACTGACAGATGACTTTGCCAGATCAAATAGGATGATAGGAAAAACACAAAATCAAAACTGCTCATTTATCTGTCCATCATGTATAGCCAAGAGATTTTTGCTTTTCAGATAACTTTACCACAAGTCAAATCTTGTTATATGTGTCTTTTTTGTGATTAACTTAAACTTAAGGATTGTGAGATTACTGTGAATCTTTACTGTCATTTCCTGTGCCATTCAGAAAAATAATGTATATTTCTGTCAAGGCATCTGAACCAACAGAAACCAGATGTTAAGAATTTGTCCTGTCTTTTCAATTCAGAAAAAAATTTAGGGTATTTTGTAGATCCAAAGTAGAAAGTGGTGGGAAGCATGCTGATCATAACATGCACAATCACTCCAGCTGGTACCAAACCTGGTCTGAAGTGGCACAGCCACATCTTGGTGGCAGCAGCTTTTGTTGTCAGCTGTGGAATGCTCACTCACTATCTGCTTGCCACCAATACCCTAAAAAGTTTTTGGGTGAAACTAAGTTCTTCTGCAAAACGTCAGGCATCAAGGACAGCCAAAAGAAGCCAGATCCATGAAACACAGGCTGTCTTCTTGATGTGTTTGTACTGACCTCTCACTAAGCAGTGAGAAGGAAAATGTTCTGTCAGTTTGTGTGTGTCAGTTAAAGCATCATATGAAAACTGCCTTTTGTGACTGCTGGTATGCATTTTCTACACTTGTTAAACATCAAAATGTTTAACAACAAGAAGTTTACTTAAAAGGTATGGACAGGAAAGAGCAGGTTTTCTGAAAGCCCTGGAAAGTGTATATTTGACCTTAATATTTTTTAAAAAATGGTGTGAAATGTGTCTTCTGAAAGAGATAAAAAGTTCCACATCATCTTCAGAGATGAAGCTTATTAGAGCTGTTTGTTATTTTGATTGCCCATGCCAAATATGTTTTATGTGCAGCTTTCTTGAAATTGAGATAATTTTCAGGACTTGATAATGTTGGTATTTTCTTTGTTTAAGAAACTACTTAACTTTTGTTGGCTGCTACTTGTGATAAACTCATATAAGAGTGATTTTATTTTCTCATTGTCTCTTTTCCAGATACTGTGTCTTTTGTCCTGCCTCCAAGGAGAGGCTTTACTCTTCCGTGGGATCTGTAAAGCAATGACAGTTGTTTCTCTTACCTTTATACTCAGGGATTAGCGTTCAGTAACCATAAAATGAGTATTTTGAATTGGTAATTCACTTTTTGTAACCATCACATCAAGCACTTATACTTTTGACTGCCTACTACAATTCTGTCCAGTTCCTTGCTTCCTATTATCTTAAGGAGGCAAAGGGTGTGTTTGCAGCTCACTTTTTTCTGGAGTGTGAAATACAGTCTCATTCTTGATGAGCTACAGACAAAAATTAGAGGAGTGATGATTAATAAAGTTAATTATCATTGCTACATTGCTAAATGCCTTCCCAGCTTCAGCATGCCTTATTCCATAACAGTGTGTTATGTCCAGTTTGATCTGTCCTGTTATCAATTTGTTTTCTTTGCCATTTGTCAGCAGGACTAAGAGAAGTCACACAGTGAATAAACTTCTTCTCTTTACTGCCTCAATGGTGATCAAATAATTTATCATTTTTTTTCTGTTACGTTTTATATGTAGAGACTTCCTCAGGTCTCTCGTTGTACCTTGACAAATCATTTGCCCGAATCCCTTAGGAACCTGTTCCAGCCTGTCAGCATTCTGTTGAGAGAGCATGTATGAAAGTTGAACCAGCTCTTCTGCCAATGGCCTACTAAGTTTGTTTGCCAGGTGAAATATCTACTGTTCTTTTATACCATTTGTCTACTAAATAGCATACGCTTCTGGGGCCACAATGTTGCCCTGAAAATCATGTTGGCCTGGTTATTCCCCATTCTGTTAATTCCATGTCATATTGCTTAGTGGGTCATTAGCAATTTCTCTTGTTTCTGTCCAGCTGCATTCCCAGTGTACCCTGGCCTATTTCCCAGCTCTCTCCCTTGTTGTTTTCCATTGCTTGCCAACTTGATAAGATACCAAGCAGGTTCTGTTTGATCCACATGCCTAATATTTCTCTGATGAGGTGGACAGAGGTATGAGCAGTGAAAGGGTGGCCTCTCAGTTGTCAGTCAAGGCATGGTCTGCTTTTTGGCTGCTGTTGAACCAAACTGTTGATTTTGAGACTGTATGTCATGCAAGCTCACAGTCCTTTTGGGGAGTTGCTGTTTTCTAGGCTACACCTGCTTCCTATAATGTGATCTACATTCTTCAGAGGTACATGCACCTGTGTGCCCCTGTTCTGAATATATGAGTTTTCTGAAATGCACCTGACTTAGCTGTTAACTCTCTGTTTGGACAGTTGTGGTTTCAGTTTAGCAAGAAGTCCAGGTCACTCTGCATTTAGGACTTGTCTCTCTCATTGTATGCTGTTACTGTAGTCCCATGCCAAATGCTGATTTTTTCCTAAATGTTTCTCTATATTTTTCTAGTTGAAAAATAGTTGTATAGCTTTAAGCTAAGAGATGATCTTCATGCAGATGAATTATAATTATTTGTACTTAATTGTGCCTTCTTTTGTCAAAAGGCCATTTTAATAAATTTAATATGAATGATTCTAAGTAATGGTAGCAATATGAAGATAATGGCTTCAATTGTGTATGGAAGAAGCATTTAATTTCTGACATGCAAGTGTGATATAGCTACCAAATTAAAGTTAGCTCATCCTTCTTTCATTAAGCTCAAGATTTAGACGTATTAGAGTAATTATTTTTGTCTTTGAGTGTAAAGTTTTTCTGATAAGTTGACTCCAGCTGGCATCATGCCTTTCTCTAAAAGTCCACTTATCTTCATTAGTAATTTTAAGCTATCATTATCTTGCTGTGCAGTAAAACTTCAATCCTAAAACATCATTATTATTATTATTATTAATTAATTTATTATTATTATTTTACTACTTGAAGGATGTTATCATCTAAATGCTCTTACACAATTTTATTGCATGGTAGGAATTCCAGTGATACTGTCACAAAATTTTACTCTCTGGCTTGATGTATTTTAAACTCCTGTAGCAGGAATGATCTCTACATGTGTAAAGCCAAGTAAGAAAGGTCAGCTTCAAATTGAAGGACTCACAGAAAAAGTCTTCAGTAGGAGCAGTGAAAGGAGTGTACTGTTTTCAAAGTGGTTCTTGATAAGTTGTGGGAAGGTTCATGCAATAAAATTGGTGTGCCAGCAGGGATCTGAATTTAGTAGCTCAACCAGCTGCATATTTCTGTTAACAGAACTGCAAAGTGAAATCTTTTTATTGTATTGCTAAGTACTGTGTTGTTAAAACAGTGAGCTTCTGGGTATTCCATGAAAATTTTGATTGACCATGTGACTGAACTTTTATTTTGGACACTATTATACAAAGAAACTGAAAGTAGTATGGAAAAGAAAATAAAAGGTATATTGTTATATACCTATGCTGGGTTATCATGTTTTATAATTTCTACTTTTACTCACTCATTGTTTATGTTTTGCAATTTAAATAAAAGAAAATTCCAATAAGACAGACTAACCAAAAATAGTGACTTTGATTTTAGTTTTCTTTTTGAAACATGGAGAATGGGAAAAATCCATTTACCAAATGAAAAACATTGTAATCATTAGAAAGAAAGGTTATTTTCATACTCCTATGCTGGAACTAATAATATTCGATTCCAAACTTGAACATACTGTATTTGTTGACCTAGTGACAATAGTCAGTCAAATTATTTTTTTGTGGTGGCAGTGAAGCTTTGCTGAGACTGCGGGCTGCAGGTGCTTTTTAAGTAGTGCTTCAGCAATGCCCTGGGGCAGCTCTCCGGGCTGGAGAGTGGGATGCTGTGCACCACCCGCGGGGTGGGGGACAGGCTGGTTGTCACCATCAGCTCAGCAGTAGCTAGCACTGTTCTTTGTTCAGCACAGGCTGGGGAGCCAGCAGTGGCTGTTGTATTTTGCTTTTCAGGGTTTTTGTTAGTACTGAAAGATCCCGGTAGAGTTAGCAGGGTGCCTTATTTCCTTGAGATGTTTGTCTCATTTTATCAAGATAACTTATTTTAGTGCAAATCGAATAAATACCTCTTGAGATATCACAGGTTGACAAAAATAATAGGGATCAATCAAGTAACTCAAGCATAGGACTGGGAATAGAAGTATTGGTTTTAGTAACTTTGAAGCTTTTTGGTGTTTTCTTCCAAATGGACTGAACTTCTGCAAGTGGACTAGCACTGATACGTGTTTTGTAAGTTTTTCTTTTGATCTCCTAAAATCCATACTCCATAGATTTTTAATTCACTATATTCTCAAGGTTGATAGGAACCTTGCAACCCTTTCAATGCAGTCCTGAGCTCTAAGGTTCTAGCTCACTTTCTCTAAGTCACAGAAATGTGAAGTACCCTTTGTTGAAGCCAAACATGCATTCAGAAAAAAAAAACAACCCCCAAATCTCTCCGATTTCAGCTCTGATGCCTTAAGTTGCTCCAGAATGCTTTCCTCTTCTGACAGATGTTCCTCCCCTGTTTTATGAAAACAAATGAAGTCATTTTAGCACATGAAGATGTCTTCTGTTCTCAACCTTTTTGTTAGGTCATTTACTGCTCTCTGAAGTGTCCCTTGTGCATTCATGATTTTCTAACACATTCATCGAAGTTAAAAGCCTTTGGGATGCCACAAAGACAGTTTTCTGGTATATGCACAACCTAAAGCTATGCTTCTTACTTTTGTCTGCCATGAAAAAAACAATTGAGTCCTGTAGTACGGGATTTTTTTTTTCCACATTATGTCTTGTTGATTACATGACAATTTTCTGTCTATTCTCATTCTGCCTTATATCTTTTTTAGGTATTTGTTAGTTCTAAGATTAATATGTCAGTCCTTCAGTTGAAAATAAATATGACATTTATAAAAGACTCTGGTGATATATTTCTACTGGTTGTGATAGCTGACTATCTTTTAACGTTGTTCTTTTTTCCTGTTCAGGAATAGAAAGAAATGTACTTTCAGAAGTAGTGCAAGAATAATTTATAAATCACAAATGTCATTCATTTTTACATTAGTGAAGGTGCTTCTATTTGACACTTTTATAGATTAATTTTTATATGCCATTTGGATGAATTGTCCCCATGAATGTATTTGTAACAGTACTAGTCATGTTATGATAAATTATTTTTCCTTTTGAGATCCGAATTTTTGGGGAATATCTAGTAACTGAAAACCTTAGGATTTTTACAAGACGGCTGTGCTATTACAGCTCTCTAATAACTGAAGCAGTATTCATGCTACCACTCCACAATCCGAACTCTTGTCTTCCTAAAAGAGCTTCAAACAGATCAGTTTTTATAAAATAAGTCTGTGGATATTTTAGTTGTAAACAGAAAATTTAAAGCATTCGTTTCCAAACATATAGGGAGTGACCCAGGATCATTCACCTGAAATCTTATGTGCCCCAAAATACACTGTATTATTTGACCATAATACAGTATAATGTACAGTATAACATAATTCAAAGACCAATGCCTTGAAGAGCTCTGCTTTTGGCTCAGCAAATCCTTCTGTTTTGTTCTTTATTAGGAATTCTATTTTCAGTTACTCTGGTATTAACTTGGGGAAACCCTTTAAACAAGTATATATACTGACACAATTTGTACGTGAGAAACATGGACATGGAGGATTATGGTTTACAGACCAGAATCCATGTGAGAAGAGATAGTGGGTAGAAGAAAGCATATGTTTTGGATGCCTGGCTTTTTTTTCCTCCCACATGTGGAACATGAGTCTCTCAAATATTTACAGGAGTATGCCTTTTGATAATATAGGGTTTGTCTCCAGCACTATGTCCAAGAGTTAAATGAAAATGGTTTTTAAATGCAGTAATAATATATATGGTCTACTTAAGGAGTAGGTGATACAGTAGAATGTTTTCTGACTGCTCTTTACTTGGTCAAGTGCTTTTCCTTCGTTTTCTACATATTCATGTTTATTTCTGAACTGTTTGCTTTGAAAGCATAAAAGAATAAAGTAAGAAGATCATCTAGGAGTTAAAGAACCTGCTACAGTTCTCCATTTCTAAAATGTTAATAGTCAAGGAAATCTGAAATATTAGACCCTTAATGCCATAGGCTAAACAGCAGTCCTCTGAAAAGGTTAATATTTAATTTGGCATATTTGCTCTGAATGTTAGCTATATTAAATATTTGTATTTTCTCTCAGCTTGAAAGAAGCTTAGTATTTCCAGCATCTTGTGTAATTCCTATTTCCAGAGATATATTAAGAGGTTATTTAAGGTCACCACCGTGTTGCTGTCAAAAGACACAGCCCTCATAGCCAGCAGACCATGCTAGCCCAGGGTGAGCTGGCTAGGAACATCATGTTTGGCTGATGTACTTCGTTTCAGCTGCTGAATTGTACTGAAAGACATCCGAAAATACTCTGAGAATAGTACAGACAGTAGCATCTTTATTAATTAAGAAACAAATCTATTAAAAAAACCTAAACACTTAGTATCTGTCTTCTCTGTATTCATGCAAACAGCAGCTGCAAATAAGGCTGTTGTAGTTGAAAAGGGAGAAGCAGTGTCTGCGAGTGGGATGGCAAATGGACCCTGGTATGCTGTTCCTGCTAACATATGGGTTGCTATTAGAAAGGAGCACAAGAAATCTGGTGGTGAGCAGTACAGAAGGAGCTGCAGTGGCTCAATGAAGGCAAGAAGGGAAGAATAATTGACATGGAGAACAAGTCGGGATTTGTTATTTGAATTGGCCCTTTGGTGTTTCAGTTTGACATGCAAGCTAAAATGCCCTATAAAATGAGGATCAGCATGAGACTGACTGTATGGAAATGGAAAGCCTGACCAAAGTATAACTGTTTGCTTTCTTTTAAGATTTGTGAAATTCTTGACCCTTCACATACCTACCATTTTATACCACAGAATGGTCTGTATTTAAATTCATGGGACTCAGGTGTTTCTCACCGTAGGATTGGTTTTATCTTATTTTGCTTTTGATGCATCAGACTGATAATCAGCTGCAAACAAGTAGCAAACTGTGAATCCCACTGTAAATATGCACAATTTAACCTAATCAATTTGTTGCAGCCTGGGGGTGACTATAGTGGTTGCAGCCTCACAAGTTTGGGGATACATAGTCTTGCAAAGAAATTATAGGAGAAAACTGAAGTGTATTTTTTTTGTCCTCTCCCCTGCCTCCCCCGCTTAAGTTCTGTGGATGACACTCGAATTAGAACTGTGCCAAAAACTAGGAAATGAGTAAGAGTGGACTCAGTGCCATAATTCTCTTCAGAACGGGGCGGAGATTCTGCTGGCTTGCAGAAGAGTACTTGCAAAAGGCTAATACTCTTTACTGGTTAGAAACAAGGATTTAAAAAAGCTTTTAGCAGTTATGAATAGTGCTTTTCAAGAGCAAACAGATAAATGCAAATATGAAATGAGGTTTCATTGTTTCCATCAAGAGGCAAAATATTACAATGATGGAAGAAGTTCTGTCTCAAGTATTCTCATGGCTAAAATTGCTCAGAATTTTAAGCTGCGTAAGAATCAGATGCATCAGATGTTAAATTCTACTTAATAACTTGGTATTAGGCATTGGACAACATCAATACTTTCCACTGTACATTTAATGTCACCTCACTAACTCTGAGGATAATTTTTCACTTTCTCTTTTTACTTGCTGTGTCCAAAAAATAATCAGCAGCTGTACAGAGTCTCCATGGGAAAATAAAACCCAACCACTTAAATTACAAATGCAAGGGGAGGGAGAGGGAGGAAACAGTATTCAGAGGCAAGCAGGGAAAATAGTTGTGATGCATGAGACTTGTCATTTCTATTTTAAACGATTACATGAATTGGATGATCCAGAGTTAAGGAATCAGGCTTCAACTTTTTAGCTTTATTGACTAAAATTTGTACTCTGGTAAGAAAAAAAATGTGTAGGAAACAACTACTGAATATGAAGACAGAAATGTAGAATTGCCTTGGTCCAATATCCAGAACTGACTGTATTAAGCACTGGATCGCTGCCAAAAAAAGCAGCATTAAGAGCTATTTAGTCTCTTTCCTTGTCTTTTTCACAAAGCCAAGTTGCAGAATGATGTGCTAAAATATGAGATGGAATGACTTAAGTGAGGTTCATGACAAAAATGATGGAAACAGGAAGCTGCAGCTGATAATGAAAATCACTTCTGAAACCTATAATAGGGGTTTATTTATATACAGTTTAATAATTATCTAAGTTTAAATATAAGATGATGCAAATGGAGCAATATTTATTTCATGTGGTATGGTGATAATCTTGATCCTGGATGTCAGATAACCCCTTAGATATGCACTTTCTTTTCTGTGCCATTTGGCTTTCTGTATAAATCTTTGGTTGCATTTAATGATTATGTAGGATTTTCTGTTTCAAGGTACTACTTTAGCCTACTTGGGATTTTATGTGTGTGAGAAAATGAATGACATTTTTTTCATTTCCCATAAATGAGGAAAAGGTACAGAAGGGGAAGGTTTCTACATGTATCAGTGTGCTGCTTTATTGTAACCTTATTGTGACATGCTTATTATGTTCTAATGCCAAGTGCTAAAGAAAATGTTGCTGTGGCCTCTTATTGTCATAGCAGAACAAAATTACTGGGGGAGTTCTCTCCCTAATTACTGAGTTCCTTATCCCCCTCTACTCTGTAGCAGAGGAAAGATGTTATGGTTGTGGAATTTCTTGAAGACTGGTATTGCCAAAGCCAGACAGCTTATCTAAGTAGTTATTCCTTTTTAATTTTTTTTATTATGTTTCCTCTCCCCATATTGCTGCTGCTTCCCCCTCAGGGTCGTTGTGCAGTGCTTGTGCTCTGCTGGCTTTGGCCATGCTTGTGCTGTCCTTGTACCAGGATTCTTTCAGGGGGAACCATTCATATCTGACTTGCCTGGGTGTTTGTGAAAGAAAAAAGCACCCAGGGAAATATGCTTAAGGTGTAAGACCAGGAAACTGCTACTCTCCTGTAGTGTATATAAATTGAATCCTTCATCTTATCAGAAACAATAATTTTTTACTTGAATTTGTAACTTAAAGCTGGGATGTTAAATTGAAGTTGAGATAAATCTGATTTGCCCCATATCAGCAGCAGTTTATTTGTGTATAGATGTTTTATTAATTTTGTTCTTCGTCTTTGAAAGGGATTTTATTCTCTGAAATCCTTACAATTCAATAATACCTCAATTCTATGGAATGGTTTGGAAGTTAACCTTTTTTCTTTTCTGAAGTCTAGAGGTTGGAAAAGCATATAAAAGGTGTCTTTTTAGCTTCTTAAACTAATCTTTTGGCTTGTGACATGCATTAACTATTAGCTTGTAATTCACTTGGTTTGGTGCTGATATTCTGTTTTCATGGTGTTTGAATGAAAATGTCTAAGACTTGCATCTTTGGCCTTGTAGCAGCTGCTGTGTCTGTCTCAGCCCCAACAGCTGTTTCATGTAGGTGGCACACTCAGACTGACAACTTTCTTTCCAAAAAGGATTTTTCTCCATTCATCTGTATGTGGTTTATTTTTGAAGTTACCAAGTTCCCTATTCTCTAAGTAACTGAAATAATTAAAATCTATTTTTTATTTCAGAACAAATTACATTTTTTTCTTTCCAGTCTTATATGTTTACGAGTTTTCAATAATTAAGAAAAGATTCCACTTTAAGAGTGACAATTTTGCCTCATGGAGTCTTTTTTTTTCCTATTGTAAGAATGCTTAGCCATATATTTAATTTTGTAGATCTTGACTCTAAAGCTATCCAGGATAATGGAGTATCAAAGTAAAATGAAGGTGAATCTTGTAGCATCATGGTGGTCACACAGGGCTAACTGGGGTAATTATGACTGTTGTGATATTATAGATGTGAATTTGCCCCCTGGTGTATTTTTCTAGCCTCCTTAATAAAACTAGCTACAGCAGAAGTAGTCAGCATTTGCAGGTGTCTGGGGACAGCCAAAAAGCCCTCATGACCTGTCAGCCTTCTTTTCCTATGGCAGAAATCAGAGTCAGTTATCACTAAATTGGAGTTCAGCTAATATTGCTGCAGTGGTTTCTGCTAGGGGTGATGAGCAACTTTCCCAGGAAGATGGAGAATTGTTTTGTCCACTCCATCTGCTATTCAGTGGCAGAAGGAGTAACAGGTCCAGGAAATGATAATTTTCTTTCATGTGGTTTCATAAAAAGCAGGTCAGCATTTGCTGTGGTAACAAGCATTAGCTGTGATTGCCCTTTATTTTTTTCACTCATGAATCTTCCCAAGAGTCACTGGTTTCTTGCTATGGCTTTCCTTTCACAGTGGTTAATAACTGCTCTGAAGAAAGCCTCATGTTTCAATTTATTTTTTATTAAGCTTCTAACTGTTTCTGCATACTAAAAACTTGAAACAGTAGACAATTATGATGAGACATATTAATAGTAGGATGGATAAGTGGGTCTTCTTGAGATTATTCCTCTGTAGCTTTGTATTGCCAATATCTGGCCTGAGGCAGTTATGAGTGGTGAAGAAAGTTCTCTGCTTGTTTTGCCAAGTGTGCAGACACCTTTACTTTTTCCTGAGCAGTGTCCCCTGCATTCAGTTCAGAGGCTAACCCATTATACAAGGAATGGATTTTACCAGCTACAAAGCATGTGTGGTGTTGATGGTGATCTTGCATAAAAAAAAGGAAATAGTTACTGGAAGTCAGGAAGCTTGCCAGGTTGAGCAGCTTAACCAAGAACAAAACCTCAGAGTAGCTGTGAACCTGTCCTCAAAACACCTTGCAGTAAATTTAGGAGTGAAGATTGTCCTTCTACCTAAGATTGCAACTTCTGTCATGATTGTCTTTGCTTTTTTGAAGTTTTTTTCTATTGTACTATTTTTAAAGAAATATGAAAATTGTTGCTACAAAACAAAGCAGAAGGAAAATGGGATTGAAAAAAATCACTATTTTGAAGTAAAGAATAAAGTAAAAATTGGAATTATCTCAGATTAAAGGAATATCTGTAAATTGAGATTTATCTGTGCCATGAAGGCTCGTATTTAGCAAATTAGTGTCCCCTTTCAAAAAGATCAAGCTCTACAAGTGTCTCTTTTGGTCAGTGAAGGTTCTACTCAGATAAAGGGTGTCACAATTATTCCATTTTCCTTATAAGTATTGCTTTATATCAGAGGTGTTTCCTGCTTTGAAAAAATCAGGACATGCCCCAGTGCTGCATGCCACTGAGCCCGTGGCCCACCTGCACTGTGATGTGGTTGCCGTGCTCCTGGAAGGGCTGGCTGGAACGAGTTGACTGCAGGATGGTAGATGGCTTTCCAGCAACTATTTCTCTTCTCCTACCTTTGGCTCTACAGCTGTTTTTGTGTCTCCAGTCAGGTCCTACCTGGTTATTTTTCTGTCCTAGTTGGGTCAGTTTGGTGGTCACTTCTGGAAAACAGTGTGGAGTGGCTGTAGTGAAATGCCACATACCTCGGATGGGGCTCCATAAGTGTAACTTGGGAGCAACGACAGGTTGTGAGTTCCCTGTTGTATGCTGTTTATTTGCCTTGTCTTGTTCTCATTTTAATGATTTCTAAGAACAGTATATTGTACCTGAATATCCCAATAGGAATGTTGCCTTGCCAATATCCTACCTATAAATGTGAATACATGGTTGAAGGAAGGAAGGAAGGAAGCCGCAAGTGTTGTGCATGGGCAACACTGGGAAGATTTCTAGGGAGGGATGAGATGAGACTGGTGAGTTGCAGGTAATGCTGTCAACATGGAAATAGTGTCATAAAAGATTTGAGTAAATTGCATTACAATTTGTTCTTCTAAGGCTACATCACTACCACATACAAGCTAGCTGATTTCTGAATAACTTTGTGTGTTCATGCGAGCTGTTGTCAAGGGATGTCACATTCAGAAGTATGGAGGAATGAATTTCTAACTGGTGTACAGTCTAGAGAGGTTTCAAGTACTCTGTCATCATTATTTTCTTTTCTGAGAGAAGTAGAAATGATACATTGCTTAGGGAAAATTGTTTTCTGATTGTGTGTTTGAAAAATAGAGTTGGTATGAGTAGTGATGAACTTGCTCTTTTTTATGTGGAAACATGGAAGCAGCCTGTCAGAGGTGTTACACCCCTTTTCAGGTGTGCCTATGTGAGCTTTTTCAGGTATTTGTTATTTCAGTGTTTTTCTGTTATTTCCATTACAATTGCTTAGAATTTTGCAGATTTGAAAATGCTGCATGCTGAAAGTCATGAAATAGCTAAATTTTTTGATGTGTCTTTGAAACTAGGCTACCTTGGTCTTCTATTTCATGCTGTTAAAGTTCACTTAACTTCCCTTTTCTGTCATATTTTTGTCCAATAAAAAGACAAATTGGTTTGGATAATTATTCAACACTTGATTAAATTAACTTTCTTGAAAGTTTTGTGAGCTCTGTATGGCAATATAGAAATTCATTGCACAGTTACAACTGAAGGTAGCACTTGTGATGAACAGTGGTAGAAAGAGTTCAGGGTATGGTGTGCAGTGTTGTGCTCATGGTTGTACACAAGATCTTTTGCTGTTTATTTACCCTGTCTTGTTCTCAGTTTGATAATTTGTAAAAAAAACCTGTATTGCACCTGAAAATCTTGGAAAGAGTGAAATAATTTGAAGACAATGGATTTACAGTAGTGTAAGTTGCTGTCCTTGTAATGAGGTCAAGTTATCTTTACTTACTTAGCTTTAATCTTTCTATTTTCTGTTCAGATTTAGAGGCAGTTATGTAAGTTGTGAATGGATTGTATGGCATAGAGTGACTCACCAAGACAGAACATAGTGCACATAGCTGTGTTGTTACAGGGAAGTGCTCAATGACTCAGCTATAGCAGAGTCTGCTAATTAGAACTGCTCTACGTGTGGATTTAGATGAGTATCTGCCCTGAAGCTGTCCAGCACAATTTCTGGCATGAATTCTCCTACTGCATGAATTACTGGTCAGGCTTTGCTTCGTGTTGGACATCCCACCTTTAAGGATGTTAAAGGAGTTCTTCAGATTTCCTTGTTTTGCCTTGCAGTTTTTTATTTATTTAATATTTTTTGTTGTCCATTCTTGACAGCCTCTGCTATGGGGATAAAGCACAAATTTTTTGTGCTATGCACTCCCAGAAGCATACCAAAATTTGAGGCTTTGCTTTTGATATGTCTTCTAGTATTGCCTTAATCCTTTCATTGGTATCTTCTCAGTATAGGAGTAATCCCTCTGTCAAAATTCTGTGTCTGACCACCGTTTACATCTCAGTTTGAGAAGGTCTCAGTTGAACATGTTTCTAGCCTGTGGAATCATCAGAGCAAATCAGGTCCTGGGAATGGTTTCTGGATGGTGTTGGTCTCCGCTGGGTAGCTGAGTGCTCCTGACCTACCCCAAGGTCAACTTGGTTTTCTTTGGCTATGCTGTAGGGACAAACACTAGCAATCCCAATTTACTTGCATTTTATGTTGTTACTAATATTAGTATGAATGATAGCAGGAATATATTTTATTAAAAAATGGCTGCTTATGATTTGAGTTTTAAAAAGCAATATTGTAGGAGGAATTGTGATAAGGCTTGAAGTAGATAATTTTGTTATTGCAATGATAAGAACATACTCTTTTCTGTATTTTGCAGACTTAGATGTTAATTGGTATTTCAAATCCTAGAATAAGCTATCCTACTACATATTGCAGCCCTATGATATTTAGCAAATAATTTCTTTCTTCCAGACGTCTTGAAAGTTGTGAAAGATGTTTTTATTCTCACTGTATGTGCTCATTGACTCATACCATGTGTGTACATCTACAAACATAAAATAGTTCAAATCTCTTTTTTGAAAATTATTTTATAAATTTATTTATGTTTCTTTCCTGTCCTTAACAGCATATTTTATTCCTTTACAGTACTGGGTATTTTTTGTGGTGATGGTCTTTTTGAGAGAGAGTAGATTAGCACAGAGAAGTTTGGAGATGAATACTAATTATTTATCATGAAATAATAGATCCTGTTACAAGTAGTAGAGTGTAGCTGTAGTTCCTGTGCTTGACCTGTAGTTAATGGATAATCTTAATTTTCCTTTCCATTAATATGGTTTGTGTGGGAATATTAAGGTGTGATTCTCTGGATGGAAAATATATTTTACAACCTACTTATTTTCCTGTTTATGTGCTTGTGAGCTTAGTGGTTACAGGCTGCAAACTTAGCTGCTTTCATGGCAGTGTTTTGTCATTATGAGACCTTTTTGAAGGTGCTGTTTAATGGAGAGCTTTTCAGTTGTGTGAAAGCAGAACCACATCTGCTGGTTTAGTCTCTTCTCTATTTTGACAGCTCCACAAAAATCCTTCACTGTTACGGAAAAACATGTCTTTACTGCATAACCAGGTTTTGTTCACCTTTCTGAAACAGATGCCTGTATTTTCTCTGAATTTCTGTAAGTGCATCATGTTGCGGTCATATAAAGCATATAAAAATAGAAAACAAAAACTGACTGGCATGAAATCTGGTATGACAGAGTGTTGTATTTATCAAGTATTGGATAAAAAGGTCCTTTTTCTTAAGAACCTTTATATAATAAAAGCTATTTGAAATACTTTTTCTCTGCAGTTAATACTGTCTCAGATTACTTACAGATATTTCTTAAGTATCTTTCTTAATGTCAGTCTTGCATTTTCAAATTAAACAAAAAAGCCATCTGTAATATCAAGTTTTTGTGATCACTGAATAAATAGGTAGGATAAGAGATAATATGACACAACCTTAAATAAGTAGAGGTACATGAAAGTTCTGTTTGGATCACTTCAACAGTTTTTCTATCCATTTGTTTCAGTTTTGTTTCCTTGCCTAGTCAATTGATTATCAGATTCTTGTTAATTTTCCGGATGAAACATATGAATTAAATATGTGTGAAAAATGAGTGAACAGCTGAACTGATCGAGTCTGTCAGAAGTTCCTTAGAGGGAGTTGCTAAAGCTCTTAATCCTAACATGCTCTTAGCAAAGCCTTTAACATCATGCCTTGCATACCCAAACAATCCTCTGCTTGCTTTCTGTAACATTAACATTGGTTTGTGACATGATGAAGTGTATGGAGTGACTTCTTCAGATGGTTTCAGGCCATAAAAATTTTAAGGCAGGAGATAAAACTATGGTCTTCTCTTGTTACAAAGTATTTTGGCACTTAAACTGGCATTCCAAAAAATTAAAGGATATTTTTAATAGTTACAGGGGATAATTTTTAAACTATTTTGATAATTCTGTTGGGGTTGTGCTTTAGGCTTTGAATGGTAGAATTAATATTCAGTGTGGACCTTTCATTGGAAAAAATGTGTAATTTTAAAAAACAGTTATCAGCTCCCTTTTTGTCTCAGTTGCTGATTGCTTGGACTACATTGAAATTAAAGAACATACAGGTAACTGTTGTTTCTTTTGCTAAGTAAAGTTAAAATAACTCAGAAGATCAGAGGTTTAGTTCAGTAGAAATAAAGTGACACTTATTAGATTGTTGCTAAAGTCAAGTGAGATCATTTTATCAAGATTTCTGTGTTTTGGCATGTTTACTGTCTTCTGCAAAACAGAATTGCCTTGAGTAAAATGAGCTAGTGGCCTGAAGAAAGTTCCAAACGTTCCATTATATTTTAATCAAATAATCTTATCTATTTCTGATGTTAGTGCTTACTTATATTTCTTTAGTATGTCAGAGAACGTGGCTGCTATTTTTTACATAGCTTACTTGTTTACAGTTATGTATCAGCAATTATTATTATATTACTGTTGTTATATTATTGGGAAACTTAATCTTGCCCTTGGTTGCTAATCAAAAACTAGCTAATGCTCCAGATGTTTAACAAAAATAACTTTCTTTTCCTTTCTAAGGCAACAAAGTTACTACATCCTGCCTGAACACTAAGATATATTTTACATATGTACACACAAATTCAATACTTTTATGTCAGACAAATTCACACAAATTAGTATTTCTATTTGTATTTTTATCTGTAAGTGAATGTTACCACAGTGAAGTGGTAAGTGATAACGATGCAGCACCAGGACTAGGGCAGATATTTTCCAGTTTTTTTCTACTTTATTGTTAGTAGGAAGTTTGCTTTACCTTGGGTTTTCCTATTTATGCATCAGTATTATACACAGAAACCAAAGTGATTTCTGCTAATGCATTACTGTCAGTAGGTTATTTTTTGCATCATCCATTCTTAATTTGGAATCTTCCTTTTGTTAACTCTCAATATCACTAGGAAAGAAAAATGGCCTTGCTGCTAAGCTTTAGCACTTCATCGAGTTTGGTGTGGGCAGTCTGTGTGACCTCTGCTGGGGCACTCTCTGTCTCTATAGACACAAATGTTAATAGTTTCTCCCCTTTACAACTTCGTTCTGTTTGTTCAAGTTTGCAATCCTTCCATGTGCTTATACAGCAGTCCCCGTTATGAATGGCATTCAAGAGAACCCTCTAGAAGATGTTTATAAAAGTAAATAATATTTAGCTCAACCAGATGGAGACTACTGACTTTCTTCTTTCACTGTTCAAAACCCTGATAATTTGAGATTTTTTTTTCCTAGAAGCTTAAGGGAAAAGAGACCCAAACATCTCAAACTGTCACTGGCTTTATGTCTTGATGGATGTGATGGTAAAACCATCACTGGTGAGAGCAGGTTAGTTAGAGGAATGATGTCCCCAGTGTGTCCAATGTGAGCATGAGAACAGCGACCCTTGGAAGGAAAGTGTTCCACAATGTGCTAGACTGAACAATTTCAGTAATGGTCTCAAGTACTTGTGGTTTCTAGGAGCCATCATCTTGTGTAAAAAAAATTATGTGCGTGGAAATATTAGTATTTGGAGGAGACAAAATGTTGGTTTTGTTTTGAATTAAAAATGTTCATTTTTAATTGCACTAATAATTTAATTATTAACACTGTGTAGATGGTCTTTCAAAGATATTTTAGAGATATTTTAAAAGGCAGGCTAAAGGCATATTCAGTGTAATTTCTCATAGTTGCCTTTTGTTCAAGAAAAATCATGTAAGTTAGAGGAGGCAATACGATATCTTGGAGTTATTTAAAAATGGCTATCTTTTTGCTTAAGTAAAAACTGTTTGAAGTGGATGTAATTCAACACCAATGAATGTGAGCATCACATTCTGAGAAATGGGTAACTTTGCAGCAACATGAAACTACTGTGATGAGAATGTTGTCTGAGGAGTGGTCTTGAAAGAGTGATATAAAAAATAGGCAGAAGAAGAATACAATTAACAGTAATGTTTAGGATCAGTTTGAATGGAGGAAGTTAGATTGATTTGGTAGCAGCTGGACTTTGGATTAGGGTTTATTTGGGTGGAAATGAAGAAAGTTTGCTGTAGAGCTGTGTAACAAACAACCAAGCAGTTAGTGATGTTTCCCTCAGTGGGGGAAAGAAGGAAAGGAGTTGAAGATGACACCGAGATTGAATGCAGGGGTTTTATGACTGAGGGAAGAAGAAAAGGAGGAATTTGGATAAAGATGATAAACAACCACTTTCAGTTCTTGTTAATTGGTACATGCTCTGTTGACTTCGTTCGCAGCAGTTGAAAATATGGCTGTTGAGTTCAGCTTTAATGCTAAATTTGAATTGGCAGGGAGATCTCAGGATAAAATCTCAGCAAAAGCAGGCAGAGATCAAAGTTTGAGGTAATAGATCCTGAATTCTTGGGAGTAGGATTGTATCATGGTCCACTCAGTTGTAGTTGATGAGTTACCCATGCAAAAGTGAAAAAGAAAAAAAATGAAAAAAATAGAGCAAAAGAAAAGAGAAAAGAAGAAATCCACAATAAAGGCCAAAGGAAGATGAAAAAGAGATGGGAGCTTTGAAAAGCAAAGAATTTGAAAGCATCCTTATGGTGAGATTAACTATAAAAGGAAAGCATACAAACAAACTGAGAAGAAAATAAAAAATAAAGGGTTTTTCTTTCCTCAGTTTAACAGAAAACAGATTTAATTATCTGAGCAAAGCATAATGTAATACACAAAGCAACTGAAACAAAATAACTCCTTCAAATAATTAGTATTTTTAGAAAGATGTTAGGAAATGTAGAAGTTCTGTTTTCTGAGAAATGTATATATTTTACTTCATAGTTCAAGTGTTCACATCTCAGGGTCTTTCGTGCTTTTTGTATTTAAATAGAGAAAACTACATGCTAAAAAATTATTAATAGAATGACACTACATTTAATTTTCTGCATTTAGGTAATGTACAAAGAAATCAAATAGAGTAATATTTTGCAATAAGTTATTAGTCTTTTACTAGGCAGTTTTCTTTTTTTCTTCATATAAAAATATAGATCAGTTAGGAAATATGTGATGTAAATATGTATTTGTCATATACTTTCCCAAAGGTTGTAAACATGGCATTATATTCTTCAGATTGGCTTTATTGTCCAAATAATTCTTTAATTAAATTGAGCTCTTTTTTATTTAAAGCTGTCTTTTGGGGAGATATTGCCTTAGATGATGAAGACTTAAAAATCTTTCAAATTGACAGGACGATTGACCTTACGCAGCACTCCAACGAAAGACTTGGCCATAATACAGGTATGCTATTTCAACCTTGTTTTAATTTATTTTTCCTGATAGTTAGTTCTGCGTAGAAGGCAATCTGTGCTTTAAATGTGCAGTCAGTATAATGTCTTGGATAACATTAGTTTGCACTTAGAAAAGTTATTAAACAAAAGCTATAGGTTCACTTTAGGGAAAAGAGAATCAAAACATTTAATTTTATTCCAGCATTTCTGTTTAAAAATATCTTGTTGAATTGAGGAGCAGAAACTGGTAGGACGATTAGAGTCTACTCTGCAGGTGGTCATGTGGGAAAGGAAATTGTACAAAGCTTTGATTTCATCACTGAAAGTTCCTGATAGCAGAGCCCAAACACACTATGGAGAGCACACGAGGTATCCTGGAGGCAAAATTGGAAGCCTGGCATTGCAGCCCGTCCTTTTGCTTTTTTTTTTACTGTTTCATTCAGTTCTGTACCCAGACCTAGAAGAAACACTAGAACATGTCATCCTTGCTAGATATGCCTTGTCTAAAAAACCAACTATTTATTTGACATTTTAATACACATTTTTATGTTATTGTTACATACAATGCATTAGCAGCAGAAGCTGCAATCTGATTAACAGAGGCAGCTGAGTATTCAGACAGATAGGTAAAGAGATTTTTCTAATGTGTAAATGTCTGTTTGCAAGAGAGAAAACATTATCCATGCCTAAATGGATGTCTTTCTAATGTATAAAAATATTTATGCTTTCAGGCTGTAATTTGTAAATTGATAACCGAGAGTTTGTAAACTTTCAGGTTATGATACAAAAAAGCCAACTTACTGAGAAAAAGTCTGGAAAAAATGCTATTAGAAAATGTAAAAATTTATTATTGAAATTTGTTTTCTGTTGAGCATGTTTTATGTGTGCCTGAACTGAGTTACCATAACTTATTCCTGATATGTGGAAAAAAAATTTCAGACCAAAGAAGCAGTTTTGAATTTAAGCTTTCGATATTGATATATTTAAAAATATTTTTTACTCATTCTAGTTAGATGCTGTGACTAATCACATTTTTATGACAACTTGAAAATTTATTTTATCTCCTTTTACATCCACTTGTTTTTCCAAAAGAGGAAAACTTTTGGTCGCATCTAGATCTGGACTGGATCTTAAAATGTTAATAGAATTAGTGGTCACCCTGCTCTCCTCTCCTCCAAACAAATACTTTTAATTGCCTTTGAAGATATCTCAGGCGTTAGTTTGGTTGAAAAAATGTAGAACAGCATCAGTCATTTCCCCTTAAAGAGGATGCAGTCAAGTGATTTCTTTGGCTTGCTGACTCCTGTTTCTTCTTACTTTTCTACTTTTTCTTTTTAACTGCAAAGTTATTATTTTTTTAATTGCTACACAAAAATATACATTTCTAAGCAGTTTAAAAATGATATATAAGATTCTATTACTTAGCTTTTCCTTTCTTACCTGTTTTGTCATATGCATGTTACCTTTTCTTGTGGATGGTATCCTATTCGGGATATTGAATCACCCTGTTAAGCATTGCTGATGCATTTGCGTCAGTTTTTTCTACCTTTATTGCCCAACAAGAGTCAGTGCAATTGTGATGATCAGTGGGACTAAACTTTGCAGAACAAACTGTCTTAAGTTAATGACTTCATAACTGCTCTCAGTGAACCCTCAGCATTCTTGATCTTTCTAAAAAGAGCATTAGAGAAGTCAATTTTACACTTCACAGATGTAATTTATTTTTCTAAATTTACAACATTCTTGACATGCAAACTAGAAATTGTGTGCTCATCTCCCCTAATTCCAAAAGAGCAAACTGCCAACTAGCTCAATATTAGGTAGCAACTGGAAAAGGAATAAAAGGAATGCTAGATATCCGTAATCTAGAAAACAAAATTTTGTCTTAGTTGCAGATAAAATGGCAATGAATTGTAAGCTTGATTTCTGAGCACTTTCTGTTGTCTGTTTTCAGAGACTAAAGGTGACATCAGGTAAAAGGATTAGATACTTGGTTGTAAACCATCAAGATGAAGTGGTGGAGTCACAGTTGTTATTGCAACTGTAATTAAAATCCTGAGGCTCACAGGCTTTGATTCACATTATGTGGCTGCTCCTTTTCGTGAGGATTATCTGCCTGGATTTGCAGGGTCAAATAATCTGTGAGCTTCTTGGAGTATGGCTCTGTCATTTTATTTTTCATTTTGTACAAGCAAAATGCACAATCACTGTAAAGAGAAAAAAACAGTAAAGCTGATAACATTTATGTGTATATTTTTATAAGTCCAAACTGCCAAAAGTATCCTTCTTCTCCTGCCTGAATTATGAGAAGATGCAGTGAATAGGAATAAAAATTTTTTTAGTCTATATGGTTTGGCAAGGCTTCATGTTAGTCATATAAGACAGCTTAGTTAAGTGAGAGACTTTTTCTTTGGTTTTTCACTAAATGAAATACACAGACTGCAATAAGACAGAAGTGTGTTTTGGTTTTTTTTCCCCCCCTAAAATATAGTATAGTACTTTCTTTAAGTAACTAGTGGATTCTTTAGGGGGTTTCTGTTATGTTTGACAGTTGATGCTTATAATGATTTTTTAAATATTTATTTGGAATGCTTAGCTATAAGCCTTATAAGATGAATGTTAACATGAGAGACAATTACATTAATGATGATCAATGTTATATCCTCTGCACTTTATGTTATAGTTACCCTGTAACTTGTTGGAAAGGAATGTGTTGGTCTATTACCTCATCTATTCAAAATGTTTTTAAAAATTTGGAAAATTTTTCTCAAGGGAGCCAGCAACTATGTGACAGCGTAATGCAAATAATTAGACACGTTGTTATTCACTGAGCAGCCACACACTCACTTGCCTTATATGGAATTTTCTCATCTGTAATATGAATTTAAGTTGCTGTTCAATAAATATATTTTCTACATAGATATTAAAAATTTTGATAGAAAGTTGGGAAAGGCCGTTTTAGTAGTGGTTGGAGGTATCAATGGTCTGTTTCTTTCTATCTTTTTTCTTTTTCAGTTGTAAAAGTAGTTTGGAAACTTTCTCATCCTAGAACAAATAGTGACTTGTAAAATACAACTTACTGCAAACCTGTAAAATCACAAAATTTTCTGAACAATTCTGGATTATTTGACTCATGTAGTGTAGTGTCAGTGTTATTGTTTCTGGTTCACTGGTGTTTGAAAAGCCACTTGTAGCCACAAAAGGTTTATGTATGAAGGGAGGATGTAGCAGACTGTATGCAGTAAACCCAGAAATGTGTTTTATTTCTCTAAATGGCATGGTAAATGTTAAAATAAACTACTTCCTAGCTTGGATTTTCATTGGCTGCTGTAATCACATAGACATATATGTATATATACCTGCCAGGTCTTACTGCAATGTACACCAGCATGTGATGTTTCAAAGCCTTAAAAGTGCATTGACATGTATTTGCATGCTAGCAAAGAAAAACAAATATTTCATGGCAAAATCAACCATGTTAAGTTTGCATCAGTTTTGCTGGATTGGTTTGTTTGTTTGTTTTCTGATGAAACTTTGGTTGTTTGCTTTTTCTCCTTCCTCTCCCTTGAAATGAGAAAATTATGGCATGCATTCAGGAAATTTCTTTGAGAATAACCCTTTTAGCTGTCAATCAATATGTCTCTGAGGATGTCAAGGTCACCAGGAAGAAAAAAGATCCAAATAATAATTAGATGATGTAATTGTCATGACTTGCCTGAATAACAAAGACACGTTGGCTTACATTCATGGAATGCACATTCGAAAAATTTTCAGCTAATCATGTGTTTTTATTGCATTGTCAAGAGTACTTGAAATGTTTTTATGGAAATTATCGAGGAATATGAAGCTTCCTTTAGGATGCCTCTCTAGGCTAATATAGTTGCTGTATGTGTAAAATGCCATGGTTTTAACTTCTGAAAATTCCTTTCTTTTTTTTCTTTTCTTTTTTTTTTTAAAGGTGGCTTTGGAGAGCATGGAATGTCAAAAAAACGCAGTGCCCTCTATCAGCTTATAGAGAGGATAAGAAGATTTGGCTCTGGTATTTTCACTGTTTAAATTAGCAAGTTGCCTGATGTGATAGTGTATCATGAACATTAATTATGATAGTACTTTAACACTTTAAAGCCTTTCTGTGTTACTAATGGCATAAACAAATTATGAAATTATTAGTGCAAGAATAGTAGTGAAGAGATTAGCTCCTTGTTCCATTTTCTTGGAGTTCTTCTTCCAGCATGAAATCTGAAAGCTAAGCCACATCGTTTTAAATGTCATATTAAAAATTGCTTAACTTTGTTCTATGACTGTGTTCACAGTTATTGGCTTAGCTAATGTCAATATGGTGTCTTTTCACTGCAAGTAGACTATGCTACAAAGCTGCTAATTTAGTTTGTTTCCTACTCTTTTCTGGATCCAGGTGGGGCATTCTGATGGTTCATGCTGTGAAGCATTTGTGATGTGTTATGCTGAGCAAGCATATTTTCATATTAATCACAGTCTTCTCAGTATGAATGTAGTTGAATTGAGCAGCATATAGAAGTGGAATCCCCCTAACTCTGGCTGAGTTCACACTCTATATTTGATGCAAGAAGACATCACTTTAATGTAGTGTGAAACCTCACTTCAAAAAGGAAAATATGTGAAACTCCATTGTAATTGCACCGCATTGTGTTAATCAGAGCACAGTAACTGCCTTTGCAGAGGTGCTTTAATATATAATCTTCAATCTTTAAGGAAGAATTAAAATTTTAGTATTGCATAAATTCTTGTCATCTTTTGGGTGCAATTCGCAATAAATTTCTTGCTTAGAATTCTAAAGAGCACCAATAAAAAGAATTTGGTATGGTAAAACATCTAAATAAACATGTGATGTGGTTCAGTAATGACCGCATACTAAGTGTAAAAATAGTTTTTTGATAGTCTGCCGGTACTATAGACACTTTGTGTGTAATTTGTTGTGTAATTCTCGTTTACACACTCATTTAATTACAAGGTTAAGTTATTTGCTTTACCTGTGGTAGGTTGTTTTTAGGTTTTTTTTAACCGTGGAATTTTCTGTATAATTCCTGGTATAATTCAAGTTACATGTTGGCTGTTACAAAGGCAGGCTTTTTTTCCTATGTATCAGAGCTTCCTCCCTGCTTTGTGCTGTAGCTTCTCCCTTTTCTTCTCATTGCTGCTTTCTCAGCCTTGGGGCTATGCCAACATTCCTTACCACGACTCTGCCCTGGAATCCTCCCTGATTCTGACATGGTCATTAACACTTGAGTGCAGCTGGTACCACAGGGGATTCTCACAGGGGGAAAATGTAATTTTCCACGAGGAATAAGACATAAGGCTTCAACTGCACTGAGTAAAATTTGTTAACCATCTTTTGTGGGATCAGTTTTGATCAACTGCACAGATCTGCAAACTGACTTATCAATTGTTCAGAAGAAGCACCTGTTCTGGTGTCCAAGTCCTTGTCTAACTCTCCTTACCCTTTTCTGTTCTCACAGTAGGTTTCAGCTGATTTAGAAAGATTTGCCTGTCATAGATGAATGGTGGTAGCATCCCTGAAAATGGTAGACACTTTTTTCTCTTGTAAAGAAATTCCAGCCATTACTAAAATCTACCCATGGGGTTCCAAATGTTAATTAATGAAAACTGTATGATTTGTTACTGTCCAGTGCTTTAAAGATGGTCGTGTACTTGCTTTTTCCAGATCATATAATAAAAAAGAAAGGGATAGTGAATGTCTTGATTAGTTTGAGCCTGTCCAAAGTCTGTCATTCTTTGCTGGAAAAATGCTCATTTATTTAAAAAAACAGACCAAAACAAAAGCCAAAAAAAAGGCAAAAAACACCACCAAAACCACAGGGAGTGTGATTTCTTAAATATTTTTATTAAATGAGAAAATTTAGTTGCACTTATGCAATGCACATTCTGGTTGATAAACATATGTGCAAGATTGTTACTCTGGATATATTCAAAAAATGAAGATTTGGACTTCATGTCTTTCTCAGAAAACTATGTAATGCTAATCTGTCAGATAATAGCAATGCCCTACTTAGGGCGTAAAAAAATCTGAGTTTGACCTGCCAGAATATAATTGCTTTCTTTTTTCATGTGTGTGTCATCTCATTCAGTGTTTTAATTGTCATTGCAGGTTTTGAGCAAAATAATACATCTAAAGGAAGAACTGCTGTAAAATTCTCAGGGAAAAATGAGAAAAACCGATTTCCCAGAGCTGCCACATCCCGAACAGAAAGAATATGGCCAGGTGGTGTCATTCCATATGTAATAGGTGGAAATTTCACTGGTAAGCTTTGTGCTTTGCGTGAAAAGAGGAATGATGTTTTTTTTTTTTAATCGCCTTCCTTCCTTTTTTTCTTTATTAAATTTTTAAAAGTGAAGTCATGCAATGGAAGTCAATAGAAAGGTTTCTGTTGAAACAGGCCTGAAGTACATCTGTTTTGAAAATGTTAGTCATACTTAATTGTTTTCAAAGGCAAGCAACATAATAAAAAAAAATATATAACAACATTTTAGAGTGGAAAAGTTCTATTTCTTTACCTAATATTTCTTGTTGCAAATTTGTTTTCATGAGCCTAAGTAATGGAATGTCAAGGAATTTTTTTTTTTTAAATTCAGTATATTTAGCACAAGAATAGCTTAAATTTAACTGGTGTGACATGTATTCTTCTAAACTGATTTCACTTAAACTGACTCAAATGTGTTTTGTCATTCCTTGATTTGATTTTCGGATGGGTACACACAGACATTGTACATGACAAAAAGAAAGGCTGGCTACCTTATATATAAAATTCTTAGCAGAAAACTATAGAAAAAGTTAAAAACATTTGTTATCCTTGAAAAATGTAAATGGATCTATATCAATGTGGATGTAAGAGATAATTTAAAACAAAAATGGAACAAGTAAAGTAAAGATATAAGAGAAAATACATGAAACAGCATCTTATTTATTGTGCATGATAATACAGGAAACCAAAAGAAACATGCAAATGCTTACACATTGTGTATTGAGAAACCAGAGTCATTCCTTTCCAACTGACGGCTACAGTCAGGCTTTCAGTTTGAGTATTTACATAGCACTGTGCCAAATGTGACCTTTGCTTTAGGATTACTGTCTTCTGAAATAATCGTAGTAGGCTAAATGAAAGCACCATATTAAAGATTTTGCCTTTTTCATAATGAAAGATAAATTCTAAAGGTTAGAAAAAACTGCTTAAAGATAAAAGAAAATGGCAAAATGGGATGGAATAACCTTTATTTTTTAGAATCTGATGTGATTTGAACTTGTTATTTTTACAAACTTTCAGGTTTTGTTGTCTGTAAGTTTTAAAAAGGTTAGAATTTTTGTTTGTTTAATTATCCTATGTTTTAACCTGCAAAGTGAGTGTATTTCTGCTAGCGTATTCTTGCCAAATAATACTCTTCTTTGTGGATTTTCAGCTCAGAAGCAATACAGATGTATTCTCACATGTTGCCTCCATGTCAGTAATCCTTGCCTTTTGTCACGCAATGAAATTACATTGCTCTGCTCTCTGAAGTTGTGTTCTATGCTGAGAGTTGGCCTGGATACTTCTGTATCTAGGGGACAGTTCTGACCTTTTCTGAATGTGTTTCTCATTTTTAAATCAAATATCTAGCTGTGCTTTTACCAAATTCTGAATTTCCCGCTTTTGGTGGATCAATTCTTTTCTGAGAGATTTTGATGTGAAGAAGGGGAGACTGGTCCCTGTTAACGACAGCCTTATTTTAATAAAATATTTTTACCAGTATGCCTGTTTGCATGGCTTAGATGAAACTGGTGCCCAGACTTGAAGGCTGTAGGATTTTTTTTTTCTCTTTCTACTAGATAGATAGCTATGATGTAAAGTTAGTCAATTTTGCTTGTTCTTTTTCTTTCTGCGTTTTTTTTGCCTCCCCCAATGTGGTTCACTTGATAGTTTCATCTGGGAAATTGCTTAGTGAATGTTGTGCTGATGCAAGCACATAAGCAACGCTGTATTTCTTCTGCTGTCTTCCTCTGGTGTAACATAGTTGTGGTCTTTATTGCGGGTTTTATATTTACTGGGGTGTAATTTACTGGGGCAGTGTTCGCCCCCTTGCAGCCACATCTGTTATGACGAACCGATGGCCTGAGTATCCCTTTAGCTGGAATCTTGCTGTGCATGGGGCTACTGGGACACACAGTAGTGTGTGATTCACTGACTGCTTCCAGGCCCGTATTCCTAGTGTTGGTTGTTAGGAGGAAGGTGCAGTTGGGAAAAACCTGTGTTCTCACCGGCTGGAATTGCGGTTTCAGGCACGCAGCGCGCCATGTTCAAGCAGGCCATGCGGCACTGGGAGAAGTACACCTGCGTCACCTTCATCGAGCGCAGCGACGAGGAGAGCTACATCGTCTTCACCTACAGACCCTGTGGGTAAGTGTGCACCTGGGGGAGCACACTGCCCTGCTCTCAGCCTTTGGCTCTCAGCCATCTCTGTCAGCTTTGCACCCGTAAGGGAATATATATACTTCACAGGAAAATCAGTAGGTAATTACTGCGTTTAAACAATACGCACGTTCTGCCTGGCTTTTAAGTTCATTGAAACAGGTATGTGTGGTGACTTTGCAAAGTTGCCCCTCTTTTCCCTATTTCTAGATAAAATTATCTTACTATATACGCATATAGATATAAGATTTTATTTTTTGCTTTCTGTCATGCTTCCAATATTCATATGTGCTGTTCTAAAGGTATTTCAGGTTTATTATTTGTTTATTCTTAGCTTTCTCCATGTCACATATTTACTGCTGAATTAAATATGGACATCTAGCCCATGTCTTTTTTCCAGCTAAATTGTTGTTTATTGTAATTGTAACTCTTGTATTGCTAGACTATCCTTGCCCAGATTTGTTTAATCACCAAATTTATTGCCTTTTTGCAAATTCCTTCTTCTGGGTCACTGATGTGTAAAAGTGAACAGAACAAGTTTTATTACTCAGGAGTGCAGCTTTCCATTATTCACCATGTTCCATCTTCAGATATTGCTGCTCACAAATGCCTCTGACAGCTATATTTGCTATTTATTCCACTCAGAATTCTTAATTTTATATAGTTCTCAGTGAACTTCCTGAGTGCACCATGTTCATTTCCCAAGAAGAGCGCACACTGCCTGTGGAAATTCTGACAGTCACCTCCTGTTTGTATTGTAGGCTCTGCAGTGAACAGCACTCCATCTTACTGACTTCCTGATCATTGAGCCCTTTGCTTGTCTACTTTTGAATCATAATAGGATAGGGTAGTGAAAATAAGTTTTGGGACCTCCTTGCATTGTAGGAATGATCCTGAATGTATTTAATGTAGAATTATCTGTTTAAAGCACCCATTGTGGTATTCTTAAGGTACAGGACAAGTCTCCGAGCTGCAGATCCTTGCAGCAGAGGAGCTTATTCTATTGTTTCCTGTCATGTTCCTGTGCCACTGTAGGTTTGCTGTAGACCCCCCCCCCTTAGAAACAGTGCCAAATGAAATGGACTTTTGTTCTGAGCCAGCACAGGTATTATTTTAGTTAACGCAACCCCTGAGATAGGATTCACCCATTAAGTAAGATTCAGGGATGCTGACACACTGCTGGAAGAAAAATGGAAAGCAGAGAATAATCCTGATGGTTCCCTTGCACTCACAAGGCAGAAAGCAATTTAAACAGAAGAGTGTGAAAGATATGTGTTTTCAGGCACTTCAGAAAGAGATTCATGGGGATATCTGCCAAATGTAAATTCTACAACTTCAAAATACCCAAAGCCAAATGACAAAAAAATCTCTCCAGCCAAAGAACTGTTCCTTAGGCTGCTTGATGTTTCATGAGATCAAATCACTTCAGAGGAAGGCTGGATTATAACTAGCTTTAACCAGAAGGTTGGAATATACTCAGTATCCACCTCCAAATTCTATATTATTCTTTATCATCAATGTTGTTTTATTGAAGGGTTCTTTGCAAAATACAAATAATTTACCAAGGCTGTAACAAGTTTAAAATAAAACCAAAGAAGAGTGTGGCTATGAAAAGTCCATCATGGATGAAATAAAGCCAGGCCAAGCTGGCTGAATGATAAGGGGCAGCTGAATGATTTTTCTGGGGGCCCGCAGTCGTTCCAGGAAGACCCAGATAAATAGGGACATCTATTCTCTGGGTGAGCAGGAACTGTGCGCTACCCACCAGCATCCAGTGCTGACGCAGGATTTTCCACAGAAAGAACCCAGACTGAAGTGACACCAAACCAACTGCAAACACTTTCTGCTGCGTGGCCAGTCGCATTGAAACTGATCTTCAGTTCTTTCCCATGGCACCCTGCTGTGTTGGTTTGTTAGCACATTGTGTCAGTATTGTTTGTACTACCATGGCAGCTAACGTTCACAGATGGCGGAGACCTTATTGTGCTTAGCACTGTTGAAATTAAAAGCTAAATGATAAACCCTGCCCCAAAGAGCACACAGTCAAAACACAACACATTAAATGAAACAAAGTGGATAGTCGTATGTATGGAAATTCAGGTGGCAGTATCTACAAAAGTCTCATATGACAGCATTAGCACACTAGCAAGTGAAGTGTTACTGAGCCTTTGTAAACAATAAGGATATTTTGGAGTGTAATGCATCACATCTTGAAACAGTTCATGGGAAGATCATCCCAGAAGGGCAGTGATTAAAAAAGCATATTTGAAATATAGCAGCTGGTTACAAGAGATACATGACTTTCTTAAAGTTGAGAGGTTCTATATCAGCAAGGAACGAGAGATAAATTTTGATTGTCATAGACCCATAGGACTGCAAGGGATCTCAGAAAGATGTCTAATGTATTCTTAAGACAGAAGCAATTATTCCTATATCATTGCTGATATATACTTATCTAACTTGGTTCTAAAAACCCGCAGAAATGAATATTTCAGTCTTGTAGGAATTGTATTGCTTCAGTATCCTTAATATAAGAATTGTAGGAAGTTTAGGCAGCATTTTTTGTCATAGCTAAACCACGTATTTCTTATTGCAATTAAAGGACATTAAATTTTTTTCCTTATGGTCATAGAAAAGAAATTCCTTTTACTTTTTGAAGAAATCTGTTGTATAGTTTGATACTGTTATTAAATCCTCCCTCCGTTCTATATTCTTGTGGGCTAGAAAACACCTAACTCATTTAATCTTTCCTGGTAAATAGTGTTTTCTAGGCCTTTAATCACATTGCTCTTTGAGATTCTTTTTAGCTAGTCCACATAATTCTTGAAATTGATAGCCCCAAAATCTGGGGCATATTTGTCCACATGAGTTGTCACTTCTGCTGAGCCAGTGCAAGAGCTAATTCATATGACTTGCAGCCTCTCCTTCCTCTTAGGTACCTAAGCAGAGTGCCTCCCTGTTTCTCAACAGCTGCCATGTTCAGCACATGGTTGGTTGGGATGTTACTCCAAAAAAGAGCCAAAGCTCTTTCTACAATGCAGACACCCTATCATTGGTTCCAGTCTTTACCAGGTTTTGCACATCTTAAGATGTCAAATAATTCCATATTTCCCTTTCCGGATCTCTTGTATAATCTCTTAAAGTTGCTTGTCTTCATGGCTTTAAGCAGTGTTTTCTGTGACTGCAAGCTTAAAAAGTGTCTTCTCTGTTTTAGCTTCGTGTAATATTCCTACCAGCTTTATATCCTCCTTGATATCAGACTTCTCTAGTTTGCTTATGGACAGTTTTCTTATGGCTGCATCCCTCTTCCCATGAGAATAATTTAATCTGCTGAAGTTGTAAACTATAATTATTTTTCATCATGTCTGGTTTATCTAACCTGAGTTTGGTAACAGTGAATTATTAAAATATGGTTTCATGGTATAGCTGAATCACTAGCTCACTACTTTGAAATTTTCTAATTAGTGATAGTCATTTGTATCCATAAGCTACAGATGTGAAAATAAGAATATAGTGTTAAAATACTGGTGTTTGTGATTCTGCTCTCAAGCAGTGTACACTGACATTAATATCAATTACAGCAAGTGTTTATGCAGCTAGTTGAATAAAGCAAATAAAACTCTAACGAGTAACAGATTCAAAACACTCTTTGCTCACTATTGCTTCTCTAGCCTCATGTTTCTTCCTATCAAATTGGGAGGGCCCAAAATCTCAGTCAGTAAACTTCTCTGGGTGCAAAGCCAGAAAAGGGTCAGTATATTGGGATGGCATCTAGTCACTATGTGATAACAAATATTATTGAGTACAAGATCAAGCTTCTTTTTACATAGTAGAACCAAAAAGAAAAGAACAATTATTCATATTGTTCTGGTAGCTCAGCATGCCTTTGATCTCAATTTGTTCTCCATTAGAAGGCTTAAACAATTTTTATTACAAAATTCAGATGACTCATTGCAATCACTACTGTATCCTTTTGTCTAAGTATTTGACAGATCTGTCTGAGATACAAGAAAATCAGATCTCTTTCATATGCTTCTACAAATATTGTAGAGTGAACAGGTGAATATTTTAACCTCTTTGAGCTTGCCAGTGTATTAAAAAGTTCTTAAAGTTGGTGAAACAGGTAAATTCATTGTCTGAGCTGCACTTTTGCAGCATATTTCAGCTAAAGAACATGTCATAAAAGGTGCTCAATCACTCTTATAAAATGAGAAGAAGCCAGGGTTGTGCTAAATAATCTGTGCACGGGGGAGGGCTGACTCATGCTCTGAGGAGTTAAATAACCCTGGCAGCTGGCACAGCTTCCCTGCTGGCTGTGGTGTGGCTCCTGTGTGGAGGAGGGGTGTGATCAAGGCACAGGTTGCACAGTCTAGAGCACGGTTGTGCTGACACAAGCAGTGAGGAGTGATTTATATAAATACACTGGGACAGGCAGCTGTTAGCTGAGGAATGCTGGTTGTAGTATTGGGGTGCCCATCTCCACTGACCAGATAAAGAAGCAGGAGACACACAACAAGTCCTCTTAGGGCAGTGATTTGGAACATTTAGTATCCATGATTGTGTCTTGATCCCTGACAAAAGGCAAATTCATCAAGTCAGGTCATAGCCAGTGTCTCCTTTGTATAGATGGAGTTATATCTGCAATTGAAAGAGGTGTTTTCACCAAGAAGAACACTGCTGCCTGAGTGAGATTTTGTTTGGAAATCTTGTGAACTTCTTTTTCTTGCTTTGTGTAACATAAAGGTAATCATACATGATCCTAGTATGCTTATGAATTTCATTCACACCTTCATACAGTCAGTGCCATCAAGCTGATGCCGTGGTCTGTGATGATTTTTATATTGTCGCATTTTCAAGGGTGCAGCTTTTTTAAAAGAGGACGACATTGACTCTACCTGATTCTCTCTTCCTTTGTACCAAGAGTATTTTTGACAGTAATTGTGAAATAATGTTACTTAAAAGAATGAGCTTATTGTTCCATTGATTTCACTTTCTCTTTGTCATTTGTTTCTCATTGCTCACTATCACTTATCAGCTAGACTGATTAAATGGAATTAGAGATTCGTAAATAGTTGCTGTCTCCAAATGCTGTCTGGTGCAATAAAGATTAAAGAGATGAGCTTTAAAACCTGCCAGTTGATTCAATTTAGTAGGTGTGACAAGTGCTCATACAGCACAGAGATCTTGCTTTTTTGTCAAACACACCTGGGGTCAAGCCCATAATATTACAAATTAATTTACTTAATAGATTTTTAAGTTTTAGTTTTCCTTATTCTTTGTCTCAGTGCAATTGTTGAAGTAAATTGTTGTAGCTTAATTGGATGTATCTGGTGTGCTTGACAAGACATTCAACCTAACAAATCCTAATGACCCTCTGTAAGTGTGAACTGCTGCTGTTATTTTAAGACTTGGTGTTAATTCTATTTTCCTTGGCATGTAAAGAAGCACTCAATAAATGTCTTTATATCTTCTAGGGAGTACTTGAAATCTGTCAAGTAACCAGTGTAAAGGAACTCTCACCCTCTGGTTGCTTACTTTTTAGGAGCAGGTTAGCATTAAAAAATAATTCCCAATATGTTGGGGTTTAGATATACAGTATTAGACAACCTAGAGGAATATTATGTAAACAATTGCAATTAATGTTTTCCTTCTGAGAAAAAGCCATCTTTAAAATCTGTCAGATGAGGTGCCCTCAGTCATTAAACATATTTGAGAATGGTCAACCTTTCTTTTTCATTACTGTAAGAGTAAAATGTCAAGTTATTTTTTCAGACACCTAAAAATATATCTCATTTATGAAATACCACTAAAAGCTTTCAGAGGTGATCTAAAACACAGCCTTAAAAAGTTAGACCCTCCTTTGGTCCAAAAGAAGTAAGAAAGACAGGAAGGGAAACTGTAGTTAAATTCTTGTTTTATTGTTTTGCCCTTGTTATCAATAGTGTCAATAAAAGCAAAGCAGGAGATGTCACAGAAGGTACTATTTAGAATAATTTCTTTTTCTTTTTTTTTTTTTTGTTAAAACTACTGAAAATATGGTAAGTAGTCTACAACTTAAGGTCTCGATAACCTATTGATTTAAGCCATAAATAATCCTTAATGTTCTTTAGTTCTGCATTGCAATTTTTCTCTGTTGTGTTTGCACACAGTGGCAAACACGAAGACTCTGGAGAAGTGTTTAAACTGTTTTAAACAAAAAGATGCTTTCTGCCTTTTCACAATTATTCTCATCAATCCCTTGGTCTGCCATCATGTGTTATGTTAAGATCATAAAGAGTTTTAGTTACAAATTAAATTCCAGAACTTAAACAAATGTGTTTAAATGTGTTGAGTCTCCAAGGTGATTTTGCAGGATTATAGGTGAATGGGAAACTAAATAGGTTAAAATTGGTTGCATGGTTGGGCTTGAAGGGTTGTGGTAAATGGATCAGACTCAAGCTGCGACTGAAAGTGCATTAGCATAAGGGCTTATCCTGAGACCTGTAGTTTTTAACGTTTTTGTCAATGACCCACAAAGAGATGATGGTGTGTGCTGCCATCAGGGCATTGTTTATTTTTATTCTTTTGCTGAAAACAAGTTCCTGTGTCATTCTATAGAATGACTGAATAGGCTGTCGTGACAGTGAGAATTCTGTTGATCAAAGCTAACATCTTTTAAGACCTTGAATAATATCAAAAAAGCCCCACCCATGTGTATTTTGAATAGTAAACTGTTCTTGTAGAAGATCTAGAGTTTGTGAAACATCCGAAATTACATTGTGCATTTAACATGTCGAATCTTTATATACTACTTTCTCAAGTTTTAACTGAATTTGCTATGTGGTTTGTAGACGTATGTATAAAACTTTCGTCTGTGTTTGTATATCAATTGCAGGTGCTGTTCTTATGTGGGTCGAAGGGGAAATGGTCCTCAGGCTATATCTATTGGCAAGAACTGTGATAAATTTGGCATAGTTGTCCATGAGTTGGGTCATGTGATAGGTTTTTGGCATGAACATACGCGACCAGACCGTGATGACCATGTCACCATCATTAGAGAAAACATCCAACCTGGTGAGATATTCTGATAAGTATTTTGGAAAGAAAAGCTCATGTGTTTGTTTTTGGGTTGCCTTCATCTGCTCAACTCTATTGGAACTGAGTGCTGAATAGCTGATATAGTGTTTATACCTGGTATTCTTCTTACCTTGACTGATCTCAAATTTATTTGCAAATAAAATACTGAAATTATAGTATAATATTTTCCAAAGGTCTGGCCAAGTAGCCAGCCATCAAAATAGAGGGCTAGGAGGAGTAAAATAACAATCATGCTCAAAAACTTTGAAAGAAGCCACTGTTCTTAAGGTTTTTTAAAATTCATATTTCTGTGCATGAGGAAGGGCATTTCTCTTGAAGGCTTTAGAGAATGATAAGTAGAAATATCTCTGTAGCTGCTCAAGGGGTTTGACCTGGGAGGTAAGGTGAAGGACCTTTCAATCTGGCAGACAGGCACAGGTCCTGCAGTTTACACTTTATTCACCTCACTCTCTACAGAATATCCAGCTTTAGTCAGTGACCTTGATGCTGTTGAGATAAAGCATCTGAGGAACTTGAGAACTTTAAACTGTGTCTGTCAGCTTTGCCACCCTAGCTGTTTGTGCCCTTGCTTGTTAGGCGAGATGGGAGGGAAGTAGGCGTGTTTCATTTGCAGTGTTCATAAATGTGTAGGGTCTTTGCAACACACTGATTTTGGCTTACAGGGATTCTGTGCTCAAAAAGGTGGAGTCAGAAATTGTCCAATGATAGCTTGGAGTATTTGTCTGTTTCTTTAGAAAATGTTTTAATATATTTGAGATATGGTGAATCTTTGCCACTTCATCTAGGACTTGGAAAGAGGCTGGCAGCTGATACATGCTCCCTTAAGTCTCTAAAGTCCTGAAAGGGCATGCATGTTTGAGCCTTCTGTCTTGTCTTGCTGTATCATTGACTTGTGCAGATGCTGTAAGAGCTCCTCCTCTTTTACTATGATGAGAAAATCAGCTGGAGTGCCATCCTCAGCAGCCTGCTCTCCCTTTCAGCTGTCTCTCTGGTTTCTGACTGAAACTACTTTTTGTGGTGTGGCATGAGCTTGAGGATCACTAAATGGGATCAGGAAGCCATGGCCACTGACACATTTGGTTTTTGTTATATAATGCAGCTTATGTTGGTTAAAACGTTAATGTCTCTGCAGGGTTTTTTTGCAAGACTCCAGTGGGAATATGAACTGGAGTGAGGGGTGCTTTGAATTGCTAATGTACTGATTAGGTCAAAGAACTTAGGGTATGGAATTATGAACTGAGTGTAATTCCTTTTCTCCTGTTCTGCTCTTGTTAATTTGCAAGGGCTGGATCTTGAAAATGTGACTTTGTAATGTCTGCATTACATGAAGCTTCAGACTTTGCTGAAGCAAAGTCTCCAGTATCCAGTAGTTTAGTACTGGCTTTAGTACCCAGTTAGACTCTTAGAATCCAGTCTAATAAGTGAGGAGGGCTCTTTTGGAGTCTTTGCTGTCAAAATGATTTCTTTTAAGAATTAAGAATCAAACCAGAAATTTGTGTGAACTGTACATGAAGCACATTGTGATGTGTGGGGCCTTTATGTGTTAGTTGCCTGAGACTAGTATTTCTAAATCCAAATACACAGATATGATGTGTGTTTCAGAAGATGTCTGCCCTGTCAGTTAAGAGGGCATAATAAAGTCACACACTTTCTCTCAAATTGCAAAGATTTTTGTATGTCAGTGAGTATTTAGGTTAGGATCTTTGTTGGCTTTCTTTTCCTTCCTGTTTGATTTTTATCTTTACAGAAAAATATATTAAAGAGTTATAATTATCAATCATTTGTAGGTCAGGAATATAACTTTTTGAAGATGGAGCCTGGAGAGGTGAACTCCCTGGGGGAACCATATGACTTTGACAGCATTATGCATTATGCCAGGAACACCTTCTCAAGGTTGGAGTCTCAGGTTATACCTTTTGACTTTTAATTCTATTCCTGTCTGCGAATGCTAAGAACTATGCTTTTTGAAGTATTTTTAAATCCCTTAAAATGTCCCTCGCGATATAGTATTCCTACAGCAGTCAAAGCACAGCTTGTTTATTTTAAGTCAAAATAATTTAATTATATTTGAAAATGCATTTCTTTTCTGTTCAGTTTCAAAGCAGCCTTTTGATCTTGCTTCAGTTCTTTAGATTTTCAGACAAGATAAACTGGAAACATCATTTTATATGATACTCACTTTCTTTTTGTGTCCACAAAAATTTGACTTTAGAAAAATCAAATTAATGAAATGGCTAGGAATGTTATGTGTAACATGATCTGTTCTCCAAAAGAAAAATAAATCTCTTTTGATGCACAGAGCTTCATAACTATGGATTATGCAGGTAGAGCACAGGTAATTTGGACATCTACCACACAAGCCACAGCCTTTGCTGAGCACTGCAGTCAAGCATTTATAATAGAGGCTGCAGCCTCCTCTCTGTTATTTGTACACATTGTTACTGTCATCAGAACTTTATTATAAAGAATTCTGCTGTTTTTGCTCTGTCCTGTTGCAAGCTGATCCTTTGTCAGCTCCTTAGTAACTCAGTGGGGTTCTCTCTGAAAGGATGCAGGGTTGTGGGGAGCTGTACAATGAGCTGGTCCCATAGATCAGCCCTACTCTGGAGAAGTGAAGGAGGCATTCATCCAGTCTCCTAGTATATTTCATCAGCTAATTATTTTCCAAAAATACCAGAGTAATGTAAAATTAAAATAAATCTCCCCAAAACACCCAACAAAAAGTTTTGGTTTGGAAAGTTATGTGCTTGGGTGTTTTTTTCCTTTTGGTGTCAGTGTGGGTTTGGGGTTTTTTTGTGTTTGTGTGGGGTTTTTTTGTTTGTTTTGTTTTGTTTCGTTTCTTTATTTTTAAGGCAAAAATACTAGACAGTCTGACACTTTGAAACAAACTGAGGGCCACTAAAACCTCACCAGCCTTTGCAAATTTGTTTGGCTTTTTCTCTCAATATAAATTCTATTATTATATAAAAATCCAACCAAAGACTCTATTACTCAGCATACACATAATTCACCCCTGGAAGAGCATGGGAATGAGCCACATGAGGTAGCTATTAGTCACATTGCTTAATCCAGTTACACATACCATTACCTTAAGGAAGAGATTATAAGAACCTGTATAAAATAGAGTAATTGAACAAGACAGAACCCCCCTGAGTCCTAGGGCAATGACAACATCAAGGTAATTTGACTTGTTGGCCCTGATTTCACCACTTTCCAAGCTGGCAAAACCTGATAGTGCCATGAGTAGGCATGCCCTGCCCCAAGGTACAAGGGCTTGTTACTTCATTCTGTCTAAAAACAGCTAACCCCTGAAGTCAGGTATTGATTTGCACTAATTCCTGCTGCAGGCGAGAGTGATGCCCAGTGAGGCATACTGCCAGCTGTTTGTTAGACTTTGCTCACCCAGATAAGAGTGGGAATCACAAAGCATCATAAATTTCTTGTCTTGCACAATGGATTTGTTCTTGTTATATTAAAACTTACAGTAGGTTCCCTTATTAAAGTGCTAAGGCATTCAAGAGAGGATTGTTTTCAAAGCTTTTCAATGTATGAAAAGCATCAGTTTGTTGTGCTGAAATTCAGTGGAAAATAGAATTATTATTTGTAGATGCAATCACTTTCTAAAGAATAATGTGCCTTAGTTCTAGAAACTGATTAGTGCCATAAGTAGTTTATTTCACCGTTTAGGATAACATCCTGAGTTGATTCTGTTTTTACAAAATTTCTAGTGATGCCTCAAAAAATCTAACTGGATAAAGAGAGCAGTATGTATCTGCAATACTCAAAATGGTTCATTTACTATAATTTAAAAACCAATATGTGTTTATAAATGGTATGCCAAACTACAAGGATCCTTACCATTCATTAATCTTTGGATCTACATTATGTCCAAAAGTACTGGTTTTACTTTTCAATAAAACCCCTGCAGGTATGCAACTGATTATAAAAAAATAAATAAAAAGAGACTATAGAAACATGTTCTTCTGTTAACTGCTTTTTATGGGATTTGAAGGCTTTTAAATTCTGCAATGTGTTAATAGAAAGTAGTTTTGTATCTTACTCTGAGAATACCAAAGTGTTTTAGATCATATTTAAAATCTGGGAAATCTTGAATAAACAGCACATTTGGAACAAGTGTACTTCTCTATGATGTCTTGTCATTTAAGGTTAATGTCACTAAAATCACATATGGTAAGTTGATATATTTTATTGTGAGGCAAGTAAAGGCTGGCAAGTAAGCATTTCTGTTTTGAAAGTGTCAGCAGCTAGAGTGGAGTTAAATGTCTTACAGCCCTTGACAGAATCATGATTGGCAAATGTGTTTGACTTTACCTGCTCTCATATGTTAAGTCAGACTATAGGACTTATAAAAGCTTTGTTAGAAATAGGAGCTTTGCGATTGAGAGTTTTGTGCTAGAGATTAACTTATGTATTTTTATGCAATTTTAATTTTTTTTCCAATATAGCAATAGTTTAAAGGCAGTGTCTTTTCCCTATGTAGTCTTAATACTAGTTAAAGATCTTCTTCCTCTTTTGTAGCAGAAATATAATAGCTGATATGTTAATTGATGTACTGAGAGAAGATTCTTTTTTGGTAACTTTGCATAAGGTCTGCCAACCTGAGGAATTTTATGGCATGTTGTCTGCATTTAAAGTTCTGTATTTTACCCTCTTATTTATGCTGAATGTAAAAACCAGATTTATAAAACAGGTATACATTCATGGAACTCAGACAGTTTTATGAGAGAAACCTGATAGGGGTTTTTGGGGTCTATTTTTATTTTTATTTTTTTTAGGGGCATGTTTCTGGATACCATTCTCCCTTCCCGTGATGACAATGGTATACGACCTGCCATTGGCCAGCGTACCCGTCTAAGTAAAGGAGATATTGCACAGGCAAGAAAGCTGTATAGATGTCCAGGTATTGCACCACAAACAAACAAAAACCACATACTAGCAACTGTTTGACTTGTTGTTCAAGAGGAATGATAAACTTTTTGAGTCAGCTGCTCAGTATTCTCTTTCTGTGTTGGCAACTGACGCAGGCTGCTGAGGAATCGAATCATAGCAAAATCCTATGGATAAGGTCACTGGAATGCAAAGCACCTAAGGACAGATGAACTGTATGAAACAACATGACATTTCAATCTGCTTTTCTTAGCTGTTCAACAACTAGAAAAAGATGTTTAATATCACTTCTGGTTTGCATACTGGCTGGAGTCCTTTATTTGAATTCAAGTTGAGTGCAGAAGGAGCAAAATTAATTATTGCACTTGGTTGTGAACCCATTATATTTTTTTTAAATGTGTCAATAAAAGAAGCGAGGACAACCAAATTGTAAACTCTTGTGTGGATGAGATAGTTAGATCTTACTACAAAATTTCTACAGTTTTAACAGATACATTTACAATTTAAATATCTTCTGCCTAATTCTGTCATCCTATAACTTGAGTGCATATTAAATTTTATCTCAAAATAGTGTGATAGAGTTGCTGTCTGTCTCAGAGACATCAGTGGCAAGCCTTGAGTAATCCAGAGTCAACCCTGTGGTTCATGTTGTTCTCTGGTGCTCTTTCTTCACTAAATGCTGCCAGAATGGTGGAAATCTCAAAGGAAAAGGTTCTAATCTCCTTGCTCTAATTACTGCTGATACCACTCCTAACCTTTGGTGTCAACCAAAGAAATTCAGAAGTGCCATCTCTCAGTCAGAATTTACCAGCAAGATCCTTGTGGGAGGCTAGACATCCCAGCTCTGTGCCACATACGCTTACAGCTGTACTGCTCCTCATGGGAATTAATGACATCTCAGGAACTGTTTTAACTTAGATGTATTGCCACTTTTAACCAACTGATCAATATAAGAGGACTAAAGAAGGAAATCAGTGTTGAAGTAATGAAGTTGCTTCAAATTTGTACCAGCAGCAATGAGATCTGCTGAAGATCTGGAGATTCTGATGTGCGTTTGGTGTACACTGTACAGCAGAAATGCACTTTTCCTTTGCGCTGTAAGTACTCTGAATCATAGTCTTGTATGTACTGAGAGCAGGCACAGATATTCTGGGCCTGCCAGGGCAGAAACCACTTAAACACCTTTTCTTTAACAACTGTTCCTTTGGGAACAATTTTTGCTCTTTCCTTTTGGTACAGAAAGTACTTTAATAATGACACTCCTGGCAGCATTATTTCTAATGAAAGCGTACAGAGAGCAAGAACTTCATAAACACAAAGAATATGTATATACTTTGATAAAAGACAAATTTTGGAGGAAAAAAGTAGTAGATAAAAATAAAACCACTGGGTGAGTAGGTAGTGTCTCATGATCGTATTGACTTAAGAAAGAAAAAAAAAAAGGAAAGAAATTATAAACTAGTCTGTTTAGTATCTATATAATACTCTAATATGCACTTTCAAAACTGTAAAAGGTGCAATGTACATTTAGACCTAATGTTCAAAGAGTTGTTCAGAGAAAATATCCTTTTCATATATGTCATGAAAACGTACTGAGAGTTATTTCTTTCAATGTTGTGGAAGTCTTGTTGAAAGTTTGTTTCACAATATTGCAAAACCACTGGGATTGTTCAGTAGCAGTTTGCACTTGAAAAGTAAGATATTTTTTGCAGCACCAGTGAACATGAGTCATATGAATAATAAAAATGAATGGTGGTTGAAGGATTATGCTCCTTTTCTGGCACTCAGCTTTGCAAACTTTGGGATAAAATGCATTGGCTTTCCAGCCTTACTTAGAGGAACCTTGCCATAAAAGAGCGTGAGTTTTAAGAGAGAAGAAAAGGCAGAAGTTTTTTCTGCAAATGTTAAATAGTATAATATTTAAAATGCTATTTTTTCAGTTAATGTTTTTAATACAAGCTGCATAGCTGTATTCAGACTGAATTCAATAAAGAAAGCAAATCTCTGATAGTTGCACAGTATTTTTCTTCTAATAAATTTTTCAGCAAATACTGAAACTGAAAAATTCAGACAGACATAAAGCTTTTGGTTTTATGTAAAGAATCAAGCGATCATAGTAGAATATAGCAATAGAATCCCTGATACTGTGTTGGTTTTGGAGGTATGTTTTATTTCCTATTTCAGACAAAAGACATTAATCATGATGCCTGCTAATGATAAAACAGCAGCGAATATTTCAGTCCTTAATAGTATCTGCATTGTTTCATGTGTTCATTTGTGCTGCCTTAAATGCAATGCAATGAAAATGCAGAAAACAATTACTTAGTCAGCATTTTCCAGAGACCCATGCTTCTATGATAAAGGATTTTATAGTATTGTGCATGTTTTGTTTGAGTTCCAATTATTTCTGCAAACAGTTGCTGGCCCAAGTCTTTTTCTGGGGCCCATGAAAATGAAGTTGAGCTCAGGGTTGCTGGAAAATACAGGTGATCTTCATAGCAGGGAAGAAGCTTAGCCTTCCAGGGTGTTTTTAGCTAGTCAGGATATTCAGGGTCATTATTCAGGAAGGGATTTACTGACCAAGAAACAGTTTTGAGACTGGTGAAGGCAAAGAGTGAGATTTGATAACCTGCCTTTCAGCAGCAGGGTAAGTGTCAGGTCTCTAAAACATAGTAGCAGCAATTTTGGTTTGTTTTTAACTTTTCCTTAGGATTTTTGTAAAAGGAAAATGTAATAGGGATCTGTTACATTTTAAAACCGAATTATATTGTTACATGATGGAATAATAAGGAGAAAGAAAACAACTAAGTTGAAGTCCTTCCTCTGCCAATCCTATTTTGAGTTTCTTGGTATTTGAGAATTAAACTTGAACTTCAAGATTGGATGTATTACAGTGGTTTTCAGACAGTCTAATTGAGTGATAAAATGTGTTTTCTTCTAGCTGCTAAAATTTCAACACAGGTCTGCCTCTATAGTTTTATATAGAAATTGTAGTTAATGTTTATATGTCGTTTAATAGGAGCAGAAGAATAAGAAAGGAAAATGATGGAGAAAGATACTCATATGCCAAAAGAGAGACCAAAAAATAGAATGGGCCTGCATAATGGATAGGAAAGGAGTCTCAGACCGGTGGGAGAAATCTGTTTAGAGGAAGGTGGATAGATGTGGTTCAGCAAATTTACAAATTGCCTGGATCTGTGACAGTGTGTGTAGAAAAGAGCAGATGAACGCTGGAGACTCTCTTTTTTCTTCTGTTCTCACTATTCCTCAGGCTTAACTTGCTGCCATCCCTATTAGATTTGAAAAGAATGTTCACCTTTGAAAGTCAGCCTATGTTTACTGGATAAGGAGAATTAGGGTTTTTCGATTAAGACAGTTTCCTTATAACTATAAAGAGGAATCAAGTCAATAATAAGACCCTGAGTTGCAGTAAACTGATTTAAGTTTTTGATTTAACAAGAAAGTGATCAGCAGTAGGCATTTTTAGGGCTCTGTGGCAGCTTTATATGCCATATATGTATAGTTGTACGGACTTGTGTCTAAGCCTTAAAGAACTTAAAGAAAAAGGGTAAACTCAAATTAGCCATAAATGATACTGTGCATTTGCTAGTGCTATGTACAAAGGACTGAGACTTGGTTCCCTAAGTGTCCTGGGGGATCTGGGCCTCATCCTTTGCAGATTTCACAGTAATCCTTGATGGGACTTGACTGTGTGTTTAGGCCAGCCCAGAGAGGCGTCATACCCAGGCTGTGTAATTAGACACTGCTGCAGAGTGCACTGATGGGAATTGCTTTGTATAAGCACATAATCTACCTGCTGCCTACACTCAGTGCTCATCTTTACAAAGAGAAGCAAAAATGGTTTCCCTCTCCTAACCATGGAAAGTCTTACTAGATGTCTAACCTTCTCAAGCTGTAAAACAGAGGAGAGTGGCTTTTACGGCTGAAGTATGTGTGTGGGGAAAGCTAAAGTGGCATTTCTGCAAGTGGTCTAGCCTAGTAAAATTGATATAAGGCATGACATTTGAAAGGGGGGAAAAAGCATCAGAGAAAACTTTGGCAAATATTAATGATTAACAAAGGAATAAAAATGTACAAATGCTTTATAAAGCAAAGCCATATAAGATTGAAGTTGTAATTGATATCTTCTGACATGAAATGTACTAGAATAAGTATGAAATGAAATTTAAATAAGTGGCCCTTATCACTCATTTTCCTTCCATATTTCTCTCCCAAAGTGGATTTCATTATTAGTGGACCATTATACAGTAAAAAAAATTGTAATATTCTGTCTTCTAAGCCTAGTCATGAATACTGCAGTTACTACAGTCCAAATACAAAGAAAACCTTTACATTCTCTAGTGATAGAATTTTAGCTGTTTCCCGTTGCCGAGAAATGTGCTTTTCAACAAGAAATTCCCAAATACTGCTCTGTCTACTGCAGCTTTGGAAGCCAGCCTAGAGCTCAGATCCCATGGAAAATTAATTCAACTATTGATTGGTATAAGCTGTTTCTCTTATAGTTCCCTTGAGTAATCAAGAATTTACAGTTAAAGACAAATATGGCAAAACACGTGAAGCCCAAGTGCATTTTATAAGTTCTGATTGTGTTAATTCTTAGTAGAAGCTATCTACTTACTAGTTTTCTAATGCTTCTGTTAAATTTAGAGATATTTCTGAAAATAATTTTGATAGTGAGCTCCCAGGAATTTAACAAGGATATAAGTTAAATTTTCATATTAAATAGCTTTATTCTGTAATTCCTGGGGGGTAGGAGGGAAAAGTTCCATGTCTTCTTTTGCAACTTAAAAGCCGTTGTTTCAGGGCTATACACATCTTCTGTATATGGAGAACGGAATGTTCCAATGTAGACTTAATGAAATCCTGCATGACAGGAAGAATAGCAGAGGGCTCTAAAAGGGGTGAGAGGAGTACTTGGATTCTTGTGGGTGTCTCATCTTTAGGCCCTACTGTCCTCTAGTCCAACAACTTCACCGTTGGGTTTTTCTGAAGTGCTTTACTTATGCACTGTAAGCTCTGGCACAGTTCACCAGCTCTGGGGGAATCCAGTGCAGGACTCTGCAACTTAAATGACTTTGCATTCATTGTTGTGTTAAAAATAAATTGTGGTTAATGACAGATATAGCCTTTTCATTGAAAGGGCTTTGTGCAGAAATGTTGTTTCCTGTGGCTGCCTGCAATTTTTTATTGATAAAACCACGTTTTTTAAATGAAGGGAGGGAAATTTTTTTTTTCCTGTTTCATTCCTAAAGGACACAGTGATGGTGGCTTTAGCCATTACACTTCTTGAGAGCCATGCCACTCTTCCTTTCTCTTCTCATCATGATAATCATTTGAGTGTCAGAGAGCATATTTAATGCCTAGAACATAATTTACACCTGATAGAACAGTGTAGTTGTCACATCTTAGATGCATTTTAACAAAACAGCCTTTAGAGCTGTGTTGTCTGTCTTTGTCATAGGCAGTCCTTTCCTTTGTCCTCTTTTATTTAAAGATTTTCCACAACATTTGTAATTCATCAATATTTTGATGACACACTTGTTCACCTGCTGGCAATGGTAGCCCTGTAATTTGAAAGCACTTCAGATCTGATTACACTGTTAGTCATGAGATAATATCAAATTCATATCTTGTATCACACCTGCAAAATCAGTGGGGAAAAAAAAATTAAGGTCAAAAAAGATGATTGACTAAGGTCAACACCCTACCAAAATCAGTTTTAATGGTGGAGAGTAGCAGTAACTTCCAATGTTATATTTTAGTGTGGAGCTGACTTATTAGCCAGCATCCACCAACAGCTAGCAGCATGATTGACAGGTGAGAGAAGGGTGCTAAAAGCTTCAATAATAAAGAATCTAAAAGCCTTAGGTATTTTAAGACTTCACATTTGCTTCGCTTTTATTACTTGTATCTCTACAAATCACTCTTGCTAAGAGACTTTGTTGAATATAGGATTTAGTTTTCTATACCAACATAAACAAGTTTAGGTCAGATGAGTTTTTCATGTGGGTAAAGGACTAAATTAAATGAAACCACTGACAATTTCAGTGTGATGCAAGTCATGTTGTATTAGCATTTCTTTCAGTTCTTGAAGGATGTTTAGTTTTTTTCTTTTAATTACCAAAAGAGTTCTATGTATAATATTGCAGTTGATTGACAGCAATGGTATTTTTCAGGCTGCCATAATTTTAGTTATGTCAGCAGACAACACACAAGTGAAATTGTTCCTGGAATAACAACATCCTGCATAAAATGGAATGAATAGCTTAAAATCATGGCTTTGAATAAATTGTAAACTAACTAGTTTATTTTCCCTTCTGCATCTGCAGTGTGTTAAATGTATTCCAAGTAGTTATTGGAAAGATGCATTTTTCTCTGTTAGGCACATTAAATTTTATATTTTTACTGTAATTTGTTTCTTTCAGCCTGTGGAGAAACACTGCAGGAATCTACAGGCAACTTTTCCTCTCCTGGGTTTCCAAATGGTTATCCTTCCTACACACACTGCATATGGAGAATCTCTGTGACCCCGGGAGAGAAGGTATTTTAACCTTCCTTTAACTAGACACAGATACTATTTTCAAAGTAAAATGTTGTGATTATTTAGCTTTTTGTTTAAGTTTAAAAGATGCATATTAATTGAAAATAATGGTGTGCCATAAGAAATGGGACCATGGACTGTATTCTCTTGACTTGCCTTTGATCTGTGGCATTGGAACCACATCATCAATTCAATGGGTGTCCTTGTGAAATAAAGGCATTATTTCAATCTGCTGTATGTTTGCACCGTTGAACTCCCTTTAAAAGTGGCTCCCAGTTCAATTTATGGTTCAATATAAAAGTAGAAGAGGTGATTCAGGCTCCTGAATGGTCCATTTTCCAGCATGGGCTCGGGCAAGCCGACTGAGCTGTATGGTGCTGGTAGCTGGGCTGTAACTAAGGAAGTTCTTAGTGTGTTCAATAAGATGTTTCTAAAACATCTTATTATGAAACCATAATAACATGAGTAAAGAAAGTGTCATCATGGGTGTTCCCTGGAATTGGTTCTAGTGCCTATAGTTTTACTTTCTGCGGATCAATTTTATGGGAAAAAGAGTGGAGGAAAAAATGAGTTTGGTGAGAACAGTTTGGAGAGAGAATTGTGCTATCCTAGTGGAAGCAAAATCTGTCCTTCTTGTGTACACTTTCAAAATGTGCTAGCTAAATCTCATTTTAGATTATTGGCTCAAATATCAGGCTACTTTGAAACAATTAAGGATAGAGGGAGTGATAAAAAGCTTCAGTTGAGACAAAATATGCAGGAAAAAGGGTGTAAGTTTTTTACATGAAACAGTGGCTAATATCAAGCAGTCAAGTACTAAAGACTAAAATACAGAATCCCAAGACTGAAATATAGAATCTAATAGATTCAGTACTGGCAAGTTCAAATAGCAAGACCCAGTACTTGCCCCCAGATATTTCAGTCATTTGTCTCAGAAATCTTCCAGTATGTATGAATTGGACATTTTTTTCTCCTGATTTTATTACTTTGCTCCATGCTTCTTTCAGGTCAGGATCCTGGTAGACACCAAGAATATATACTCTTGTTGTTCTAATAGATCCTGAGAAGCTGTGAGGGCATATTCTACTGTGGGCAGTGAAAGAAAAATAATTTGGAGAGTGTTTGCCCTCCTCTGGGCAAGAGCCAGAGACAGGAGGAAAACTAAACACTCTCTGCTGGGAGGAAAAGGGTGCCTCAGCAGGTTGTCAAGGAAAAAAGATGAAGAGATGAATAAGAGAATGTTTGTGCAAAGGATGAAAATTACTCTAGCTAGTAAATTTATGTCCCCATTATTTGTGTTGTGTTTTAGACATTACTGTGATAACAACAAAAATGGCTTAGGGTTTTTTTCCACGACTCCATTAAAAAAAAAATAAAAGAAGAGTGTTTATCTATGGTTTTTTGCTCTTGAAAAAAATACTAACATCTGAGTTAATGTTGATGTTTAAGTTTTTATAGCATACTCCAACTTTTGTAAGCCTATCTATAGACACCAGTGTAATATTAATATGTTAGTAATATAACAAAAAAATAGTCTTGAGTTTGTAGCCACCACTGAAGGTGTATTATACTGGACAAAATCTTAATGGTGAAAAGGCCCTATGTTGAAGTCAGCAATATGAGAGGACTGGCTCCTTTCCCAATTTATCTGCTGCCCCAAATGGGGGAAGAATAAGCAGAATTTTCTAGTTGAAATTTTATGTGACAAGTCATGTCCATAGGGCACTGTTATAACATCCAACACTCTAGTCTCCATATAGTTCAGTAAGGATAAAGTAAATGATATTTGTGCTAGTGTCAAAAAGTCTGTTTTGTCCATGCTGTGGGAACGTAGGATATTGGCTGTCTTGAGATAAAAAACCCTATTTACAGCCATGAGGTCTAAATCTTAGCTAATGCATATATCATGATACCTTGGACAAGCCTTATACCTGATCCCAATTTTTCTCAGTAAATGGTGGTAACACATTCATATAATGAAGGGAAAATATATTCAAATTTTTGTTCCTTTGCTGCTTTGGCCCTGATAAATCTCAGGAATATTGTGTGGAGATTAGAATATGTGTAAGTGCATCATGTCATGTTCTGAAAGGTCACTGACCACTTTAGTCACCTAAAAATAAACTGGAAAGGCTTTGCTTAGTTCTTTTCTAATTATTTATTGAAATTTAGCTTTCTGCTGTATCAGCATAGTTTGGATGACTTCGTCCATGCTTCTTTCTGCAAGTAAGGACTCTTCTGATCTTTGATGCTCTGAAATTTAGTGAAGATTGGGACTGCAGTGGCATGCACAAGTTGTAGAATTCCCTTTATTCACAAAGCACCGTAAATTGCCAAGCCAACATAAAATATATGTTCCTCTTAGTAAAACAAGGTAGTCCATTCACCTTTTGCTTTCAAGACTTCAGACTGCATGGTAAACTGTAGCTGAAAAAGCTGTACTCAGTGTATCTATACACAGAAAAGTCTCTGAGGGAGGATGGTGTTATTAATGCTGTATGCCCCCAGCCAGGGTTAATCCTGCCTTCTGGCGTGTAGAAATTTTATTGGCATAGGGAGAGTTGCAACTGTGCCAGTGTTTTATTTGAATCTGCCTTTTTGAATAGGTTGCACTACTTTTCAGTTTTCCTTAATGTTTTACGTGAAAGATAAACTAGGCCAGAAAAATCCTGGATTGATATGGGTAAAAAATGCCACCTGCAAAAACCTTGGTTCATATTACTAGTATTTGTTGTATATTTTGTGCTTTCTATCTCAGGCAGTAGGAGGTATGATATATTCTCTTGGAAGCTGCAGTAGCACAATCGACTCTGCTGTGTAATCAATAATTCTTTAATTGTGCTGACAAATACCCATTGATTGCTTTTCCTGGGAAGCCTCTCAGCTGTCCTGTCCCCTTGAACAAGCTCTGCCTTGTCTGTAGCTCTATTTAATACTTTGTAGAATAGCAAATCAGAATCTTAAATATATTTAAACTTGTTTGGTTCATGACCAGAAATCATGCTGTGACAGACTGGGGGTTCTGCCTATGTACAGCTAATGAATTCTGGTCAGTGCTAAGAAATTGCTGTATCATCAAATACTTTGGCATGTCAGAGTGAGAAAAGGCTGTGAAGGTTATTTCACTTAGTTTCAAAAGCAGGGGCCATTGAGGAGGCTCATTAAATTTTAACGGTTTCCATTTAGATAGCAGCACTTTGAGACATTGACATGATCACAGCTAAGTGAAACTATCCATTTCCCAACTCTATCCTGGCAACTAAGGTTTGGAAAAAGGTGAATTTCCAAACAAAAAACAGAGAAGAAATCTGATGTTTCAGCTGTGTCGTGGAAAAAGGAAGAGTTGTGGCTAGACCTGTGAGAGACCTCCAGGCTCTAAGGAGCTGAAGTGATGGAGTAGGTTTAGGTTCTGGCTTCTGTAGCTTGCTTCCAGCAGAGCCAGCTGGGTTAGTTTAAGCAGCTGTCTGCATCTCATCAGGCTTCCCCTTTTGAACCCCTCTGACTGCACAGATGGGGAGGTAAAGTTGGCATGGCTGGAAAAAGACAAGACTGATGAGGGCAGCAGGCTTTCTAAGTAGTATGGCTAAATACAAACAGAGAATACCTACTTATCTTTTGATAAAAAAAGAAGGTAGGAGTTTAAAGGGAATCTAAATTGAGAAGTGGATGATTTGAGCAGATGAGAAGTTTTGTGAGTTAGTATGGTCTCTTTATTTGAAGGAAGAGTTGAAGGAGAAAATTTCTGTGTGAATGACAGAATGATCTCTCTCTCTGCCATCCTCTGAAGTAGATTCAAATAGTATTTGGAAATGTATTTAAAAACTGAAGCAGAGTAAAGCATAGGAATGTTTTTACTTTTAGCCAGCTCTTCATATTTCTCATGGTGATTTTGGAATTCTGGTAATATTTGTGCATTTATTTCTTCAGTACATCTTCCCGAAGGACTGCCCAAGTAGTAAACGCAAAATGTTTTGTGGGTTAAATATGCATGGAAGGGTGCATGAAACCAAGAAGTTTGAGATGGAACTAAACCATCTTATCTGACTATCTGGGTTCATTTTGCCAGTTATGGTGTTAAATTTTTTTCCTTTCATCTGGACTAAGGGTAGATTCAAAGTTAAGATAATACCAATTCTATGCTCAAATGTGAATAGAGAAGAATTTCAGTTAGTTTGAAATACTGATTTATGTACACTGAGGAGCTGATTCTGAAGAGGATGAATTGTTTTTCCAAGTACACCTAAATACAATAAAGAGCTATTAATTGGAAATTATTTTATAATACAAAAATATGAATGACTTATAATCTGTTTGTTTGGATTTATCCCTGTAATTGCAGGATATGGTACTAAGACTATCCCAGTCAGTCAGGGTTTAAAATGTAGCTATTGTGTCAATGTATGATCAGGACAAATCCTATACCTGTGTTAAAAGTGTAAGTTTATGGCAGTTTAGCATTAATATTTCTAAAACAGGGATAACATAATTTAATATAAGGGTAGTTCTTGTATTAAGTATTGAAAATATTGTCTGTTTGCAAATATTCTCAATTACACTTGGAGTCCAGTTTCAAAAGTTGCAGAAATGTGCAGAACTCATATTTCTGTATTAAAAGCTTTATTAGAGTTTCATTAAGAATCATTATGGGACTGTATACTGTTTCTTATTAGTGAACTTGCTTTCAGAATTACTGTCCGACATTGTCCACATATATGTGTCTGAAAGTAAAATATCTTGTCAGAACAGTAGTAGGAGAAGCATAAACCAAAATAAAAGTTATTTTAATTTTTTTTTTATTTACAGCTGATTATAGTCAGTGGTGGTTATAGTCAAAATGTAATGGAAGAGGAATTGGCAGTAGAATAATCAAGTAACATACTTAAAATTATATTGCTCTAATAATTTACCTAATCAGCATTCTCAAATTTTTATTTCTCAGTGGAAAACTCCCTGTGAGGAATTAAATGTGAGTAGTTTGTCTCGAATTTGCACAAATATCTAAGATTAACTAAAATAAAGTTTTCATGTTCCCAATATACTTTTACTTAGTCAAAGAAATAATTGAGGAGAGGAAAATTAAATGTCTGAATAGTTGGAATTCCATTGCAGATGACCACTCTGGTTTCAGTTCTTCAGAATGTTGTCGAGATTGGTTTTTCTCTTAGTTACCACACACGATTTACTTAGGCCTTCTCATCTGATTGCAGATCGTTTTAAACTTTACCACCATGGACCTCTACAAGAGCAGTCTCTGTTGGTACGACTATATTGAAGTAAGAGATGGCTACTGGAGAAAATCCTCTCTGCTTGGTATGCAACTGTTAAACGCTGCACCGTCCACTGCACCACACTCACGGGGCTCAGTGGACCTGCTGTCGAACCCACAACAAACTTCTTGGGTTTCAGGTGTCTAGAATGGATCTAAACTTGGGGATGGGGAAAAAACCCTCTAAATGGCCTTGACTTCAAGCCTCGAGCCTTCCTTTCACTGCAGCTTGCCATTATTCAGCCGCAAGTGTGGAAAGATGCCAGCTACAAAATTTGCAAGATTTTGCTTTGCTTATGGATATTGAATTATGAAGCTGCCATAGTTTCGTTGTTGTTTTTTTTTTTCCCCCAGAGAAATAGGGAAGTAGTTTACAGACAAATCTGTAGAGTATATGATGGGAAATTCGTAGGTCATGTGATGAGAACATGCACCTGCAGTAGAGTTGTTCTTATGAGCTCGGTGCCTGTACCTTTAAGATTAGGAGCAGATTGCTTCTCTTTGTACTTTGTGTGTGCTTCCCTGCTCTTGCAGAGAGGAGACATGCAAAGCAACAATGAATTGAGTTGCATGTAAAAGCTGCAGTCATTCTATTTTAATTCAGGAGGTTGGTAGGAAGATTTCACCTCCCATAATGCTAGTGTCCAGATACACAGGACAGCTCTCTAACAGGAATGTCTATTTCCTTGACCTTGAGCAGTGAATAAAGAAGAAACAGTTAAGAACAGGCAGTAATTATCCTCTTCTCCTGTTCTCTAGCAACTAGAAAAACAGAAATTTTACATACCTGGGCAGACTTTAAGAGGATAATATAGAATAGGTCATTTAGATGTTACTTTTAAAATCTTTGGCCCTTAGGAACAGTCAGTTATATTACTGTGACCTACATTTGTTCCTTTCTTAAGATTAGTACTCACTTTCCCCTTCCAAAATGCATGTGTTTGTATGTATACAATCTCTAACAATAATTTTTTTTATTCATTCCCCTAAGGTTTTATGCTTAGACTTGTGAGCCTGACTGCAATAAAAAGTTCTGAAAGCTTTGTAATAAAATCTTTGTGTGTTAGGTCCCGATCTGCAGAAACACATGTGCTTAGCCATAAGCATATGAATAGTTCCACTGAGTTGGTTCTGCTACTTCTGCTTATAGAGTTAAGCACTTGTACCAATGTTTGCAGCATTTGTTTCAGAGGTGACAGAAAATGCAGTTACTGGTTGCATGTTTTTAGGCAGGTTTTGTGGTGACAAACTGCCAGATGTCCTCACATCCACCGACAGCAGGATGTGGATTGAGTTCCGCAGCAGCAGCAACTGGGTTGGGAAGGGTTTTGCAGCAATTTATGAAGGTAAGCCTCTTACAGCATTAAAAATAAATTGATTATGGAAGAAAAATATTAACCAGATAGCTTTGGATATTAATCATTCCCCACCAAAACTCACATATGAAATTAGTATTTTATCACTAAGAGACAGTAGGTGCTAAATTACTAGACAGGGCATTTTGAAACTCCTCCTGTGAGTGGATTTCAGCCAAGCTCTTTTTCAGGGAAATCACTGATGATAATCATAAACATTCTTCACCTGTCTTTAATTTACTAAATATGCATGTTCTTGTGCTTAGTGTTTGCAAAGATTGGTTGTGTGTACTTTCTGTTTATCTTTCAGAAAAATCTGTCTTGTATTTTCCATATACTCTGGGAATAGTTAACAAAGGCACCCATGCACATTGGGTATATTAACAAGTCAACATTTACCTGTTTAAAATATAACCTGTACTATTTGTGAAAATATTTTTTTTTATATTAGCTGTTTCTTCAAACTGAGTGCAAGCTTGAAGTGATAAACTGTAGGTTAAAATGCGTAGGTCATTATAAAATATGAGATTTTGCTTTCATTTGTTTCTCTCTAAAGTTTAGTAAATATCAATGAAAAATGTTTATTAAGTATATTTCAAGGGTGAATAAGTATTTAATTATTTTGACCTTTTAAATATATTCTGTAAAATGTATAGATTCAGATTATCCATTATTACAAATTTATCCTCAACACTGTAGATGTGTTTAGAAGCTATCAGAAATGCTAAATTATATTTGCTAACTAAAGTACAAATAATGGTTTAAATCGATTGTGTTTTCAATAATTTATCCTTGATAGATTTAAGTATTTTCCAGAACAATTTTATTATTAGTTTTTAAAATGGGATCATATAATATCAGTTTGGGCATGGGGAAATTACAGAAAATGTCATTATTGACAGTAAAATGTTGTGCTTTTATCAGCTATTTGTGGAGGTGAAATCCACAAAAATGAAGGCCAGATCCAGTCTCCCAATTATCCTGATGACTACAGACCAATGAAGGAATGTGTGTGGAAAATAACAGTGTCAGAAAACTACAATGTAGGACTAACCTTTCAAGCATTTGAGGTAAAGCCTTTTAACTAATCTCAGACAAGAATCTAGTGGCTAACTGACAGTGAAATTTAAGGAAATATTTATTAAACCTTTAAATGAATTTAAGAATTCTCTATGAAAAATTAACTGCAGAATCCATTAATGTTTCTCTTCGCCAGAAATTTGCAAAATTAAAGATTTTTTATGTTATCTCTAATATTTGAGTTAGAATGTTTAAATTAATGAAGGTAGTCATATTTTACCAAGTACATCATCCAGCTCAGCAAGGCTACTTTAATATTCTGTTAAATAACCAGGACTTTTTATCTTTGCTAAATCTTATTGTCAAAAACAAATGCGTGGCTGGAGAAAAAAACCACTGTTCTTTAGCTTCTGCTTTGAAAAGGAAAAAACACTAAAACTAATACTCAGATCACAAACTTATATTTAGTGAGGAAAGAAAAAAGATGTTGTGAGTCATCATACTTGTACGTCTTCAGTGTACATCACACTGTGTATAACATTGCTAAACTGTGGTAAATTATTACATAAAAAAGAAAAAGTATTATTTAATCTCTGTTTTATTCCTACACAATACCCTGGCTTGTACTTTATAGATAAATTTAGTAGCATACTTTGAGTTAATTTGTTTTATTTGAATATGCTTCAGCAGTAAGGGCATGAAGAACATTTTAAAAAATCTAAACTTTTTGGCTTTGTGTTGCACATAGATCTAAATACAGATATAGTAAACATAACTGTAATTTCCAACCTGATGCTTTAGTCTTGCAGACAGACTTCGGGGATATGGCACATTTTCACTATGACTGGTAGAAAGAGTTGAGTATGATACGATAAGGGATTGGGACTTTATCAGCAATTGTGAATGTAAAGTATACAAGTTTTAATATTTTCATAGATTCTGCTTAATTTCCCCTCCTTTTTTTTTTTTTTTTTAATCCTGAATTAATGTCAGTTCTAGTGCAGACAAGATCAGCTTCTCCTGATCTTCTGAGTCTGCACGACCTGGCTCAAGATTACTTAGACAGCATGTTAGTCTCTTTAAGCTCTGTTGAAAATGAATGTTTTGAATACATTTACATCATTTATTGACTAGATATGGAGCATTTTTTAATGTGGTGACAAGGGAAATGGCCCTATTCCTCTGCAGAAGAGACTTGCTGCAATATTTAGTCTGGATGCAGTTGATCAGCAATGGTCTACACGTGCTTGAACTGACCTCAGTTCAATATCACCACTGGGAGAATCAAACTTCCATCTCTCTCTATCTTTCAGGACCTTTTTCTAATCACCAAGTTAGGGACTATTTACAAGTGTGAAGATGGCATGCTTATGCCTCACCATACAGGAAATAACTAGAAGCAAAGGACCAGCAAAAACTAGAACATTTTAGTAGACAAGTGATTAAGGCCTTAGGAAAAAATGTCCAGTTTTTCCTCCAGACTGTTTTGTATTATGGCACTCTCTAGAGGTGAGATATGTGGACTAACACCTCATAAGAAGAAAGAGGAAATTGAGCAGAAATATAGTCAGGGAACAGTCTCAAGTTGGGGCTTATATACACATGTTTTGAAAAGAAAAAAAAAATTTCCAACAGTAGGGACTTGAAATACTTTTCCAGAGAGACTGAGCTGTAGTTCCAGAGTGGCAAGATGCCCTTGAGCACCAAGTGAGGCACCCCAGACAGGCACAAGAGTGTTATATCTGTCTTTGTGACATCTCTTACTGGCTCATCCACTGGGCTCCCTGCTGAGGATGGGAGTTGCTTTGGGAGCTGCTCTGGAGTGCCTGGACATTCACCCCTGGGTCCAATTTCCATTTCTGCTCCCAGCTCTTGAAGGTAGGTGTTCTGGTTTTTGGTACTGAGTCCCTCTCTGGACTTAATCCTTGGTGCACTGCCCAGTAAAACAAAAAGTTGTTTAAAAATCACAGTTCTTGGTGCCAGCTGAGATAGAAAAAAGTAAATGTCAGGCCAGAGAGTTATTGCAGTGTGTTCATGAGAAAATTACTTCTCTGTCTTCTGAAAGGTACAGTTAAGTAAGAGGAATTCTCATTATCCCTATGTAATACTAGAAAAAAAATAACTGTATAAATAACCTTCATTCTGAAATGAGAGCACTAGGGAAACAGAATTTCAAACTGTATCAATGAGTCATCTTGTTTTGCCTGCTGTGGGCAACACATTTTCCACTGAGTGCAGGATTACACTTTCTTATTTGGCTGCTACAATTTCCACTGTCTGTGTGAGAGCAGAGATGTTGAGACTGGGAACTCCATATTTTTCATTGTTACAGTCGCCTTTATAATATTGTTCTTTGAAAATTAGCAGGTTTTTTTTGTTAGTTTGTTTGCTTTTTTATTTAAGAACTTCTTTTGACATGCTAACAAAATCCAGAGGGTTTGTAGATTCATATTAATCTTCCTCATTTGAGTGACCTTGTTAAATTCTGTGCAGATAGTGATCATTTAAATTATTTTTACATAAATCAGGGAATAAAATTTATCTGATCTTCTGTTTCACTAGACATATATGCCACCTTTTATGGCTGAAGTCTACAACCTGAGGCAGATATGTTTACCTGTATTGCAGTTTAACTTCATGAACAAAAAAATTAACAATGACGAAAAATAATGTAAAGATTTTTACTGCAATAGAATTGCTCCCCGATTTGCCCTTAATATGCTTTTTGTCTTTTTTTTTCTTTTTGTTCAGCTTTAAGGGATTTTTTTCTTTGTTTGTTTTAATTTTTATTTTTTAATCTTCATTTTTTTACCTGTTGGAGGAGTGCTATAAGACAAAGGCACTCTGGATGTGTATTTGTTTGTTTTTATGTGGGCTTTTGTTTGGGTTTTTTGGTTTGGTTGGTTTGTTGTTTTTGTAAATCTGAAACTACCTATGAGGCGTGGTTTTTTTTGAGAAGAGATGTAGAGAATGTCTCTGACTTGTCTCTGTAGAGAATTTCTGGGAGATTTCATAGTGTTTCCCTGCTCTTATGTCAGAAATTCTTCTGACATTTTCTCAACTTACTTCTTTGATGCCATTCAAATTTGAGGTTTCCTCCAAGGCCTTCAGGAGCCAAGGTTATCTTTCAGTTTCCTTTAGGAAATGCATTTTTCTGTAAAAAAATGTTTAGTTATGATTTTTTTTTTAAATTTACTAATATTTCTTCTCATCAACATGTAATATCATGTGAATGTCTTATGAAATTTTAGTGCTCCAGTAAACAAGATTTATGGGATCAGTCCAGTTACAACCAAACTCATGAGGGGTCTTTTCTTTAACTGGAAGAGATTTTCCTCAAGGAGCAAATAGGAAGTAGGAAGAATAAGAAAGATAGACAGAAAATATAGGAGGAAGCAGGTGGAATAAGAGACTATTGCAAGTGTAATAGACCTTTGTACGGTAGTATTCCCAGATGATAATACCACATAATCTTAAAACTTGAGGTATGGAAAAAACCCCACATTTTATAATGTTTTCTTTCATTGATTACCAAGTACCAGTCATTTCTCAAAACCACAATACTTATCTGTTAGGTTATATATAGCTGTAACACTTGAATCCTTTAATATTGGTAATAATGGCACCACTTGCACTAGTAGTAAACTAAATAGAAATGAATATGGTAGAACTGCCACCTTTCAAATGGGTTTTTTTTGAAACTCAATAGCACTTTGCAAGTTGGTTGATTCTTATAGTCTTAGGAAATTTAGAAACTTACTCCTATATGAAATGTGTTTTTAGCTGTTCTCTTCTGCTCAAAATAACATGATCCTCAGAAAAGAATTTACTAATTCACTTCAATGGAAATTTGGCACACATAACTCAGAGCCACACTGGGCTGGTGGATAATAATAATTTCCATATTTCCCATAAAAAATGGAAACATGGAAAAAACTGATGTTAATTAAGTGTCTTAAGTACTGAAATGACCACACGTGTGGGGAAAATGCACAATTCTTTCATTGATATTAGTGAGCTTTGGACCAGTTCACATCTTGATTTTTACTGAGATATCAAGGCAGACTTTATTTCAAATTGGAATATGATGTCGTGAATTTATTGTTTGTATTAATGAAAATTTGGAATTGGTATTGTCAAAATCTTACTAGTGCTCATGTACTGCATTAGTTGCATACAATTGCCACTAAAAGCAGCAATAGGTGTTTGCATCCCAAATCTTCCTGGCTTTCCTCATTCATTCCCCAACTGTGTCCCAAGGCAATTCCTGAGTGAAAATCTAGGAAATTACAGTAAATTGCAATATGGTTTGTGACAGAGGAGTGGGTGGAAGAAAATTATGTATGTAAATGCCTGAAGAATTGTAAGCTTGGAAAGAAGACAGAGAAATGTTGTGTGTAAGTGCCATATTTTGATGGCACTAAAATGGCATAAAATCAAACAGTTCCTTCCCCCTAGTTTTCCCCCTTACATATGGAATCTTAATGTGCTGACTGAAAGCTCCTTAGTCTGTGGTGATTCCTGAGCTTCGTGTTGGTCATGATGCCCAAGCAGAGCAGAGAACCAGTGGATACTTCTGCTTTCTGTGAAGATTAAGTGCAAGGAAAACTCTCTCTGGAGATCAAATGTAGATTTTTCTGGGCTTAGCTTAGACCTCTTTATTGATTTAATAGAATGTGGATGTGCTGAATTAGATTTGAGGCTTTCTCCAGTCCTTCTCCCTGACTGTGATCCTGTCACCCTCCCCATCCTCTCCATCCCTAAACTTACCTCTCCCAATTCAGCCAGTCTGTTGAACATGGGTCCTCTTACAGGAATTATTTTTGAATGCTTGGATCTAGTTAATTCTTTTATAAATAAGACTGAGCGATGTGAAGTATTCCAGCAGTAAAATGACCCAGCTCAAGAAGGTTTTTAATTCAGTTGAGAAAGACACACACTCTCAATAAAGACAAGCATCCTAAGTTATCTAGCTTCTGGACAAGGTCATATTTGGGCTGCTACTGCTTTCCTCTCTGGTGCAATTCCCATTCTGATCAACTCTGCAAATACTATTATGTAAAGAGCACAAGGCTCACTACTCAAGTAGACATACACACATGCCCACTCACATATTAGCCTGTGTTTGGATGTCATCCAGCAGAAAGTTTAAATGGAAAGGGAAATTTTCAGTTGTTCTGCTTTTAGTAGGTTTTTCCATCAGTACAGCGAAGAGTCACTCATTGACCCAGAAAATCAAAAGAAAATCAGGAACCTGAAATCAGGAATTGTGCAAGAGAAACTGGACACATTGGCCACAGAAAGATTAGTTTCCTTTTGTCCTCTGTTCTGTTGACTACTTAAGAGCTGATCATTTTAGATGTGTGTTTGGATCTAATTTTTCAGATGCATCAAATTCCTTATGCACTGCAATTTTTTACCTTTATCCCACAATGCCAGTGAACAGTGACAAATGCAAAATTTTGCTCTGTCTGGAGGATAAAGGAAGATTCTAAAAATCTTATCATATTGATGAAAATTGAGCTTTTTCATATTGCTAAAATGTTGAATATTTCTGACCTGGTTCATTGCTGAGCCTTAGTTGAGTGTACATGAGAAAAGAGAACTTCACTTGAGATGAGAGTAGAAGTTTAACAGAGCACTAGGAAGCTTAGAGGTGAGCATGTCTTTTTTAGTTTTTTTCCCAGTTAGACTGTCCTGGGCATACAATTTATTCCTGAGTAACATTTCAATTTTTTTTGTAGAAAACAAGCACAGTTAAAATCCATTCAGTGATGCTTGTTCATCTTCCTACTGCTTGAACCCTAAACAGAGACCTTAACCTTAACTTTGAAAAATTTAAATTCTTTTTATTATCTGATATTTGATATTTATGGTCAAGTTCAGCTAGGTAATTTTGAAAATGATGTTTTACAGATTGAAAGACATGACAACTGTGCGTATGACTACTTGGAAATCCGAGATGGAACAAATGAGAACAGTCCTTTAATTGGTCACTTTTGTGGCTATGACAAGCCAGAAGACATTAGATCTACCTCTAATACCCTGTGGATGAAGTTTGTTTCTGATGGAACTGTTAACAAAGCAGGGTTTGCAGCTAACTTTTTTAAAGGTAAGTGTTAAAACATATTTTGGGAGTTATGAACAGCTTATCACTTCTTCTTGGACTAGAAAAATTATGAAAGGATGTTAAAAATATTTCTCAATCTTTTTTTACTAATAGACTATGGTCTCTAGAATAATTTTTCCTGGGCATACAATTTATTCAAAACAAAACGATAGAGGTCTTTGAATCTTGTAGTAAAATGTGTCCAAAGAATGAAGGAACATGTTCAGCACAACTTTCTACTGTCTTCAGGTTCAGTTAATCAACTTAGTTCTGAAACATATCTAATTTTGTTTAAAAGTGGCATTTTTTTTTTCATTGTGTTACCAAATAGAAAGTTAAATAGTATAATTGCAAATGTTTGTTTGTTTTTTTCCTGTTTAAGTTTTTTTTTCTTTTCTTCATCTAAATTTTGCCAGTTTTTCTTCTAATCTATTTTCTGGATTGATCTGCTTTATCAATTTATTACTCTCTATAAGTAGGGAAAAAACAAACAAAAAAACAGATCAGAAATCATATTGAGCAATAACCTCACAGTCTTCCTTCAGTTATGGGTGTTTTTTGGGGAGAGTGTCATACAGCTGCACAAATGCCTGAAGCACTTGATGCATGGAAAGTTTGTAATTTGCACACAGTGCTGCTGGTGGAACAGTTAAAGCCACTGGCAGTGGTGTGGCCATGGTGACGCCTGAAATCCAGGTCATGCCACCAGGAAAACCTTTCTGCTCTTTTCAAAAGAAACCATGGCTTTTCTAATCCTAACTGATAGTTTTCATTGTAGACAATTATAACTTTGAAGGCTATAGGCATAAGAGCAGGGGCTCTTATTTTTTTCCTGAGAAATTACTTGTCCTGATGTAAGAAAACACTATTCCAGCATCTGAGGAATATTTCAGTAATGAATCTCATGGGTATATTTCAGAGCTAGTAGAGAGAACACACAATTCCTTTCCCTCCCCCAGCCCTGATTCATCTTGTTCCTTTTAATATCAGTAGAATAAAAACCTAGGATTTGAGGATTCTGTTAATCTGGTTTTGAGTATGAATTCAGGATAATATACAGATTGATTCTGAGGGAGATAAAGTGCCCTTCAAGTGACCCTACTGAGGATTTTCAATCTTTCCTTCAGTACTTTGTACAATCTTTAGATTATGGCTGCCTGAATTACTGTATGCTACACACAGAGTGCTTATAAATTAGTTCTGCAGCTGTCAGTAGATATTGTTAAAAAAAACCACAAACAACAAAACAACAAAAAAACCCCACACTCCATGGAGGAAAAAATTTTTTTTTCTCCATTGCAGGTCTCTTTAGCATTTGAAAATCCTCTAGTCAGCAACCACGATGGTTTATGTAGTGCATCTTGTAATGGCATGCATACAGTTTTCTGGGTTAATATTGATTACAGCTGAGGAAGGTAATTATTTAACACATTTTTGCATTCTTCTCTGTCTTGGCAGAGGAAGATGAGTGCGCCAAACCTGACAATGGTGGCTGTGAGCAGCGCTGTGTGAATACCCTGGGCAGCTACCAGTGCGCCTGCGATCCTGGCTACGAACTTGGTCCTGACAAGAAGAGTTGTGAAGGTACAGTGTGTTGCTGTCTTATGGGCCCTTCAAGCTCTCAGAGTGCCATTGCCTGAATGAAATGCTGCACGTTTCTGTCTGAGCAGCATGACATCCGTGGAACCCAACACAGGAAACCAGTGCTGGCTTTTTAGTAGTGATGCCATGGCCATGTTTGTTCCATGTCTGTCAGCAATTTCATTTTGCAGATTTTGCTGTTAGTCAGGAATGGTGTAAAGTAGGACTTCATGCCACTTATTACGCTATTCATACTCAGTAAAGCGAAGTCTCTCAAGGAGACAGTTGCCAGCAGAGTAACGTGCCACTGTCCCAGAATCAGAGTGTTTAACAAGCCCTCTGACCACCTCTGACTGGGATGTGCCTGGGAAGCTGGCAGGTGTACAAGAGCAAGGTCCTCTATTTTAGCTCAAAGCTCAGAGTAATCCTCCCCTCGCCTTGTCACACTATGGACTTTTTTTACTTTTTAGGGTGAGCAAAGCATGTTCAAATAATCATTTGGAAAAAGAAGAAAGAGATGAGTCAAAGTCTGTGTAAACATAGAATTGAACTGAGATAAAATTTTGCATTCTATGCATATTTCATATCACAGGAAAGAACCATAAGCTCTTGATCATTATGCACCAACTATTGTTTGATTTTTTCCTCATAGACACCAATAAATCAAAAGATAGCACAAATTTATTCTTAGCTCATCTGTTTGACTAGTGAATGGATTTAGAAAATTGGGATGCTTGGAGTCCTGGTTCTCTTATGATGCAATTCACAGATCTCTTTTTTCTATTTTCCTGGCTTTAATTCATTGTTTTTCACAGTTTGGGGTAGTTTTGCCTAGTTTCTTTGCAATTCCTTCTTGTTATTTTGCTTTTGGATCTGTGGGGTTTGTTTTGGTTTTTTTTTGTTTGTTGTATGTTTGTGTGTGCTGGTGAAAGTCCTAGATTAAAGGCATGTTAGATTGTGGCTCTCATCAAGCTGATTGAGGTTTTTTGGTTGTTTTTCCTCCCTCCCCCACCTTTAGTAAAGAGAACATTGGAAAAAATAATTTATTAGGATGTTTGCACATTAGGTGGACAATAAGAAAATAAGTTTAATCAAAGAGAGGGGGGCATTGAGACAGAGGTTTGATCTCTGGGCTTTTGGTCATCAGACCAAATTTACATAATGAATTGAATTTAGTCTGCATGCTGACTCAAGTCAGAATATTAGAGAAATCTTTCAGAATACTCTTCTCTCTGGCTCTGAAAAATAGAAGAGATACATTCCTGGCACCCAAACAGTAAAGCAACTCTGTCAAAAGAAGTCACTCTAAGCACTGCAGTGCAGTGTAGAGCAAAAACCCTGACCTCTCCCTAAAAGTGTGTGTTTGTTCCAGTTGAGGTGGCACTTGCTGTATGTAGATAGTACTTGGAACTGCTGAATCAAAATTACTGTGTAGTCACTGTGAACATTACCTCTTTGTTATAATTTGGGCCTTTGGGGGTTGAGCTAGCTGCATTAGTTCACACATGAGTAGAAGCCTCTAGTCAGAAACTTTGCCCTATACTTCACTGCAGTGTTGACCTGCACAGAAATTTGCTTTGTGATCTTCTAATGCCATCTCCACCAACGGCAGCAGATTAGAAAACACTAAGATTTTCTTTTTTAACTGTTTCCACGTTTCCCATCCTTGCCTCAAGGATCAATAGAACAATGCTCAAAAGCAGAAATTGAGATCTGGCAATAGTTTCTCTGACCCAGATTGGATCATTTGTGGGGACAGCTTGTGTCATCCGGGTGCAGTCTCTAAACCTATGTCTGGGGTTTTTTTCATACGCTGTGGTGTGACCCAGGGTCTTAGTCCACCCATTCTCATCAGATGGCTATTATGTGTATACCAAGAAGTGTGCTGCATGGAAAACTAGGGACCAGGAGAAGCACTGGTATGTGTCTGAGTTGACAAAATGAGCCTTGACACAGTAACTGGTGAATTCTCCCAGCTGTGTTAGATGGTGTAGATGCAGTATGTGAGATCATCAGCCAGACTGCAATAGCCAGTTCTCAAAGCATTCTGTGTTAGTGGAGAGCAGTTGAGTAGAGCTCCCTCCTTCAGCTCTTTGGAAAGAGATTTGTGGATGATTTCCAGTGCTGTCACAGTGCTGTAATGGTTATCAGTGTAGGAAAGTGTGATTGAGAGCTTCTCTAAATCCCATACTTTCCTTTAAAAAAAAAATAAATGCACAGATGGAAAAGATTAATGAGTTTATCCTTTGCTAGTTGAACTGCATTCAAGAACGTAGTACAGTACTTTTCTGTTTTATGGAGGTGATTCTTTGGCACATACTTGGAAATAAGAGTCATTTTCTCTTTAAATTGAACATCCATGATTCAGCAAAAGTAATTGTGACTGAAGTGTATGTGACTGCTCTTCCAAAGAAGTGACCCTATCTAGTAGGTTATGGAAGGTATATACAGCCCTATGAACTCACATAGGTAGGGCTGATTCTGCATCAGTAATCAAGGGGAGAAGCACATCTTGAGTATCCCTCTGTCAGAAGAGGAGTGGTCAAGGTCTTGGGGCGGGCAGTGAGGTCAGAGGACTTGCATGGGAAAGGCTGTGAGAGAATAACCAGAGTCTCTGGAGGGAAGGGAAAAGAATGAATATGATAATGCCTTGTGTAGTCCTGAAACTTATCTCTGCCCACAAACCTGCAAGCTGTTCAAGATAGGGGCTGTCTCTTTCTCTTTGTTTGCACCAAGCATGATAAAGCAAGATTCTGATTAGTCTGTCTGGGCATCGCAGCATATAAGTAATGAGAGGACTGATTCTTCTCAGCATGCTTCTGTTTATAGTAAAACACACTGTCAGTCAAGAAATGATGTTCTCTTTTCATTTTACAGCTGCTTGTGGAGGACTCCTGACAAAGCTAAATGGGACTATAACCACACCAGGGTGGCCAAAAGAGTATCCTCCAAACAAAAACTGTGTGTGGCAGGTGGTTGCCCCAACACAATACCGAATTTCAATGAAGTTTGAGTTTTTTGAGTTAGAAGGGAATGAAGTAAGTAACCATGAGCAAAGAGCTGCTTGATCTGTTACACTCTAAACGGTTTCACAAGCATTCAAAAATAGATATTGTCTTATAAAACCCTTGCTGACCTTTCATATGCTGACAATAAGCATGGATGCTCTTGTTTTCGTTTTGGGACTGTTTCTGGATTCTTTCAAAACAAACATGGAAAGAATAGCTCTCTTTTACGTAACATATCATCTGTATGTGTATTACAAGAAATTTTAAAAAATGTTCTCTGCTGAGTCTCAGCTGGCTTTTTTATCAACAAAATAAAGCAGAGCAAATGGGGCTGAAGCATATTGGAAAGAATTCAAAAGAAGAAAATCTGGAGAAACCAAATCATCTTTACAGACTGACTGCAAAGAATACACATAAGCCGTGGTTAGCGATGGAGTGAGGGAGCATTTAAATCACTTACAAGCATCTCACTGGGGGAATGTTTTGAAATGAGCAGTACCAGAAATAAGTCACAATAGAACAGCAGCAGTTTTTGAACTGGGCAGCACCCGGAGGCATGGGGGATCTTCCGCCCAGGTAGGAGGAGGAGCAGGACAGAGCCCTCCATGTGCTAAAGGATGCTTCTTACAGCTTTAAACAAAGTGGTGGGGGTTGCAGTGCTTTTTGGATGAGAAGCAGTAAAATGTGGGTTTCAACATCCTTTTCAGCTTTTGTTCTGCTTCGTAGGCAGTTCTCTGTCATATCGTTGAATTCCCTCATCACACTCCAGCCATAACATGCTGTAACCACTGAGTTTATATGCACATACTTTATACAGCATTAAGAACACAAATCCCAAGTGTTATTTCTGACATTTCTATTTATTTCTAAATAAATTTGTAGCACTGTATTTGGTATAAAGATGGCCCACTTTTTGGGCAGAGGTATTTGAAGGGACTGGAGATGATGTATAACTAAGAACCAAACAAGCCATAATTTATCCAAAATACCTCAATATTATTTTCAGAGGCAGCAATATGAGATTTTTTTCGCCTGTAATTTTTTGAAGGGGGTTCTCAAGTCCATGAAATTCCAGTTTTCAATGGTATATACATTACACTCCTGTCCTGTAATCACTCTTACTGAGAGTGCAAGAGATGTAATAAAAGCTTAAAGCTCCCAAAGAATTAAAGTTTAATTGCCATTTGAACAAGTCATAAAAACCTTTTTATTGCACTTTCTTGGTACATGGGTGAAATTTGCAAGGAAAACACCTGGTGTGTAATGAAGTTAAATCACTTCTCTAAGGTCATGAAAGACGTGTAACGTAAGCAGACAGAAAAATTCTAAATGTATTTCGACAATCAGAAGTGAGGTTTGGTCATCTCATGTGCTACTAAATCTTAGCTTCAAACTGTTAAATAGCAGTACTAAGGATAGATGCCTGTGAAAGTCAGAAGAAACATATATCTGGAAAATCTGATATATTGTCAGAGTGCAGACATAAAATGTATACATTTGTCAAGTACTCTATTTTTTTATTTGTTGTAGGAGCTCCATTTAGGGCCAAGTTTAATATGTCTTTTGCACTATTACAATTTTGCTATTTTACATTCACATTATGGAGTTTAACTTGTAAATTTTTTTCAGTGCAATGTAGTATAGAAGAAGTTAGACCTATCTGAAATTACATTTGATTTCTGATTTAAACCTACGTAACCATAAAAACTCACCACTATTATATTGCTGAAATTGGTGGGATTTATCAGTGTAGTGAGCTATATTTGTAAATCACATGCATTATTAGAAATGTCTTCCAATTAGTATAGATCAGCATGTGGCAGTAACTCAAGTTTTATGAATCTTTGTGTTCTTTGTACTGTACAGAAAGAGTTTCAACTGAATTAGTCACTTTTCAACTCTGCCACGTGTGAAAATTCATAAACAATAAAACTTTAATCTACATCTTCAGTGTATTATATCAAAACCAACTGGAAATTATGACAATTTTTCATAGAGAGAGAGAACAACAAAGGCCAAAACATCCTTTTCTATTGTTCCCTTCCAACTCCTCTGACACTTTTTTTGACTAGAAATTGCAATTTTTTCGATACAACTTGGATTTAATGGACCAATATAAGCTCTGTATGAATCCTCCATGCCAATGTTCTCTCTTAAGCTATTAATTGCAGACAACTGGGACATTTTTGATTAAATGATTGATAGTAGAGCCTAAGAAGCTTAGAAGTTTTTGGCTGCATGGCTTTAAGTTGACCAAGGGATTATGCATTGAAAGTATTATCACTAGAACTAGGCCTTGCATAAGGCTTTTTTATTATGTTATATTACTTTATTTTTAACCTTTTAATGAAAATGGCATGCATTCTGTTTCAAATTATAGCTATGCTACTGTTGACAAAACTTTTAATAGTGGAAAGTTATATATTTGGAAATAAATTAATATATCTTAAATATGTAATGATGAAAACTTACCTTGTAAGTTTCTAGGTGAAAATTAATATTTTAAAAAAAAAATCTTTGAGATGCAAGTAGTAGAAGGTTTGTAGGTTTGGGGTATATGGTTTATAGAATGCAGATAGGTATAATTTTTTGGATGAACATTTCTAGATTTTACTGTCAACGGAATGTTTGCTTTTTAAATTAAGTGGAAATGCTTCTAAGCATCTTGAAATTTAGATATTAAACACAGGTCAACATCTATAAAAATGTAAGTTTGAAAGTAATTCATAGTATAGCTATGTGTTAGTGACCTTAAAATATTATTACCTAAAATCAACAAATGTAAGACTTTAGAAATGCTTTCAGAATCAGGAGAAAGTGAAGAAGGATATCAGTCATTTATTATTCAGCAGCAATATATATACCCATCAAAATTCTGGCATTTGTAAACAGCTCCATGCTTTCATTTTCATTAGCCAAATATTTTTTCTTTCCTTCTTTCTTTTCTCAGGTTTGCAAGTACGATTACGTGGAGATTCGCAGTGGCCTTTCTTCTGACTCCAAACTCCACGGTAAATTCTGCGGTACAGAAGTGCCTGAAGTTGTCACCTCTCAGTACAACAACATGCGGATTGAGTTCCGGTCTGACAACACCGTCTCAAAAAAGGGCTTCAAGGCACACTTCTTCTCAGGTATAGAAAAGTACCCTTGTGTACCTGTAAGTGCCTCTGGGTATCCACTGACTAGGTGGAGTGACCACGGTTTTGGTGTGAGAATGAGTGGCTTCTTTGCTTATGGTTTTCCTGGTAGCTTTGAATTAGTTTCATTTACATAAACATAAACCTGCCTTAAAATACCATTCTGAATTGTAATGTCTGTAGAAAATATATACAATATATCTATATATACTTAAATAACAGCAGAAGCAGGTAAACTTTGTGAGATACAGAGGACAAAAGAAAATTTACTGTATTTCTATATTTTTACTAGATTTCTTTTATCCCAAGTTTTGTTGCTATTTTTTTCAAATCCCACTTGTAAAGTGATACGAATTGCACACTGTGTATGCTTGTATTTTTTCTACTCAAGTCTCTTAATATATTCCATTTGTTGGGAAATTACCACTTTGTGGTGCAACATTTGTTTAACATTATGTCTACATCTGTGCCAAACTTTGCACTTCTTAATGTTTTGCAGAAGAACGGGGTTTAAGATCTTGATCTTGCAAAAAAAAACCTGTGTCTTTTTATTTATGAGTGTAATTTTACTGAGGGAGATCAGAGCAGTGGAAGTTTATATCATATGAGGACTTACACTGCTGAATAAAGTTGCACATGAACAAAGCTTAAGATGTGAGGAAATATTTGCTCAACAGTGGCCTCTGCAATTACCCATTGAGAATAGAAATCTGGCTCTGGCAGGAGACCACTCAGTGTTTGTAGCAAAAGTTTGTTTTGTGTTTTTCCTGTGTGTTTACGCACACACACATGGGGATAGGTGACTTACCTTTTGTAGAACAACAAAAACCACCAGTCCCATCTGCCCACCTCCCTAAACCAGATGTCAAACAGAATAATTTGGGAGCTGAAATGGGCCCCAGTTTTTCTGATAGCAGTGAAAATTCTGAATCTGGAGAATCCTGGTTACACTTGGCATGTAGTAAAATATACTACCATTATTAGCATTTGCTTGCTTAAAATATTTTATCAAAACTGAAATGAAATGGTATTTCATTGGTTACTGCTAGTAACTAATAATTGTGACTATTAAGAATCTGTATATTGTGTAAGGGATGTGGTTTGGAAAGTGAAAAATATCCACCAAGGCAAACAGTTTAGACTTTAAGTATTTTCTTATTATGACTATTTTTCTGCTTTTATAAAGCAACTGTGAAAGGTGAAGAAAGGTGTTTCGTCTCATACAAAGACATAACAAACATCTGATGTCTTTGAAGTATATCTCTTTCCTATTAATCACATTTCTCTGGTCATAATCTTCCAAAGATCCATCTTTACCTATAGTAACACTTTTTACTTTTAAATTTATTATTTACATTTGCAAGAAGCATTCAAGGTTTGCTCATTATTTGTAGTAAATACATATGTGCCCACAACACAGCTAGTCATTTTATGTTGGTCTAGTTGTGCCAGCAGAAATTGTCGCATTGACTTTTTACAGGAATATATAGTGACATGTTCGAGTTCTAAAAACTGCAAATAAAGTTTGTTAAATCTTTTTAAGATCTTACAGATATTTCAGATAAGACTGGCAATTACAGCATAGTAATTTGTATAAGCTCTGTGGTTCAGAAGTTGTGTTTTCTGGACACCCTGGTCATTTATACATCTATAGTCAGTTAAATTTTGGTTTTCGTTAAAGTAATAGTTCATCTTCACATATGCATTTATTTATTTTGCTCAAGTGACTTTTTTCAATGAGCGGGTTCCACCAATGCTGTATCTTGGGGAAAGACTAGACTAGAGGTCATGGATTACAAAGCATTGTGTTGTAATTCTTCAGAACTAATTTTTCCCTTGTATATTTCAGTTCTGAATGAAATGTTCATATCTTTCCCGCACAAGGTAATTGAAAAAAGAAATGTTTGTGATGTCATTGATCACAGAATAAATTCTTTAGTCAGGGATAAGTTTGAACTAATGTGTTTTTTAATGAATAGAAATGTGTGATGTGTCCTAGATATAGTATATATCTAATCCCTTTCAAAAAAAAAAGAAGATCGTTTGATATAAAAAGCCTTTGAGTCTGTAAGTATGTAAATTTACTGAGTGCTTCATAATGCATTCCTGCCAGCATTTCATGTGAGTTCAAATATCTGAATATGATAGGAGTATTTTATTTTTATTCTTTCCCAACTATCTTCCATTCATTCTAATTTCTAGCAGATTCCATTCTTCTGTGTCATCTGGCTTTCCCCCTTTGACAATGTTATCTGATTAAAACAGAAATTTTGTAATGTTTGAGAAAAACCAAGCTTCTGAACTTAAAGTATCTAAAAAGAAGATGTCATCTCCAAATAATTAATCAGACATCTTAGGACTGTCAGAAAACACTGTTACTTTCATATCCCTTAATATGGACATAAAATGCTATTGATCTGTCAATGAAGAACAGACTTAAGACTTCAAGTGTTTTGACTTTTGGGAGTTGATGACATAATTTTTGGGCTGATGGGGTGTTGGTTTTTTGCCTGTTTATATGTATATTAATCTTCAGAATACAATAATTTTAGACTGATGTCTGGGTAGAAATACTTTGACTGCAGGCACTTACCAATTTTATTAATTGAATCACAATAGATGTGTAAGCACTTAGTATTAAAGACATAAATAATGAAAAAAAATGTAATGAGTAAAACACTGCATCTTGCACTCTATTCACCAATAAAGGGCATATGCAACACTCAGCAAGATGGATAAGTTAAATTAGTGTGAAGATTAGGAGCTGAAAAATGTTCCTCAAGCATAGCCAAGGAACTACTCTTTTCTTCAGCAACTCTTTTGGTGGGGAATTCTGCAGCACAGCTAGAGATGAGAAAGCATGGCCCAGCTCCAGTGTAGACGACAGAAAGCAGTTTTTGGGTGGTTGAAACCTGCTGTGATAAACTGTGAAAGCAAACAGTGACATAGGGCAACAGATGACCTGCATTAGGAAGGTATTTATGTTGATACAAGACAACATGTAATTATATTTTTGGCTGTAAAGTAGTGTTAACAGCCAGACAGGTGCTACTGGAAAGTGAGAATTTTTTTTTTTTCAGCATTCTGTAAAATTTACATTTGATGGGACAGTTCTGAAGAAAGCTTAGTTAGGAGTCTCTGCAGGAATCTAGCTGATCTACAGAGACTCTATTGTAAATTTATAATCAAGTTTCTCAGATAAAGAGAGGAAACTAGGGGTTCACTATATATATATTTTTTTAAACTTTTGTTAAAACTTCTTGGAATTGGATATTAGGCTTCTAAACAAAAAATTTCCAATAATTAGTTTTTCATTCTTCTCCCTCCAACTTTCTTCTGTCCTCTTCTGTCTCCTGCTTTTGTCATGAGACCAAGACCTAGGAGTAAGTCCCTGCAGGACTTGGCACACATTGCTGGGCCTGCAAGACTAGAGAAGTATTAAATAACTTCAAAAAGATAACAAATACATATGTATTTTTTAAAATAACCTTTTTTTTTATTCTGTGATCTTTCTGAAAAGATAACTTAAGGATTAGTCATAGTTTAACATTGAACTGCTTCCATTTATCGTAAGTTTCAGGCTTACTTCAATGTTTTAAATAAACATGATTGATTCTTTGCATAAACATTCAAAATATACATGGGTTTTGATGTAATGTAGAAATGAGATTTGTTGGGACATTTTTTCTTGGGTGGTGGTTCATTGAGTGTTTAAAAGAGAAAGCTAGAATGTTTCTAGCCTTGAACAAAAACTCATCTCTGGTGCCATCCTGGTACATTTTTTTCCACAGACAAGAAAGCTGCCTGCAAAGAGAAAATTTTTGTTTTTGAGTCTTGCAAGGACTTGATTCAGGTCCCTTCAGGCCGAGTACATATTATTCACAGACTGGTGGCCTCTGAGGGTCTCAGAGGTATGGCTGTTTGTCCTCAGAACGATTCAATCTATTATTTTCTTGAGAATGGATCTTTCCTTCTTCTAAGTACTGAAATGAGAAAAGAAAGTATCCATTTAAAATTGGGGGTACTCATTTCCATCTGTCAGCATAACAAATGGCTTTGTTTTTACATGGCAAAACATTTGTTCTTGTAACTAATACAGACTAATTGTTTTTTATTTTTTTTCACAAATTTTTAAACTGGGCAATCAATTTGACAGAAAGTCTGTTCTCAATTATGAAGTGTGAGGAAGGCTTGTTCAACAGTTGCATCCTTGATTAACTGTGTACAAGTAATTATTATAGTTCAAATGTGTTCCAAAACTTTTCCTTTCTACCTTCTGTCCATTATTTTATTTCTGAGGACATCCAGCATGGGACTATTTGCTTATGCACTTGTCTCTTAAGAGATTATTTTACAGAATATAGGCATATTTAATGTTAAAATACTTTTCAGTTTTTTCACAGAGTTTGGTGGATGATGAAAATGGACAGGGCTTTTATTTTGAATTTGTGCACCTACTCTGTACTTGGAAGCCTAACTTGAATGCATTTTGAGCTTGCCTTCCTTTCATTTTGTTGTTCTGGTGTAAAATTACGAACTAATGCTTAGGAGGGAAACATTGAAGACTTTTGTTCATATTAGTTCTAATTTCTCACTTGCTCGTTACTGTTCTTCACTTGCAATGTAGAATTAATTTATGATAGTGCTTCATTTTGCAGAATTATTACTTTGGTTCAAAATTGCATAGATTTGCTACCTCAGGGGCTCACTTTGCAAGGTGCATAAACAGTGTATTGTGGAGCTTCTATGCTTGCTTTCATCATCAAAATGGCAAGTAGTATCTCTCTGAATGTAGGGTTCCAAGAGGTATCTGTGTTTTCAACTGTTTCTTAACCTTCAGATCTGTTCACATTTGCAGAAAGCTTCCAAAAACTTTCAGTGCAAACAGATTTGAGATTTACAGTACAAAATGCAATGAGTGCTTGGGTTTGACTTGCAGAATGGAAAGACCTGCAAGTCAATGGGTCAAGTGCCAAATACATTTTGGCAGAGGAAGATGACTTGTATGCAATTACAATGCAAACTGCCTTTGCTGTGTTACTGAATATGAGCATCAGTAAGGGCAAGGGGAAAAATGCATGAGTAAGACATTGAAAATAGACGTAAATTATCCATGGTGGCATCTAATCTATAGAAATTCTTGCTGTACCTGCTGAAGTCTGAAATATCATATTGCCTTGTTTGCAGATAATGTTAACTGCTGCTTTCCAAGGTAAATAAGACTGAAGGGGGTAAATGGTCTGCATTCCAACCCACAACAACCAGACCTCTGGGATGACCAAAATTCCTTCGCTCTTTTTCCTCCTCTCTTTTGCATGTTGAAATGGCACATTCAGTAAAATACAGGGGAGGTTTAGTATGTGTGTGTTTATATATACACATAGATATATTTATATGCATATATTTTTGTATCTGAGAATGTATATGCGTGTGTGTGTATACATTTATAGCTATATGCATGTGCACACAAATATGCATGTATGTGTATATACATGTCAGGAGCAGTCTGCCTCTTTTAAAGGGACCAGCCTCACCTAAAGCAGGAACAGCTGAATGACATAGGAGCGTGGCAGCAGAGGCCTCTTGCAGCAATGACAGCCTGTTAATCTAGTTTGGCTTTATTCCATGCAATGAATTTGTAGCTGTTTAATGCAGGTCATATTTCCTCCACTACTCTCTGCTTTATTTCTAACACACTAAAAGCTCTTTTGAAGGATTGTATGTTAATAAACAGAACTGCTTGCTACACTGTAGCTCTTGAACTAACTAATGCCAAATTCTTTTTTTTTTCTTTCAATGAAATGTTTTTCCTTTTGTGATGGTCTGTAATGGCCAGATTCATTAAAAGTAAAGCACACTGTCACTCTGCTGAGGAAGAAAGCCCAACTTATTAGAAAAGCTTATGTGAGATCTTTCTCTTCTTACATGGTTAAAGTGTAGAAGTTGAAGTCCTTTTTGATTGATATGTCCCTTTCAAGATATCACCATTAAATTAGGGAATTTGCACAAAGTTGGAATCGTTTGTGTTGTCCATAAGCTGTTTACTAATTGTTTACTGAAATTGTTTACTAAAATAAAACTGGATATTTATGAAACTTTTACGGCCACTTGAAAGAGTAAAAGCTGGTGAATCTCTTACCTCCTTTGCTCTAGCTTGTTTGTTTTACTAGTGTTCTTCTCCCTTAGGAACTTATGCTCATTTCCTAGAAAGATGAGACAGACTCTTTGTGCCGCAGGGCAAGGCTGCAGGCTGAGCAAAGGGTGGCTAGAGCTAAGGCACCACACAGGTGCCTTACTGGGAAGAGTGACTGTGCTGTAGCTTACCCTGCTCAGGCTTCAGGCTCCGTGCTCCTCTTGGTAGCAAGGTCTGCTGGGAGCTGTGTGCTCACCTGAGCCTGTTGTGTATTTTGTAGACAAGGATGAGTGTTCAAAGGACAACGGTGGCTGCCAGCATGAGTGCATCAACACAGTAGGAAGCTACGTCTGCCAGTGCCGGAACGGATTTGTGCTACATGAAAATAAACATGACTGCAAGGAAGGTGAGTAGGAAGGCAGTGGAGTGGTTGGTTACACAGCTGCCTTTCAGAAAGCTTTCTGCAGCTCTCCTTTCAAACAAAAGAAAGGAAAAAAGAGTTCTTGGTGATGGGGTTTTAGACATTTGGGCTTAAGCACTGCAACATCCCTCCCCTTTCCCATCTCCTCCATCCCCAGCATTTGTGTGGGCTGAGTTCGAGGTCAACAGGAATGAAGTTTGTAAAACTTGGGATCATTGGCACAGAGTGCTACTTTCAATAGTTCTGTGACGTGTAGAATATTTAAAGCTTTGATAAAGTATCTAAGGCTGTGTTAAACACAGGTTTCTGGAGAGAAGCCTGGTAAAGTTGTGATTTGCTGCTATCAGTAGCAGTTAGTTGCCTTGCAGCCAGGTTGAAACCATATCTACCCTTTCTGGGTTTGCTTCAGGCAACATATTTAGACAATCTAAGTTCCAGTCAAAGCCCTATGCATCTTTCCTCTTCTTGGCTCTCTCAAGGTGTGGCTACCTTCAAGAAAGCAATAGGCTTTGGGATTTAAGTAGAATTTAAATTCTCTGCAAATGAACCTCAAGTGTGCAATATCATGTGAGCTGCTGTAATGCCTCAATGTTTTCTAGAATGGATTTAATCTGAGAGTAAAGACATGCCCTTTGTGAGTCATTTGCATTTTCACTGGTTTTGGAATGCTACTTGCCTACTCTAAAAGTTTTTTTTTCATATAATTCTCCAATATTGAGAAAGCAATTTGAGATTGTTAAAACTAAATACAAAAATGCCTTATTTTAGTTCTGGGTACTAGTTGTTTAGTTGCAAAGTCAGTGACTAAGCTGTTCTTTGTACATACTCACAGTTTAGTCTTAGCTGTTCTCGCACTGTGTATACCTACACCTAGAAACTGTGGTTTCCAAATCAAATTGATTGCTCTGTAGCTGCAGTGAAAATTACCAAGAAGAGAAAAATAAATTGATTTTGAGAAATTTGTCTTCAGGTTGGAGTGGTGAGACTTTTCATATGGATTTACACACTTGTATGTAGGATGGGGGCATAGGAAAATACTTGATTAATTTTTAATATTTATCTTATGTTTATTCCTGTGTAAGACTTTTCCTGAAAAAAGCCATCCATTGTAAACAACAGTGTATGTTTCACAACAATCCATAAAGAAACATGCTGAGTTAATGCTCTAAAGCACATGCTTGAGGGGAAAAACATGACTGCACTCTGAAAAGCATGCTTACCTATCTTCCTAAAGATCCTTTCCACTTAGTGGCTGCCCTGACAAAAAAATAGTACTTTTTGACTACTTCTGAATGCAGCCCCCCAGACTAACTGATGCTATCACTGTTGGCACAGCTGAATGTGAACAGAAGATCCACAGTCCCAACGGCATCATCACGAGTCCCAACTGGCCTGACAAGTATCCCAGCAGGAAGGAGTGCACGTGGGAAATCAGTGCCACCCCGGGGCAGAGGGTCAAACTGGTGAGTCTCTGCCTTCCCTTCCTTTTTAGCTTTCCTTCCATCAAATCAGCCTCTCAAATGACTGCTCAATGGTACGAAGCTGTTACTAAACTTTACTGGCAGTTTGCGTCCCAGAGGTAAACTATTTTAAAAGCTTGCTGAATCCTGTCCATTTCTGGCCAACAGGGACTACTCAATATCATAGGGTTGTGATTTAAGTTTATAGTGATTGGAAATACTCTGTACAGCAAAGGCAGGAGGAACGCTTTCCTCCTGTCAGACTTTACAGTATCATTGTTGCAACTCATAAAACTTATGCAAAGTTTTGGCAAATATGACAGAGACCATTTACACAAATTCCAATGTATAGAAAAAGCAAAATTTTGCATTATGAACAGTCCTCTACACACACCTTTTCCTATTCTGCTTTTTTGAGGAGGAAAAAAGATACAAAAACCTAGAGAATCTGGATTTCCCATTGAAAAGTGGTTTCAAATTTTAACATAAATAGAAGAGCAGCTTGGAGTAGATTTGTGAATTTTGTGTCCAGCTGGCTGAGGACAGTGCTGTTGTCCAAAGACTGGCCTAGCAGAGCTTAGAAAGCTTTGCAGGTTTACTGAGGTTATGTATGAGGCCAAAGGCACAGTTCTGCCCATAGGGTTTTTGCTTTGAGCTCAGCCCCAGCATTTCTTCAGCAGCTTACTTGCAGGACAGCCACAACAAAAGCTGGCCTTACATATATTTAAAATTCTTAAATTGATTTTTCAACTGCTTTGGAGCAAATAAAGTTAAGGAGAGAGATGTCTCTGTTTCAGAGGTAGAAGCAATAGCCAGTACTTGTGCAGGGATGAAAGGTATATTGCAATCTCATAACTACTGACCTTAGCAAACCCTAACTCCTTGTCCTGGTTTTGGCTGGGGTAGAATTAATTTTATTCATAGTAGCTGGTATGGGCCTGTGCTTTGGATTTGTGCTGAACAATGTTGGTAATACAGAGATGTTTTTGTTACTGCTAAGCAGGGCTTACACAGAACCAAGGCTTTTTCTGCTGGGGTGCACGGAAGGTTGGGGGGTGACACAGCCAGGACAGGTGGCCCAAACTGACCACAGGATATTCCAGACTATATGACATCATGCTCAGAATATCAAACTGGGGGAAGAAGGAGGAAGGGGATGGTATTTGGAGTGATGGTGGGGCCTGAACATCTGCCTGTCCATGGGAAGCAGTGAATTCACTCCATGTTTTACTTTAGTTGTGTGAGCAGCTTTTGCTTTGCCTATTAAAATGTCTTTAATTCAGCTCACAAGTTTTCTGTCTTTCACACTTCCAATTCTCTCTCCAGTCCTACTGGTGGGGCAGTGAGCAAGCAGCTGTGTGGGGCTTGGCTGCTGCCTGGGGTAAAACCACTCCTGTTACTGGTGCTGCTGTGGGATTGTGTATTGATCCCTGTTCGCCAAAAGTAAAACAGTTGGACTGTACTGGAGGGGATGGTGGTGGTGGAGAATGAGTGGTGTGCATGCCCTGTCCATTCCAAGAGTGAAAAATAGGTTTCTAATTCAGGCAGCCTTCCTACTGCTGCTTCTGAGCAAATATTCTTCCATACTGGCTGAATAAACTAAAGCCAACCAGGTATAGGTGTGTTACTGTAAAAGCTTTTCCAATGCTTTTACCCACAGCAGGCAAAATTCCAACATTCAGATATCTTAAGCAAAATATTCCATGGTCTACTTTATAAAGAAAAGGTTTTTTAAAATTGACTTTTGCCAATGGAACTGGAAAAATAGACAGAATTTTACTAGATAGAATTTTCAACAATACCTCCATGATTTAGAGTCTGAGATCTGCTCTTTGGTGCAGGCCAGTAGGGTCAATTGCTGAATTCTGTGTGTACAATATCTTTAAGTTTTGTAGTACAGCAAGGTCCCATATCAATAATATCAAACATCACATTGGATGATTATTTTTTCTTTTCACACTGTGTTTAAGTTTACTTTTCATAGTTTTCTTGTTCAAATTGAACAAGAAGAGAATTGGTTACTTCATGGTAACAGACCACGTGAATTGTGAGGCCGTGCTTTCTTTTTTGAGAGGGCTGTGTGTATAGAAACTAATATTTTGTTGTGATTGCCCTCACTCTGTTAATCATTGAAAAGTCGCTTCCTGAATGGGCTGAATTCAAGTATTTGGTGCAATTAAGAAGCCTATAAAAAAAGGATATGCACTTCAGAACTTTTAAATGAAGCGTGTAGATAAAGATGGCTTTGAAAAAGTACATAGTAGAGAGACTGATTTCCATGAGCTAATCAGCTGGATATTTATAAGAGACAGACTTAAGTGTCCCATCCAGGCAGTGCCACCAACCTATCTACTCAGTTGAGTGGTGTAGATAGAAAGGACTGGATGGTTGGGAGCTATATGTAACATTTCTGAACACCATTCCCACTAAGGAGACAAATCACATGGGGCTAAAATAGTCATGGTGGGGTAGGAATTCAAAAGCATTTGTCCCAGGAATAGAGAGTGTGATTTAATTGTACTTCCAACTTTATTAGATCATTTGTGATCTCTGTTGGCAGAAACTATTCAGTTATGTTTGAGGAAAGTTTATGTCAGTTCTCTTTCAAAACTGCAAGGAACTGTCTGGCTTTAAAAAAAACAGAGACTGTCTTTGGGTGTTCTAAAATATCAGGCATTTTGAGCTTTTAAAGGACTGTGTGCATTATGATATGATTTTTCTTTAAAAAGCAAGTTCCTTGCATTCTCTTTGGAATTGCTAGAATCAATTGCTATGCCCACAACTGATTTAGCACTTTTTCTGGTCATGTTTGAGGAACACCATATAACACGTACTGTGCTTCTGCCAGCTTGGGAATCCCAGTAAGAAGTCAAATATTAAAAATAATATGTGTGCCTTACAGTTCATAATGAGATATGCTTCCTGGAGAGTGTTGGTTTTGCTGGGGTTTTTTTCATGCTGGTGAGAAGTGAACAAAACAGATATAATTTTCCTCTGAAAGAAAATGGATTTCTGCAGGCTGCTCTTGGATCATGCCTGTTGCTCCCATTGATTCCAAGTTGGTTTGACTCAATACTGTGTTTAACTCCCTTACTGAGACTTAATCTCTCAGTTTTTTGGGGTTTTCTTAATCCATCAGATTTTATTTCAGTATAAATGACAACACATAGTTGGCATCATAAAAGTAGGATGGCTGACCAAAATCTAAGAGGAGCAGGAGTGACTGTTGTACAGCTGTTTTCATTGCCTCTGCAGTTTCAGTAATGTAAACCTCAAACTTCCACGGTGAAATGAACCTGCATCCACTGCATCATGCAGCTCTTTGCATAAAATAAATGTTATTCTGAATATTTAAGTTCTCTGGGAAAAAAACTTTGCTAGCTCTTTAAATATTCTTTAGGTCAGATCTTAATATAAATTACCATTGCATTTCACACTCAGGGTTCCACAAGTGATTTGGTAGGTCAGATTTGTTTTGGTGTACCAGAGAGAATGCTTAATTGTGATACTTGCTCTGTATTTGATAATTCAGTTTTATTCCTTTTCATTACTGTTTCTTAATCCTATTCTGTTTGGGTTATGGGGGTTGGTTTGGGGCTTTCTGGTTTTTTTTCATAAACAGTCAGCTACATGACGACTCATGAAAGCATGAGTACTTGGTGTTTTTACACTCTTTTGTTGAACAAAATAGATTTTGAATTCCACCTTAAATTGTAGGTTACTCTATAAAAAATTCACAAATATGTATATTGCCGTCACAGTGTTTACATGAGGGGAAAGTACCAGACATTAAGCTTCAGGGTTGTTGAAGTTTAGCCCTGGTCAAAAAGTCTTATCTGAAAAATCTTACATGTCTCCTTGAAATAAGTTTGTTTATATGATTCTAGTCTTGGAAGACACTCTTCCACATCTGAAATGCAAGAATTAGTTGTATGTGTTAGCAGTTTCTGTTCAGGTGTGGCATACAGTTTTTGGAAGTGTTTCTAACAAACAATTAACACAATTTTGTTGTTTTTCACAATGCTTTTGCTAGCAAAAATGTGACCTTAGGATGAAGAGTGAAGCCTGAAACATCATTAAGTTGTAAGAATAAAAAATAGATTTCTAAATAATGGATTAGAAATTATAACTTTCATGCATAAACCTTCATGTGGAAAAGTCATTCTCAGAGGCTTTAGTTGCAAGCAGTGTAGGTTTTAGAAAAGGGCAGGGGAAGGGCCATTATGCTTTGCAGATGTTTCAATCAATCCTCAGCTATGCAACGAACAGTAATTTCTGACTTTTTGCTGTTTTGAATGCTCTGTGAAATTTGGAATAATCCTGAAAACGGTGCAAAATCAGCAGAAAGGCAGCAGTATTCTACATTTAGTATTCTCTTATAGGTAGTAGTTGGTTATAAAGATTCTAATGCATTTCTGTATGAAGGATGATTCACTCTTGTAGTTCAGTGTCTTAACTTTGAGTCCACTTTCTCAAGATCAATATGTTATTCAAATCTACAGGCTTGTAGAAGCAGTGATGTTAAATCTATCATTTGAACTGCATCCTTTTATTCTAAAACATCTTAACATATGTATGTAATTACTGTGTAAATACCATCCCACAATGGGTAATTTTACTTTTTTTTCCCCTAGACATTCAATGAATTTGAAATAGAACAACATCAAGAGTGTGCTTATGACCACTTGGAAGTGTTTGATGGTGAAAGTGAAAAATCTCCAATCCTGGGACGCTTATGTGGCAATAAAATACCAGATCCTCTCATTGCTACTGGAAACAAAATGTTTCTCCGCTTTATTTCTGATGCATCAGTTCAAAGAAAAGGCTTCCAAGCAACTCACTCTACAGGTCAGAGATCAGGACATGCTTTTTACTAATAACTTACCCATTGCTCTTTAATTGTAGATATGCAGTCTTTTTTTTTTTTTTTTTTTTTTTTTTTTTANTTTTTTTTTTTTTCTGTAAGAATGGGATGAGTTCACAGATGTAACAGCTGTATCTAATGAAGCCTTAAGCCCAGCAGGAAAAGTTTGAGGCTGTAGAAAGTATTCTCTAATATTTTAGATACTCCTTTCTCCCTGTCTCTCATAGGTAAGAAATTAAAAGGCATTGAAACAGTCAGATAAGAAATGAGGTTCCTCAGGATTCATGACCTGACATCACAAAAGATTGAATATCTTTTCACTGTATTTGTAATGACAACACTTAACTGAGACATGTGATATACCTCCATTACTTTCCTGTCCTAACCTAAACAAAAATCTGGGGTTTATGTAAACAGATATTTCTTTCCTGTAATGCTTAAAAGCAACGACAAACCAAAGAAGAATAAGAAAAAAACAACATTAAGGACTTTCTTAGGACATTTAGAATATAATGTTCTTCACATTTACTATTCAATTTTCTTGTTTGGCAGAAGTCACTGAAGTTGGAAACAGTGGTTTGCAATTGCATTCATAGAGTTTTTGGGACACTTTCAGTGTGTAGATTTTTCCTCCGACGTTGCTTGGCTTACAGTGGCCTCTAGTGCTGAAGCTCTGAACATCCAATGCCTGCAGTAAAACAAGGGGATTTGGGGCTTTTTGACCTTTTTTTAATCTTCAGTTATGATGTCTGTCTTTACTTTCCAGAGTTCATTCTTATTTATCCAGGCAATAAATAATTCAGAAAAGATTTCATAAATATATCTTCTAGGAGATAAATCTTAATGACAGGTAATAGTTATTAATAGAATAATCAAGGTAATGAGTTTTATTACATTGTAATAAAATTTAATAATGTATAATAATATAATATGTTATTGTAATATTACAAGGTTAATGTAATATGATATTACCCAAAATATCCATCAAGTTGATGTGTAATACTCAGCTAAAAATCCTCATATATATCAATGCTGGCATTTTGTCTTTTTTTCCTTCTGATTTGGTCCAAATAATTCAAAATCTTTAGTAATTTAATTTCCCTTTCAGAGAAAGACAGTAGACAACAATATATGAAACCTTTATGATCTGGGCCTTGAAAGTGAAAAATTTAGCTACCTGTAATTCAGTTTGCTTTTCTTGTAGAAAATCCTCTTTTACAAGCATGCAATGTTTTGACTTCCCTACTACACTAACACTTTCCCTTAGATGCAAAATTGGATAGAAGTAATAATTACCCATTTTTAATTACCTCGGGGTATGTAGTTCAAGGTCACTAGAACAGGTATTGTAAAACTGCTGTCTCATTTATTGTCCTCACTTTCAGTTTGCAGAATTGGAGCAGGCAGTGTGTGAACAAAGTTCAGATGTATACTCCCTAAATTCTGAAGATTGCAAGTTTTGTTATGACCTGCTGAGTTTTATGTGACTTAAATATGAAAACATTTATATCATGGACAAGCATGTGCTTTTCTGAGAAAAATAAACTTACACAGTTTTTAAGAATGCTATAAAAAACTACCAAGTTTACCTCCTGAAGAGAGGACATTTATTTCTGTCAGCTGCTGCTGCAGAGACTGCTCCCTGAGTTGAACCCTCATCTCTGGCATGTACCTGGAGGTAGTGTTTGACTGAGGGACAGCTCAGGTCTCACAGGCTGTTCCTCCAGGCTTGAGCCACACACAGATGCTCTGTGAGAATTTTACCCCTGTGCTGTGGGCACGTGTGAATGAACAGATACCTAACAAGTGTATGGGCAGAGGATTGTATTCCCTAAGTTCATCTTTTCTAGATGAAAAAAAAGTTATTATATTCTAGAAAAAAATAATTGATGGTATGCAATGGAAGTGGACAAGATTGTATTTGATTCTGCATAGCTGTTCAGACAGGGAGTGCTGAGGAAGCTGCTCCTGTTGTTTCTAACAGGTTGGCAGAACTCACTCAGTGAAAGGGCTGGTGCAACACAACAGCAGTGAATGAGTAGCTGGATTCTGTGCCCAGAGCTCTCTCTGCTGCTGCATTCCTGGCATGTCCATGATTTAATGGCCCCTTATTATTCCAGTAGATGCCGTCAATGATGATTTCCCTTCTATGACACTTTTTGGCTTGAAGTGCTATCCAATTTCCAAATTTCCATTTAATATTTCAGAAGAAAACAGGATAAAAATGTAGCAGCAAATACAGTTAAGTTTAAAAAAAATAAACTGGATAGAAAGGCTTCCTTGGGTGGAGCAAAACTTATAAAATGCTATTTTGAAAGTGCAACACAGTTTTAGAAGGAGATTCTGTCATATTTTCCCCTCTCAGAAAAGGCATAACCCATCCAAGAGGAATTCATAAAAATGCTCCTGACAGAGCACTAAACATCATTGCTCAGGGAGTGATCTGTCTACCCTAACTCAGGCATCTAGTTCTCTTCTGGACAGCTTCATTTATGGTGCCTGGCCTCCAGCCACTGCCCTAGGAGGCTGCAGAGCTACTGTACTGTAGGTCCTATTCTTCTCTGTCAATGCTGGGAGGATGTCTCAAACGAATTTGAATATCTCAGATGTCACTCAGTTTAGAGGCTGGTGTTGCTTCCAAAATAGCTGTAATCATTCAGTATGGGAGTGCTGAGTCAAATTTATGATCTTGTTTTGTTAGTTCAGATAGTGTGGGTTTAAGCTTTTCCCAACTGTCTGTCTTGTTAAACAGTCAGGAAACTACTGCTCGATTTGTTCTTATGTTGGTGAGAAGCCTAAAAGTCCCCAGGAAGGTCATGAAACATGAGAGGGTTTTTGTGCCTGAGATGATCTAGAAAGAGTCTTTCACTGAAGCTACCAGATCACCATGGTTTTACAGGTTGGACATATTTCCTTACAGTCAGAAGCACAATGGAAACCACAATGGGCTAGCTCTGGTGCCAAGGCTAAGCAAACAGGGCTGCATGGCCCTGCTCTGTTCTGTGCCTGTCCCATGTGCAGTGCCATGTTGTGCAGGCTGGATGTGGATTTCTGAAACTACAGCTTCATTCTTAAGAAATTGAAAATTTGGCTTGTAATTTTTATTCTTAAATATGAGGCTATAATCTGTGAGAGAAAGGCAGGGGAACAGGAATTGCCATTTTCTGTGGTCGTATGGCTACAACTTCCCTTTAAGCTCCTGTCCTCTGTAGCAAGCAGAAGGGAAGAATGCAGACAGTTCATTAAATGTTTTCTTGTTTGCAGCTGTTTGGTGTCTGAGGCAGTAAGATGTTCCTAATGTTGGTGAGAGTCCAGTCAAACAAAAAATAAACCCAAAACAGCCCCTTCTCCTCTCAACAAAAAAACCCAAATACAACAAAAAAAATGCAAATGAAATTCAGAATAGGGAGACAAACCAGTAAAATAGAATATCAATAGTAGTAACTGTTTGAACTATCTTTTTTGCTGATGTTTTATCATGCGCTCCTATTTCAAATTTTTTGCTCTTAAAGAACAAATTTCAGATTGAACTGATCATGTGTAATGGATTACTTACATAATTTATATTTCTTGGTTTTATTCATTCATTTCCCTATTAAGAAAAAACCCATTCTCTTTAAAGAGTAAGGATTTGGTCGTTGCCATTATTAACTCTTAGCTGAAATGTGACTCCTTACAATGTAATTGTGCAATTGGTCATGTTTAGTGTGGGTGGAGTCCATGAAGTATAATTCAAAGTGTCTCTTCACCAAAGCTTAGAAAGATTTAGATTTTGCTCTTTGTTTCAGCTTACTCTGAAATTATCAATCAATAATATCTACATATTTTTAAATGCAGGTAAAATGATCTGTTTATTTATAAAAATGAAATCTAAACTTGTGAGTCTCAGTATTTTGTTCAAGTTCATTTGCACTTGATGTTTTTATCAAGTGCTGTAAGAGATGATTTGTTCTTGATGAGAAACCAAAACAAAATTATTCTGTTTTCATTGAAATCTTCGTACATGTAAAGTAAAAAAGCTTGCACCGCCTTTTGGAAATATGATGCATTTTGGAAACAATGCATTTTTTCCTCTTAAGTACAATTTTTGTCTGTTCTTCATTGGGTTCTAATAACACTTTTACTTATTTGTTTTACACCTTATTCACCTATACACTAGAGCTAATTAATATTTAAATTCTGAACTCTTCGAGCAGTTATAAACAAGCTCTAAAGCCTCACATCCTTATTGCAACTGCATACAAATAGAGATTAATGCTAAAATAATGGTTTTGACAGAAGGCATGGATCTCCTGCCAAAGGCTTTCCTCAAGAGCAGGCTTTCCTCTACAAGACTTTCTCTGGTAGCAGCAGCTTTCTCTTAGCCCAATCTTTTGCAGAGAAAGGCCTGCCCATGACTACACAGCAAACAAGGTAGCAAGCTTTGCAGTGGTGTTTAGTATCGAGCTGGCTCTCCAGGTGCTACGTTAATGTTAAAGCTGACACTACTGTGAAACAAAAGAGTTTTCCACTCAGTCACTGGCTACAAGTGTGCTGGATGTGATCCTCTCCTATCACTTGCAAATGGTGTCATTAAATCCTGTGGAAGCATCACCACTGAAATATGGGTACCCTTACAGCAACATCTTGCTGGCCACAGGAACCTTTCCAGTGCCTGCCCAAAGACTGCTTAAGCCACATTTCTTTGGTGTTCCTTGTCTCTGTCTTTCACTTGAAAATTATGAACTATGTTCAAGTGTCTCTAGTTATAAAAGAGAATTTGTATAAAAAAATTCAGAATGATGAAGTTATATTTGTACTGTGTAGTACTTTGCTGTCAGCTTGCTTGATTAACCTGCTTGTGACATTAAAATGCACTCGGCTTGAATGGGACTGGGCATCTATGAAGAGAAAACACAAATTTGCACTGAATAAGCTGCTTCATCTTTTTTTCCCCTCCATTTAGAGTGTGGTGGTCGTTTGAAAGCTGAACTCAAGCCCAAGGACCTGTACTCACACGCTCAGTTTGGTGATAACAACTACCCCGTTCAGGCAGACTGCGACTGGCTGCTGGTGGCTGAGCGCGGCTCTCGCGTCGAGTTAATGTTCCAGACTTTCGAGGTGGAGGAGGAGGCAGACTGTGGCTATGACTACATGGAGCTTTTTGATGGCCATGATAAGGCAGCAGTGAGACTTGGTCGATTTTGTGGATCTGGGGTAAGTAAATAGGTAGAAACCTTTTTAGTTTTCGTTTCTACAGAAATAATTAAGAAAGGCAGGGCAGAGGAAGGTAAGGGTCATGAGATTCAGTTACTACACCTTACAGTGAAGGTGCTAGATTATCTATCTCAGATTTTAATGTATAAATTTTGCAGGCTTATAATACAATCACTCCCTTGAAATATTTTCATCAATAAATATTCTTACCTATTTTTTTACCAAAGTATTGTAATGTTATGTTAAGCTTTAAGTAGCTGGCAGTGGCATGTTTATCAGCACACAAAGTAAAGTTAGGATCTTTTTTTCCTTATATAGAGGGAAATACACCAGTGTTGAAATTATTACGTTAAAGTTCTTTGAATTGGAAAAAAGCCACATTTTACAGTAGGAGGACAGCTGGCAAGTATTTATAGTATGCTCATTGACTTTTAAGTCTGATTTTAGAAAAAAAAAATGTGCTCCTAACTAGGGTGATTAATATGGGCCTGAAGAAAACCACGAAATTCTATATGCATTCTGGCACATTTTAACTGTAAGACATGGAGGAAATTGGCCAGATGACACCCTGAAAATGCTGTATCCTATTTCTCATTTTAGACTTGCATTGGTCTGCTGGCTGGCTGCCTTGTGAAAACTGATGCAATGATCCCACAAGTCCTCATCAGTTCTTTATATATGTGCTAGTGCAAGCACACTTTTGTACATAGACTTTGCCTAGATAAAAGGCCTCGAAGACTACATGAGATGACAGGAGCTCTTAAGTAATTATGTGTCACTTTTTTCAGCCTTTGAGCTGGATCAAACTTCTTAGTCATTCAGAATAAGTTACTGGTAAACTGGCTTTAAATCCTTTTTGTGCATTTTTGAACACTAATTAATGATGCACAAAAGGTACTTCCACTTGAGCAGTAGGAGATTGTTTCATAACTAACAAATGCTACAACTAAGTCTAAAATCTACTAATTTATACAAAACAGTATTTTTCTTTGCAAGTTACCATATTTTACAAGTAGAAGGGCAGCGAACAAGAAAATGGGCTGAATTATTTTCTTCTTTTAGGGACTTGGGGTGGAGTGGTTGAGCATTGGTGGTGATGGTTTGATTCTGATAAAATGTAAATGGATGGTTTCAGATGCCACATAAGATAGATACAATTCAATAGAAAAGCTATTGAAAATAAAAAGCAAAATGATCCAAACCGGAATGGGAAAAATAGGTATGTTAGTACATTTTACCACCTTCTCAACTTTAGAAGGAGGATTTGGTACTTCAGCTGATACTTCTGATTAATGTGCTTCAGTAATAAAACAGGACATCATGAGGGCTGAGAAGAATAGTGTAGAAAATAGCTATTGGCCTCAGTTGTTGATCTAAATTTAGAATATTGTATACGGTGCTGCCTAGTCACTTTCTTTCTCCAGCAGAACTAGAGAAAAACTAGGAGTTAAGGTTATTTCCTTAGTCTGCCTCTAAAATTCCTGGCCTGTAACTAAGAGCACAATGAGATAGAACTATTCTGTCTGATGATGTCAGATGGCATTGTCTGAGACACAGTGGAATTACATGATAAGGTGTAGCCAGAAAAGAGAAATATTTGTAAGGAGAAAAAATAGTGTTTGAATACACAGAGTGGAGAGATAATTTTTTTCTTTTTATTCATTTATTTAAGCCACCAGAAGAAATCTATTCAGCAGGAGAATCTCTTTTACTTCACTTTCACACTGATGATACAATCAACAAGAAAGGATTTCATATACGATACAGAAGTATAAAATATCCAGATAGCGTGCGCACCAAAAAATAACACAAGAACCTCTATGCCAGAAAAGAAGAATGAGAAAGAGAGAATGCACAGCGAAAAGGAAGGAAGGTGTGTCATTTTTTTCTTAAACTGAAGTTGTTAGCACAAATGTTTAATATAAGTTCAGTTGAAATGCTGACTTATAGTACTGGAGACTGGAATAAAATAAAAGAAGAAAATCACCTACCCCAGTGGAATAGTCAAGATGATGATGTGCAGGCTCCGTACTTGACTGTCTCTGCAGAGCTTGTGAAAGGACTTTGCATGCAGGGAGAACATAAAAGCTTTTGTTCATGGTCCAGTATTTGCTAGAACCGTGTGTGGATTCAGTCAGTTTCATTCGGGGAAGTGACCTTCTAGACCATTCTTGCTTCTGACAGTTGTATGGTGTCTAGAAGGAAAAGAAGCTCTTTTCGGTCACACACTTAAAATACTGTCCTTCTGCCTAGTTGCTCTGACTTTGAATCCTGCATACGGCGTGTACTTGAAAGAAGATATGAAATGGGAAAGCCTTCCTGCATTGTTCTGTATTTTTTACAAATTCACCTGTCATATCAGGTTATCAGTGTTTTGAAACTGGAAAATCCTACTTCTGAAATGTAACTGATCTATAGAGTATTTTGTTTTTCTAATGACTGAGAAGTCTGAGCTGTTACATCAGTCATCACTAGTGACCAATCACTAGTTGACTGAATTTTAATGGTGTAAGCATCTGAAAATATTTGGTTTACTGGTTAAGTAAGTTATCTCTGATGATGTGCTCTTATTTTGCACTGAATATAGAAAGAGACTGAAATGAAATCCTGTCCTGAATCAAAATCCGTGAGAAAGAGAAATGTCAAGGATCATCTGAAACTCCTCCTACTGAATTTGTTTTCAGCAGTATGTTTGAAACCACTGCTATACTTTATTTCTTTGGACCTTTTTGTGAATGAGCTATTTGCCTGATTCAGTTACTCAGTAATGAAGCTGCAGTAGTGTCCAAAAGACAAGTTTCCCAAAGAGGTTAAGAGGTTTTTGTTAGGTTTTTTTTTCCTGAGTAAGACTGTCCATGATGGTGAAAAAAGCAAAACGAAACCACAGACCCAGGATCTTTTTGATATCAAGTGTGTATTCCTATGGTGCTATTCCATGAACATTAAAAAAAAACAAACCAAGAAGTTTTAGACTTTTGAGCCAACAGTTTGCAGATCATGAATGTCTCACTATACCTGGCTGCATCTGGAGAAGGAAAGCTTTACTGCTCCGATGGGAAGTGGGTTGCAATGGCAGTGCTATTCCTGTGGAACAACTACTATTATTGCCTTAGAATCCTCGCACACAATCAGACAGATCTTCCTGTAGATACACTCCTAATTTGATAAAGAATTTGACAACTCAAGCATCTTAGCATACACTAACAAAAGGATCTTCAAGCAAAAGCCCCGTCTGCAGAGAGAGATCATCTGCTGTAAATACAGTGACCTGCTTTTGATGTAGAGATATGTTACATTTAGAACTGAGATATTCTATGTGCTTTAGGCCATACATGGCTCTAGTCATAATGTATATGCATTATGTAAGTATTGTATGGATGAGTGCTCCAGGAGAGTGAGAGGTATTGTATGGGTGAATATGGAATTGTTTCTTTATGTGCCAAGTTCTATCAGGACCCTGTTTGACTGTAGCAACTTTTCTTTAAAGGCTTCATAGACAGATAACAAGGACTTCTAGTTTGCAAGAATCAAGTTTAAATGAAGTATTATGTTTCACTTACAAGAAATATTATTTTGATATCCTTTGATGTAAGTTGCTACTCAAATTAGCTTAGTTTTTGTTTCCTTCTACAAACATACATTGGCACTAATAAATCTGACCTTTTTTTATAAAAATAAAAGCTGAATGTCTGTATAGGTCTCTTTGCTTGTTTTAATAGCCCTGTTACTACTCATATATATTTTTTCTTTTTAGATAGCTGGTGTTTGTGAAGTTCAAAAACTTAATAATTTCTTTGGTTTTATAATGCTGCTCCACTGTCTTTTTGGCTGTGGAGCAGCATTATAAAGCAATTTTTCAGGTTGTTTGATCAAGAAATGAACTACAAACATTTTCTCCAAGGTCTTTTACTACAAAATTCAGGCAGAGATATTACTAAAGTTATAAAAATAACATGTGCATTCTTGATGTTGTTACATAATTTATCAGCTGGGTGGAATTCCAGTGCTTGAATTTCTGAAAGGAAAAGCAAGCAGCAGCAGAAGCAATGTCTCCCTGGCATGGTTAATCAAAAGGAGTTGGGAAAGTCTGAGGCTGAGAGCAAATGCAAGTTTCCATGGTATCTTATTTTCCACTTTTCTGTTCTGGTCTCCCCTTAATATTATCTTTCTCTGTTTGCTAAAGCTTTCCTTTTCTCTAAATTTGACTTTCTTATTCACCTCAGGATTACTCTAATAACCAAGGGGTTGGGCTAAGATCATTACTTTTTGGAAAGGTTTTTTTGTTGTTGTTGATTCATACAGGCCCCTGTATAAATCCTGCTGTCCTGTATTAAATAGTGCAGCAGGAATGGATGGAGAAGAGGTTGGACTGGGGGCAACACATTATGGTGTTATTTCCAAAACCCTGTGGAAGGTGATTCTTTATGGTCATGTCAAAGTATTGCTTTTAAGCACAGCATTTCTGGGATTTTTTTCACGTGGAATATGTAGAAGTCAGAAGAGAGTTGTCACCATAACTTCAAATACAAAGTTTGATTTTATTTTTCTGATTGGTTATTCCTTTGTAGATCTCATATGCTTCAGAGTGGTGAAAATTCAGAAGGTGTTCTTAATGATTATGTTGCTGATAAATGGACCGTATGGGTTCTGTCTTCTCACTGGCCATGATCCTAGTCAGTGCCTTGTGGTGCTATCAGATTCTATTAAAAAAAACCCAGCTATTTACAAGCCCTAGGAGATTTTTCCTAATGTAATGAAAAATTACATATGCAGTGAACTCCTCCCTTATAGGAGAAGTATGCCTTATAACTAGCCTAACAATAAGAAAATAATGAAAAAATAGTTTATTTTGACTTTTGAAATTGTGAAAAGCAATGTGGGTTTCCCAAATGTGCAGTTCCAGCTTTGAGATCTAGTTACAGTGCATTTACTGGCAGCATTCCCATAGGGGTGAAGATGATACTTTTTCTGCTTCCTATTTGACACAAACATTTTTGACTGTGGCAAAGTCACTGGATTTAAATTACTTTTCCTGGAACATATCGTAAAGTTTTCTTCTCAACTACATAAAGAGCTTCTGACGTGCTTCTCAACTACATAAAGAGCTTCTGACGTGCTGAGTATTATTCTTTAATGTTAAATTTAGCATTAAAAGTGTTAATTTGATGAAATGTACTGGCCTGCATGGCTGACAGGCTTTTGGAGAATTTAAGACTGTGGCAGACCAAATCCTGTGATCTATATCACACTCAGATAAGAGGGAAGGTAAGGTATGTTTGTGAGAGGCTTTCCTAGTGTCCTTAAAAAAAAACTCCAAACAAACAAAAGAGACAGAAAGGTTAAAAAGAATAAAAGTCATCAGTGAAAGCAGTTAAAATGGTTGCCTTACATACGAGCCGTGGCGGTCAAGCTGAAGTGAATAAAGCAAGGTGGGTGCACACACAGCAGATTTTCTGTTCTTTGCTGACCTTTTGTTATACTCTACAACATATTTGAGTAATATTGCCTTGCTGTGAGACCCATGAAATAGCAAGTTGACCTAAGCATGGGTGAGAGCCAAATGAGATCCTTAACACAATATTGCAGCGTTACTTTTTCATTTAAAGCAGATTGCTTTAGAACCGCTGTAAAAATTAAATTAATTGGATGGAAGCTTTATCCACCTGGGGAATCAGTTTTGCACTTTTGCTATGCTGTCGGGGTGCAAGTGGCACACCTGATTTGTTCTAACAGAGGAAATTGTTGTTGACCTCACAGGCTGTGTGTGTGCTGCACTAACTGTGCTGCACCACCACAGAGACTGGTCACCGTCGAGGCTCACTGGAACTTTTATAATTAAGTGGTTATGTTCTGCCAAAATTTACAGATCTCGGAGTTTAGAGACCTGGTATGTGTATGGAATTTCAGAAAAGTATTCAATCTTAAAATAGACCGGGCCAGTAACCAGAGGAGAATTTTGCTTTGACTTCAGGTCTGAAATTGGGTCCAAATGAATAATCGGAGGGGATACCTGATCATACAGATTGGCAGAACCTTACCAAAGGACTTGCTCTGGTTTTATCATTGCTGATTATGATTTGATTATTAATTGGTCAGTGGACAAAAAAAAAAGAAAGAGGAGCCAGAACAAACATAGTGCCTGAAAAAGCAAAATATAAAGCTATCACAGATAGAACTACATTACATTAAAAAAGGAGTCTCTAAAGTCAGTGCTGTTACTGATACATTATTTTTTCAATGCATCCTTCATATTCTTTAAAAATGCTTTATGATGTATTGCTTTCACCTACCTAGGGAACAGTTAAATGACTAATAGTATTGGTTAGTGAATTTTTCAAACAGAGAACTGAAGATAACCTAAGAAATGGCTTGCTTTGGTTCCTCATCACATGTATCTAGAGTAACTACCCATTTGTGAGAGGGGGTAACACTGGGCTATAGCTCTTGCAGATTGAGGGTTTTTTTCCTTGCTAGCACTATCAAGTTTTTCTGCTCTAAATTATATACTTGGGACAACATTTTATTGTTATTTTACTTGGTCTAATTCAGTTAATCAAAATAATAAGCAGCTACTTAATATTGTTTAATGGAATCAGGATGAATGAAGTCTGATTAAAACAAAAAGAACAAAAGAAAGTGCTTTTTGAAAGTTATATCTTTTTAGAAAATGTTCTCATTTTCCCTGATTTTTCATTCTGAGTTGACAAAGAAAACTAGCTGTGGCAGTGGCAAAAAATATTTACGGTACAGTGGTATTGGGTGAACAGCAAAAGAAAACATTAGCAAGGCTTGAATCTCTCTATTTGGATCCTATTTCTGAAATTGTTTTCCCTGGGTTTTTATTTGTAACCTATCAAATCTCATAATAATGCAGGATTAAGTGATATGACAGACAAAAAGACAGATAACAGGGATTTTTTGTATGTGAATGTCTTCAGTGACCTTCAGATGTAGTAATTCTTCCTGTGTTGTTACAACTACTGGAAAGGATCCCTGAATTTATGCCTATATGTTAGAGGGTGTTTACTGTGTGATAGCAACATCTGAAATACAAGGAATGCTAATAATCATTAGGAATATAAAATCTTTCAGAGCATGCTCAATGACATTTCTCTGCTTCCACATGTTTTCTAGGGATGTTTCAGGTAAGTGTCCACACAGTGAAATGCAATGAAGGGAAGTTATAGTGAAAAAGGAAAGATGAAAAAGACATTTTGGCTCACATATGGCATGTCATTCATGGAGTAGACTGAGATTGTTTAGAACATGTTACAAGAATATATGTGGGAGTGAAAAAATGAATCTGAACAATACAATATTTAAGCTGAGTGTCAGGAGACCTCTTTAGTGTTAGAGACAGAATAATTTCCCAGGGATGATAGTCCCATCTCTCAAATATCAGGAGCCATATCATACAGAATGTTGTCTAATGGAGAGAGAGCAAGACCCAAAGGTGCCTTTCAGTTTATGAAACTCTCTGCTCAAATTCATGCAAAACATTTGCTGTATGTTCAATTAATTTAATAGTCATAGCAATACACTTTTGTAATTGAAAGAACTGTAGCTAGTGAAGATGAAAATGCTTCTATTACAATAGATAGAATACAATAATGACTCACATCTGCAACCTGGAAATCTTGAGTAATAATTCTCAAGTAGAATATTAATATATAGCAGGTGTTGACAGTTGTTGAGATGCCTGTAGGGAATTGATGTTCTGAACAGCTGCATGGACAAAAGCTGACTTCTTTGAGGCATCTTTACTGATATGCTTGCCTTTCTAGCATTGTTGCTATTTCTTCTAATGGTCTTGAGACAATTTTAATTACTAAAGTCCAGAGCTTTGACTGTGCTATATAGGAAGACCATACAGAGCTGAAAATATTATCTCTTGACATTTAATTAATTACTTAAAAATTCTTATTGCTATTATGTCAGCAAAGACAATGTTATAGTGAAGACATTGAATAAAACATCTTTGGAATATTTCTAGGTAATCACAGTAGTAACTCAGTTTTTATCCTTTTAATGTGAAACTTCCTTGAGATTGCTGCATTATTGACATAATACCTTTTAAAATGTGTATTTTAGAGCAGGTAAATCCTGAATTTTCTTAGTCAGTTTTCCCTGTAGGACATAAAATTATGTTAGTGTTAATTTTAGTTTACACCTGTTTAATGTATGGGCTGATTCATTATATCATTGGAAGGAGTTGTTTTGTTGATTTATCTTTTTTAATGCTATAAAGGAGGATTTGGGAAATTTAGTGAGTGCTAAATGAATTTAGTGTGTGGTAACCTACCATAATGCCTATTAAAGGTGAGGGAGGGAGAGACACAAGCAGGGAGGGGCAGCTTTCAATGTTGTTTACACAAAATCTGGCTCTCAAATTCTCTATTGCAAAGGGCACGTTAGTGTTATGTTTATGTATAGCCACAATGAAAGTTCTGCTGAGAATGTTTCAAAAATATTTTTGTTTCAGGAAGTCTTGAGAAAATATTCTAATTAGAATAGCTGTATGAATAAAAATCAGACTTTTATTATTTTATTTTTTAGAATTTATTTTAGAAGCATTGATTCCAAGTCTTTCTTAGTGTTGGTTTGGCAGGACTAGGAAGGAGAGGCTATTGATTCTGCCTTTCCAAAAGGTACTTGGCCTGAGGATCTCCTTTCCTGCGGAGACAAGCAGAGAAGATGGTTAGTTTCCCCCTTGAAAAGACGGCTGACAATCCCTGCAGTTGCTGGTTTTTACCCAAAAAAATTTTGATTGGTTGGTGGATTCACTGTATCACACGGAAAACTATATACAAAATACTTAAAAATATAAATGGGATTAAATTTATTTACTTTATACTGAGATTACTTAACCAAAGCCAACTGGTAGCAAAGAGATTTGTCAGAAGTGAGATTACATATGTGCAGTTGCTTCTCTTCCTTTGCTTGAGAACAGCATATATCCTGTCTCTTCTGGGAAGCCACAAATTCACTGCTTTCATTTAAAATCTCAAAGCAAATGACATTGCAAGAGCAAGTTGGAGAAAAAAAGGTTTTCAATCTCTAAGCTTCAATTGCTAAAAACAATTTGACATTGTTGCCACATGCCTTCATAAGGAACTCCTGAATCTGAAAATAGGATTTGACTACAGTGCAGAATAACTGAGGACGAACAGAAAAACTGAAATGTTGTGATAGAATGCAGTGGTGTTATTACTTCTGCACGTAAGGGAAGACCTTTATTTTTTTATTTTTACTTTTGGTCAAGATCTTCCTAGCAGTTTGGATACAAATACAGAAAATACGCCAAACGTGTCCTTTAAAATCCCTTATTCTGTGTGAAGCTGTTGAATGAAGAACAGCTGTTTGCATCCTAAGTGAGACTGATTGTTTCAAGTGAAAAAAAAAAGGTCTCTGGAAATAGTGTTCAAATGAAAAATGTATGCTATTGCCAACATCCCCAGTGCTTGATGTTCTTCCAAAAAGGAGGACTACAGTTGCTTGTTATGGCACTTCATTAAATACTGTGTTCTGATACAAGTCACCTGAGGAATACTCCAGAATTTGTTGTCCTGTTTCCCACTTCATTTATTCAAAGTGTAAGAAACACAGTGGAAATCAGGCATGAGCTTGTAGCAAAATTTATGGTAGAATAACATCAGGATTGCATTTTGAAATAGATCCCTGGCATGAACAGTAGAGTTCTGAAAGAGACCTACAGTTACCCCAGCCTATATTCACATCTTGCCTGCTTTGTATTTTGTCATATTTCTTCACTGAACTAAATTCCCACCCAGAAAATCATTTATCAAGATGCTTTTCTAAGGTCGGTTTCATCTTTCCCACTGGAAAGTTCTTTTGAGGGAAATTGTCTCTTCTAGACAATCATAATTAACTGCTCTTTAATTAGGCATGAGGAAGGGAGAGACTTTGTTTATACTCATTTCAGCTAAATCGTAGTGGCTAACATGGCATAGTTTGTGACATTGTTTCTTCTGATTATTCCCTTATGGGATCTGAAATAAATTGTGAGTGCTTTGAAGAGGATATGTTGGATTCACTGAATATGAGTGAGTTTTATGTTGGTTAGCTGACTTCTCTTATTTCTTTACATGCAGCCATTTCCATTCTATTCCTGCATATCTCAAATATATTTCATTACAAGAGTAGCTCATCAACTACTATTTCATTCTCTAGCATGCCCCTGACCTTGCACACAGGAGTGCAAGTTGCAAATGGCCAGTCTCACTATCTTGTTTGTAAGATGAAGGCTCTGATAAGCAGAGAGTTTTCAGTCACTAGACAGTCTCTAAGAAGAAGAAGATAAAATTAAATAAAGAACAGGATTATAAAGATAATCTTTCAGCAGGTTTTTGCAAGAAAAAAAAAGCCAAATAAAGAAATAGAAAATTAATCCAGGGGTGAGAGAAATCCAATGAATACAGGAGGAAATGGAAAGTAGAAGACCTCACTTTCTTAAACTGGTCCTTTTCTGTTATGAACAATATGTGAATGGCAGGACGAGACCGAGGCTAAGAAAAATGTGAAGAGGTTTGTGGTGGGTTCACTATAATAGAGTTAATTTTCTTCAGAGTAACTGTGCTTTGGATTTGTGCTGGAAACAGTGTTGATGGCACAGGGATGTTTTTGTTACTGCTAAGCAGGACTTGGACAGAGTCAAGGCCTTCTCTGCTCCTCACCCTACCCAGCCAGTGAGGAGGCTGGGGGTGCACCAGGAGTTCAGAAGGGACACAGCTGGAACAGCTGATCCCAAATGACCAAAGGGATATTCCATACTATAAGACATCATGCTCAGCATTAAAAGCTGGGAGAAGAAGGAAGGGGAGGACATTTGCAGTGGTGGCTTTTAAATTCTACACCAAGGGCACATTTCATGGAAATTGGAGGTGGAAATAGTGGTCGTGACCAGGCACTCCACAAAAGCTTCAGTGACATTTATAGAAGTAAAAGCATTTCATTGAGGTTTCTTTAAATGTCAGTCATGTTGTTATTTTTCACATTTTTCTATTGATCATAATATATCACCTAACTGCATTTGGCTTAGATTGGTGGATGAATAGCGAACCTTTCCAGTTTTGAAACAAAGTTTATTATGACCTTTTTTCCCCTTTTTGTTCTGTACAGAATGGATTTAGTGCTTTTTACCTTATTTTTATGAAATCTAGAGACTACAGCACTCTTCTCATGGTCTGTGCCAGGACCATGTGTCGTTCATTTGGGATCATGTGATCAACATAGGTAAGGTCTAGTCTGATTTATAGAGCTGATGATTGCTATTAATAAGCATCAGACTTCTACAGTAACTTTATTGCTGTATACCATAGCAGAGTCTAATGGCCATATCCAGCCAACCTGTGTTTTTCCAAGGTCTGTTTTTCATCCTACGACCCTATCCAAAATACCTGTATGTGACTCAAAAAAGGAGATAGTATCAAGTCATTAATTAAAACTTGTAAGAAAATTTGTTCCCACAACTAAAGTGATTTGAAATAACTTTATTATATTCTGCAAAAACATTAATAACAAAGATACAACATTTTCTCCTGAAATGCTATTGGATTTTTACAACTTTGTGTGATGGATTTAACCCAAGAACATGTGGCATTTTGAAATTGTTTTGCTATTCCTTCAGAAGGCATACCATGTCTAAGAATAGATAGACACACATACAAAATGGGATAATGTAGTTGTTGTGACATCTATGGAAGTAAGATTTGCAACAACACCTTCCACTGGATTCCATATTTGTCGTATCTATTATAAAATAAATCACCAGCAGCTTTCCTTTGGAATTTTCTTTGATAAATGCCGGACAGAGAAATGCCTTATGTGCTTTCTACCATTGCACATTTGTCTTTAAAGCTGCTATTAGAAGGAAAAAGAATTCTTTGTTTGTATGTTGAGAAATGTAAATTAATAAAAAAGTGGTCATGTGGGTTTGGGGGTTGTTGGATTTTTAAAATTTTATTTCCTATCAGGCAAAGTTTTAGGAATATTTCCTTTAAAGTTCTGTGTTTCAGCCTATCAGTTCACTTTGCCCTTTTCCCAAAATCCAGTTTATCCATTTGTATCTCTAGAAGCAAAAACATTTCTCTTACTGGAAGCCAATCTGTCTTTCCTCCAATTTCACTTGCGTACAGCTTTTGAGGAAGCCATATTTTTATCTGAAGACCAGTCTTTTCTAATCCAAATTTAGAGGATTTTATGATTTAGCAATTTGCTTTTCTCCTGTCTTAAGTATTTACTTAATCTGAAGATTTACTAATGTTATGCCTTTTATTCTTAAGCCTGCACTTAACTTGGACTGCAAAAGGTCCTTCTGCTTTTCTCATTTCCTCTAAATTCAAAGATAGTCCATATTTCTTATAACTCTACTTCCTTATTTATCTGCCTGTCAATCATTATGTCTCTTGGGACCACTAGGAAATCAGGTCTTTTTAGCTCTCTGTACAGCTGAAGTAATGAAATTCTGCTCTGGAGCTGTGCAGGTCAGAATTTGACCCTTGCAGTTTATCACCCAACATCCTTCCGGAATGACAAGACTTTAGCACCATTTATCTACTTATTTTTAACACACAGATCAAAGCTAATATAAGGCATCTCTGAAATTTAGTGTAACCTTTAAGTCCTAAAGGAAAAAGGATGGCAAGTCATTTGCAGAAGGCACTTATAAGTGCATTAGTAGACTCAGAGTAAAATATATACTTGACTGAGACAATAATCTTCCTTTTGTTGGAAGGAACTCTTCACCTCCTGTATCCCATTCCCTTACAATTCCTTAAATAAGTTTTTGGCTGTATGTGGACAGGGCACTGGAGTGGTCTTGGGGTATCAGCGGTGTGGAAGGACGAGGCTGAGGTGGGAAGGATTGTTTGAAGTCCACCACCATGAATGGGAAGGTGAGAAGTTGTCATTACACCATTGCAATAGTTTGGTCTTACCGTTCAAACACCGCCTTTGTTTTCTGGCTATCCTGGTGGGGGTTGAGAGACAAAGGAGCAGAGCAGTGCGTGCATTATGCTGGATGCAAGAAGTGAATGGGATTGGTGCAGCCTCTTTTCCTGCTGCACAGGGAGGGGACCATACAAAGCAGAAAATGAAGAGAAACTTCATGTGGTTTAGCTGTGGAGCACTGCCTGTTTCTTGCTGCCTTTCTGCATCTGACACAAATGAAAAATTACATACTCATATACCATTTATGGGCCCCAGCAACCTATCAGGAAAGGGGCTAGAAGGAACAAACCCCTACCATTTATATGAATCAGCACCTAAGGCAGTGTATTTGGAAGAAAGAACAAGAAAGTCATGTCCCAAGGAGGGAAGGGATTTGAAGGGCCTTATGGTAAGGATCCAGAGGGCTGTGCAGCTCAATCCATGTAGGGAATTTGCAACTTCACTCAAAACCCGTTGCCAAAATAAAATAAAACAATATTGACTTTTGTGGTTTAGGCCACTGACCAGAATACTATGCTGCAAGGTAAGGAATGTTAATTTCTAGAGGGATTTGTGATTATATCTCACCTTTATTTGCCTTAATGTTCTGGGATAAGGAATTTGTGCTAATTAACTGCAATTTACTATCATTTAAATTAGTAGATAGGGTGAGTTGTCTTCTGCTTTCTGCATGTTAGTCCAGCATCTAAATACATCCTTTTCTCTTTAGGATTACATTGTGGGTTTGGTGCCTGGTATAAAGAGGAGTTTTTGTCCCCACATTCATGCTTAAAAGAAGTTGCTCCCTTTTCCGCTGGTGAGGAGGTGGTGAGATATCAAGCGGACTAACCTTAATTTTAATGTTAATTTCCACCTAGTCCTTTGGACTCTAGTGACTACAGGAAGGGGTCCTCAACTCTGCTGGCCAGTGGCCTGTGGGGCTGCTTCTGCTGATGTATTTGGATAAATATGAAAGGAAAAGAGAGAGGGTATTATGAATCACATCCCCACAGGAAGAGGCAAATGAATTATGAGACTCAAGGACACCAGTTACTGTGTTAAACATCTGTTTACACCTACGCACAAAGGAGCAGCCTTGGCTCGTGCTCACATAGGGTCAGGGTGGGAAGACAGTTGATTTTCTTCTGGAGCATGAGATGAACAAATGAACACAACTAGCGTTCTTGGCTGGATGTTCTGTTTGGATATGCAAAGAGAAAAGGGAAAAGTCATGTCAGGAGAAAATGATGATATAAAGTAAGGATTAGGCTGTTCAAGAGTGTTCCTCATTTTTGAAGAATTGAAAATGTCGGCATTGTTGCACTGTTGCATTGTTGCTGCCTCCTTAGATAAACTGCCCTTGCTGTCCTACTGAAGTGCTCTCCACTCCTTCTAGTATCTTCTCTCCTTTGATGTCTTGAAGCATCCTATGCTCACCCACTCATTAAAGTGAAATCCCTTTCAGAAATGGCTTTTGGGTTTTGGCCTTACTCCTAGGCAAGGTGAAAATGAAAAAAAAAGGATTTTTTTTTTTTTAATGATCATATTTCTAGGCAGGATGATTGAGATCTAGTTGAGATTATTTTCCTCTGGAAAGTGTTGATGACCACAGTTGCAGACCTGCCATAAAGAACAAGTATTAATACACCAGTGGTTGCTCTTATTTCAGCTGCAGATTGCCCTTAGAATATAAAAACTAAGTCAATGTTTACTTTTGCATAGCAGTCAAGGAACTTCTGTAATGGCAGACTCTGAAAATCTCCTTACTTCTGTGCTCTGGTAACAGGAATTATTGCTCCTTTGGCACACCATCCTGAAAGCAAATACAAGTCTTCCTATCACCTTCACTTTTGCAGCACAGTGACAGGCAATATTTCTGTTACACCTGTAGCATTGCCTGAGCAGGTAAACTGGGGCCCAGCATCTCAACACCATAAGCTGTATAAGACAAATAAATAGATGAAGAAAGACCCACAAGTGACTTACAGTCAAATTCCAAGAAATAATAAGTACGTCTTCCAAACACATACTTTTTGACGTTCTTTGGATAGTAGATGTTTATTATTAAATGAAGTTGGTCAAAGAGATGACCAGTCTTGCATAAATTGTTTTGTGATGATGTGGGTTTTTGCACATTAAGTCTAATCTAGACAATGACACAACTTTACTACTCGTTCTGTAGACACACATTTGATCAGTGGGTCTCTCCCAGAGATCATCTATAAAATGAGAGGAAAAGCCTCACAATTCATTTCAAAATAGATAAATGCACTGCATTAATGTGGAGACTTTAGGTGGGATTTAGGTCACTCCATGATAGCAACACTGGTTTCTCTTTTGTTCTCAAAGGAAGTAATATTAATTTTACCATTGAATCAGTGCAAAAGATTTAAGTCAACTTAAGAATAAACATAAGTGAGAACACATTTGCAGGCACTTTCAGATGTGCAGTCTCTTAATGTTTTTCTCATGTATTTGTAAACAGGATAGTAGATTGAAATGCGAGTTTATAAACCTTGGCCTGAGGTACGTCATTTTCTTTTTACAAACATCTTTTTGGCTACTGAGGAAGAATAACCTAGGTAATTTTAACAAAAGGACTTGGAAATTTCTGTCCCTCCATCTGTTAACCACTTAACTCATAATCCTGTGTGTAATGCTATTACAAATGCATAAACAATCATTTCAGCCTTAAGCTGCATGCACTACTTAAACAATTTAGAAATATATTACTTCCCTAGCAGTGACTATGTCTTAAAAAACACATACAGAGCTGCAGCTTCCTATTTCTCTTCCTTACGTATGCTGACAGCTTTCAGATAATAAATACTTTGTTGTCATCTCTGAAGCAGCCAGCATTAAAATGAGTAGTGACTTCCCCCTTCTCCATGTGCAGCAGTATTGGACAAGCTCCAAACGGCCTGGATGCCCTGCTGTTCATGTCTAATTGTTTTCTGTGGGGAAAGCAGTTTACTGGGGGCATTTCAGGAAAGGGGAGCCAGCCGCCAGTGGCTCAATGACTTTTACACTAGACAGCATGGAGATAAGCTAGCAGTGTTGGCTGGGTTAAGAATTACTAAATATTGTGATCAGCTGCTGCAGGCATGAAAGGGATAGAAGGGCTGTTGCAAATAAGAGAAAAACATTATTTCTGATTAACCCCTCTATCCCCTCCTACAAATCAAAGTGTTTCTCATATTTACCTAGAGGGATTTTATGTCTTTGAAAATACAATGGTGATGGATTAGAAATAAAGCAGTGAATGTCTTTATTGAAATTAATTTATACACATCAAGTATTTCAGTTCTGGTTTCAATCTCACTTTGTGTCTCTTACAAAGTAAAGAATGTAATTTATTTTAAGCTTGTTTTTGGTATTTCATTTGAGACTACATTTGGATAGAATTTACCCAGGAGATGAAAGTGCTTATGAGTTATATGGTGTTCTTATTAGTCATTTAAATCTACCTCAAATATGTCCAATACTTGAGAAGAAGTTAAATTTTAAACTGCAATGCTATCTGCAATTAATTAACTGTTAGTTCTGGTTAGTACATACCCAACATTTCAGAAGAAGCAGACCTTACCAGCTATCACACCATTTTTATTCTACTATTCTATTATCTTCTTCCGCATGAAGAAAACAACCCTTGCTCTTTTTTCACCTCCTAGTTGGTTTTCAGCTTGAGCCAATGAGTTATTGAACTGATACAACCAGATAGCAGAAGGAACTGCTGGGGCTAAAAGCTAGTTTAACACTTCAACAGCTTCTGCTTTAGGGTGATTAGTCAGTGTCTCCCTCCAGCTGAGTGGCCCTGCTTCCCTCAAAGCAGTAGCAACGCACTGTTGCATGTACAGATAAATTTTTAATATGTAATAGCAAACGCGGAATTTTATAAGATTTACTCTAAGTTAATTTGTTTTATGTTGTCTTCTATATGGAAAATACAGGCATTAAATGGTCTCTCATTTTAGAGCTCGTTGACTTCTAAGCACTGTAAAGGCTGTTAGTGTCATTTGTTGGTAGTATCTTTATGGTCTAACAGGACATTGGTGCTAGCATGATGCTAGCTGGAAAGCTTCAGTCTTGCTCTTCTGTTTTAAGACATGAGCACAATTTTGACTGAGGCTTGGCAAGTTTTATTATCATAAGGATGCTGCTTGGGTGGATGTTCTACTGAGGTGTCAGTGTCTATGCCTGGCAGAAAGCAGTGCTCTTTTGGTCAGTACAGTGTTAAGTGATTTCTCTCTCCAGTGATAAGAAGCTCCGTGCTGACCTAAACCCCCTGTGCATGCAACCTAAACCACCTTCACTGCTGCTCTCCATGAGCCTTGGTCATGACCTGTCCTTTGATCCCCATGTTCACATTCTTCCCTTATCCTTGGCCATGCAGCATCCTGTGAATAATAAATTGATCTCAATTACTTACTTTTGACAGGAGTGTGTATTTTGTAACATTCTCCTGACCTTGCTAGTGCTTTGATCTTGTGTAAACAGTTTATCTATCAGTCACAGCTCTGTGCAGTCCCTTTTGGCCAACACTTCAGGCAAGGGTTTTATTTGAGCAGTGGGTGGTCTGAGCTATGTTCCAGTGAAACTGATACCAGTGATACAGGAGTATACCCCAAAATGGGCATTGTAATTATTTAGGATGGTATAACTTAAATTTAAGCAGTAGTAAAATAATGAAGTATTTGGACAAAGTAATTGGAATGCTTTATTTTTCTTAAAAGTAGAATGAAACTGATTTCCTTATGGTCTCCAGTTGATATAAAGGGAGCGTCTGTGTTTATTATTCCTATTAAAAGAGTCCCTCATATACCTCCAAGTCTGAAAAGACAGTGACAATATATATTCATCAGAAAATCTTGTGATAAGGCAAATAATAAAGAAGCTCCCATAACAATAACTTATTAATTTTATGAGTTTGGCAGTCTGGTTGACTGAACATCTGAGACAGAATCTGAACCTGATTTTTTGAGATAGAAAGGTAGTTTAAAAATTTAACAGTTTCCTAAAATGTCCACATAATTGTAAATATTTTTAGACACTCTCTGCATGTCTATAATATACGTATTTTTAAGTATGTACATAAGATTTTAATGGAAAAGTGTAATGGAAACCATCAGACTGACATTTGATTCAGTAACATTGAATTGCCACCTTCCCCCTCTCCGTTTACATGTGCTTTTGGTTAAACCTGTAATTATCATGATTACAGGTCCCTTCCTATTCAGTGCAAAGAACAGAAAGTGCTCGTATCATGTGTGTGACTTTTTTGTTCCCCTGTGCAACCCAACACTTACTTCCTGTTCAGTTGTTCTCTGAAAAGATTTAACAGATTTCTTCATGATCTACTTTTCCCACTTCATCTTTTTTTGTATTTGAAGGACTTTTGAAAAGATGACTTTCTTTTGAGCACATCTTTCTCAGTGCATTCTCCTTTAATAGGAAACAAAACGTAGCTGTATAAGGGAAGTGAGAAGCTGTGGTGTGTGTGGCACACACTCCTGTCTCGAAGAATCATGCTTCTGTTAGTGATTAAAGGTAACCAGCAGTCAGCCCTTCAGCAGTCCCAAACAGGCAGGGGTAGCAATTACACTCTCTTTATATTCTTCCTGCCCAGATGAGCAGAGGTAGGTGGTTGTGATGAGAAGCAGGGAAAACGGAAAGAGGTATTTTATTTTTCAAGGAGGGGAAGAGGCCATCAGGTCATTTCATGGTTTAGCAGCCTGCGTTGGGTGCAGTTGAGACCCTCCATTTCAGACTTTTGCATTGACTTTTGGTGTCATATAGGACTCAGAATTCTTCTCTGTGTTTGAGACAACTGCTCCCTTTTCCTTTGGGTTTAGAGAAGCAAAACATTGATCCCATGTTTACAGTACAGAAGAGATTCATAGTTTTGAGCTATATGTGCTTTTCTTATGATCTGAGTCACTTTAGATAATTTTAAAATAAACCCCAGTAAAGAGTACTTAATGAAGGAAAAGGACACCTTTTGCAAGTACTACTTCTGCGAATACTGAAGTAAATATATTAAAAAGCCAAAGAAAATTTTGATTCTTTCTGTGTTTTTTTGCTCATTATTTCTTTGTTTGGGAAGTAAGAGATTGCTCACATTTTTAATGTTGAGAGTGACCTTTGTGATTTGAGTTAAAAACAAATGGAGCAGAGCAAATTACTAGGGCACCCAAGCATGTTCTCAGCTTTGCCACACTGAAACATTTGTTTGTTCTGCAGGGGTTTGGGATGACAGCCCAAAGGCTTTGTGAGATTGAGGACCGTAAAAGATGGAACAGGTGGGAATGCCTCAGCTTTCCCTGTAGTAGCTCTTAATGTACCACTGGTGCATCTTCGGGGCATTTGTGTAAAATATGTGCATGCCAAACAAAAGAAAAGTGATGTGGACTGTATGTCAATGAGATGGCAATACAATTACTTGTTGCAGATGATGCTGAACAGTACTGCATCCATCGGCTCATATTAGATGAAATGAGATGTACTCCATTCTCTTTATGGTTAGATGACAACAGAACACAAAACCAGACGTGTCAGAATTATTGGTTACCAGAGGCATTATTCAGATGATTCCATCTTTATTCTTCCACAAGTTCATTCTTTTCTGGCTTTCTGTATACACATCATAGCTCCTGAATTCTGCAGTCAAGAGCACATTGCTTTAAAATAGCCCTAGGATAAATGCCCATGGGCTTTTAGCCGCCATTTAGAAATATGAGGTTTTTTTAAAAAAACATATTTAAAATTCTTTGATATCACTTCAAGTGCAACAACTGGAACACAAAAAAAAAAGTAATATAAGAAATCTTCCAAAATGGTTCTTTATCTAAGCTAATCATCATAAATCTACAATGGTAAAATTATTAATGTGGTTTTGGTACCTCTGTTGAATGAGGTTCCTCAGCTGTGTGCCATATAATATTTATTACTTCTTGCTACTGTTAGGTTTCTGATCACAGCAGCTTTAGTTGCTGAAGCAGCTAAAGATTTGTAGCCCTTCCACCAATGTAAGATCACGAATGCTTTGAAAGCAGGAGTGTGCCTGGTTTTAAATTGATGTAGATTAGGTACACCTTCAAACCTTTTTTTCAGATAAACTTCCAATGTGGTTTCAAACCAATCTTTAAACTGTGTTCTTATTTTTTTTTTTCTGATTGCAGGCTGATGTACCTCACAGCATTGGCTGGTGCTTTGTACATATATAGTGCTATGTCAAGAAGTACTGAGCTGTGAAGAACTATGCAAAATTGTCAATGAAAAATGATGTTATTCTTAATTTCTTTACCCATATCTACAACCCTTTTCAGTCTTGTGCTGTCTGTGAAATAGCAGATTTTTTTTAATGTGACAGATTGAGATTGCAATACATGAGCAAAATTCTTTCACTGGCCTGTGAAGTGCTGTGGAGATGGGACTGAAAGCACAAAGTCTGAAGAGTTGCCTTACCTCACTTCACTCTGCAAACTGTTAATGGGGATGATTCCTCACTAGGGTTTGTACGTATGAGCAGAAGGTGAACCTACTTTCTTTCTATTGGAAGAGACATTAATTTTCAATTTTTCAGTTTTCATTTTCAAATTTTCAATTTTTCAAGAGCACCTGAATGTAAGTTATCTAAAATATATTCCAAAATTAAGTATCTCTTGTGGGAATTTGTGTTCAAAAACCCTATAAAAATTAAAATCTAAAATGAAAGAGTGAAAGTTTAAGCATACTGTTTGTTTAGTTACTGTGAAGGGAGCTAGTTTAATCTGCTTCAATCAGTGTAAATTTGATCTGCTTCTTATTCAATGTAAATTGAATTCCATATTACCAGAGTTCTGTTGTTAACTACCAATTATGGAAAACTAGATCCTTCTTTGGAGCCTTAAAAATTGCTAAATATCTTTGACTGATAACCTTTAATTTTATGATGCTGTACATCTAAAGTCATGCTGGTGCAGTGTGCTGAAGTAATTTCTTAGAACAAGAAGCATTAGAAAATCATGGTCAAGAAAATGAAAAAGTCTGGGTTTTTTAGCTATCTTGCACAAATGCTATGAAGGTTGACTCATCTGCCTACCACTTTTAGATCTGAGTTGTTCATACTGAGTTCAGCTGTATCATTTATACATTCTCTGTGGGTTTACTACAAATGTCTGTATTCTCTGTTCCATTGCAGAGTACAAAATATAAATCTGCTATGCCTGTGACCTCTTTGTGGAGAGGCTGGAAAAGAAGGTGAATATAGTATGCTGTGTATTTTACATACTTCTGTGCTGCAAATCCAAGGTCCCAGCTGAACTCCCTATACTGAAAACCCTTTAAAAGATTTTATCAGAGCTCACAGTGGTGAGACTATGCAGACAACTATTTTCAATATCTGGTTACTGACAATTACTTACTCTAAGTTATCTGTCTGTAAAACAGCCCTGAAAAAAAGGAAATGGTTTCAGAAACACACTGCAGATGGAAGAACCGGGCATCTGAAGACCTGCAACTCTTGTGTAAGCATAGATAAGACAAAGCAATATCTCTCTGACTTGGTACAGTATTTAAAGCATTGGCTGGTAACTGTAGGCCAAGACCAAACGTGGAACATGAACTACAAAATGCAGTTGCCTCTCCACATCTGAGAAATAGTTTTCCCTGTGAAAACAGCTCCAGCTTCAGGTCAGACAAAATATATTGCTGCCTCATACTCAAACCACCTTTCACATTGCCTTTGAATAATGCAAATAGGCCACGTGCAGGTTGCTCAGAGTCATGCAGAAGAACCATTATACTCTTTGAAAAATATTTTATGCCTTAGACAAACAAATGTGATACTGGCAGTTCACCCATGGCTGGCACTATGGCACACACTTCAGCTTCTTGTTGGGGGGCAGAGTTCACACAGGAGTTTGTAGGAGGTGGACCTGCTGTTACACCAAATCCCACAAAAACAGCTAGTCTTCTGTCAATTCCCACATAAACCTCTCTTTCTTGACGGGCTCAAAAATGTGGCAAAACCTTGATAAAGTGTGTTTTAATCCCCTCCTAGATCATTCCAGCCAATTTTTGGTTGCAGGTACAGAGAGTCCCAGTGAGGCTCTGAGCACAGGAGGCTTCAGGGAGTACATTGTCCACAAACCTTTGAAAGTGTAGTGAAACAAGTGAGTGTTATAAGAAAATACTGGATGGGAAGAGGAAGTCAGCAAGTATCTAAGAAGGTGAAGACTATTCAACAATGGAAGATAACTTCAAAGAGTATGTGAGGGTGAGAGGTATACAAGCAGTAACAAAAATAAAGCTGGTTCTAAGTGTAGTTAAAGAAAAAAAAAAGCAGCTCTTCAGATGTTTTTCAAAGATGTGAAGATAATGTTTTATTTGAATTAGGAGGTGAACAATCCATGGAGATACTGGCAATACCAGGATGATGATAAAGGAGGAGACTGAGTACAGTAACTTGCCCCTGAGTCCACGATGAGCTGATGACAGGACTTGAGGCCGCAACTGCAACAGGAGATGAAGAAAATTTAGAGAAGGGATTTGTGCCAGGCAGAGAAATCTTGCACAGTCGGCTGAGAAATCAAACTATATGTAATATGGCCATGGAAGTGGAAAGAAGAGATTGTGGCTGCATTCTAGGATCACATTAGAGACAGAAAATGATGAGAAGAGCAGCTTTTTCTGGTTTTAAGGCAGTCAAGTATGTAGCCTTAATCATTAACCAACATCATGCTTGATGGGAGAGTCTACCTTTTAAAAAATGTAAGTTCAGGTATAACAAGACTCAAAAAGTGAAAGCTTTAAAAAATCAATTCTAAAAGCAAGTAAAAAGTGAAAGCTTCCAACTCAGAAAAAACTGAGGGGCCTGTGCAAGGTTTCATGGTTCCTGCTGTGCATAGTTTTAATAAGTCATGAGCAGGGAAAGGCAGACACAGTGGTGAATTCAGGGAGAGGACACTTGTGGTTTAATTTAAAATTTCTTTTGAGGTGAAAGTTCTGGCTGAGGTGGGAGGTTCCTGCCCAGCTGGCAACCATGTGTGGGCAGGATCTGCTGTCCCTAGGAGCAAGCACGTGTCACAGGCCTCCTGTAACTGTGATTTACTAGCTCTTGCTCCATTGAAAACATGTGATCTGGTTTTGGTTTGGCTTGAGACACAGGATTTTAATGACTCCAGTGGCAAAATTGTCAGAGTGTAATATGATCCTTTCAGTCAAAAATCTGTTTGATTGTATTTATCTGTGATTTTTAAGGCTGTGCTTGTTAATTTGGGTTTGCATTTGTGACAGCCCATTTGTACTCTGAGATGATGGGTAAGTATGTGATTCCTTTTGCTTTATTATTGATAGACTTCTCTTTTCTCCTCTTGTTAATTTCCTCCCTAAAATAAGCATTTCTACTCTTTTTTTGACTACAAGCCTCCAGATATCACTGAATAATTCTTTGTTTGTCCCTTGAGCTCTTCTGTTTTTTCTGCATTTCTCTGGAATTTCTTGGTGTCTGGAAGTAGAATCCTCACTTGAGACTGGCTCAGGAGAAGGAACCCAGCCTTCATTGCTCCTTGTAAAGTCACCACCATTTTCATACAGGTCTTATAGGCTGCTTTTCTTTAAGTTATAAGATGGTCAAAAAGGCAGTGGCAAATGAGAGGTAAATCAGACTCTTCTGTCTTGCTTTCAGGTTTGAAGGATTTTACCTCACAACTGAATAATAAATAGAACAGAACTCAAAACTGTTCAAAGCAATTCAAAGCAATTAATTTCCTCACAATTTCTGGCCATGATTCCGTCCTTTTGGAGTTACTGTATAGTAGCTGACAGAGCAATCATGACTTTGGAAAGTCTGGAAATTTCCATGGCATGCACATGCAGAGTCAGCACCATAGTTCTGGAAAATGTTGGCTTTACTGTGCACGTATTACACAGTGCATTCACACACAAATGTCCTGAAGTCTCTGGATCTACTGTGCATGTGCAACACAGTAGGTCATCATGTTCTCCATATTGGAATTCCTTGAAAGAAATAGAGCAGCTCTAATTTTCTTTTTCTAGATAGATAGCCTGTCTCTCTGTTTCTTGAGCCATAAGGATCCAAAAGGTTCTTCAGCAACCAGAACTGACAGTTGGAGACAGTTAGGGATACTGCAAAAAATGCTACTGTCTCTAGCATGAGCAAGGCACTTTGTGCAGGACTGTCTTCCTTGGCAAAGTGGCCACAGTGGGAAGTGACTAAGACACTGTAAAATCACAAGTGAGAGAAGGCAGCTGTAGTATTTATTTCAGGACAATTTCAGGACTATTTATTTAACAGGACAAGATCTATTTTGCACCTTCACCCATGATTCATCTCAAGTAAAACTGATATTTAGCCAACGGGAGCTGAACAAATGTGATCAAAACATTTAATCCTCCTCTATACCACTATTAAAATGTGTCAGCATTATCATATTCATTCTTGTTCCTTTCATAATAGGACATAGCAAATAATAGGACAGTTTTGTCATTCTCTGCTTTCCTCATTCTAACAGAATGATTAAATACAACTGAGCAAATGCTTCCCATTCAGACTCAGCAGCATGGTTTTAGTTTTTGTAATGCTGGTGGCAGATCATTCTGAAATTTCTGCTGGGTCTGAAACTGAGATACAGTTAACTTTCTCCCACTCTTTTAAGTAGCATTATTCTATAAAATGTGAATTTTGAACAGTCATAAAAGCTTAGGGTCCTATTTTTTGGTGTGAAAAAAATTGAAAGAGCGCAATTTATTTAATGTCATCTCCCATATTTATTTCTTCTCCCCCTGCCCCCCTCCCCCCATATTGTTAGACTTGGCATTTAGGGGTTTTTCCCCTGTGCTAATATCAGATTACATTGTCATTCTCTTATTTTTCCTATCTTCTTCAGATGTCTTGTAATTGTTCTCCCTTTTCCTTTTCAAATATCTTATTTTCTCTTTTGCTTTGCTGAGTGATTCTTCAGGCAGCCTTCTCTATTTTTCACTCCCAAGGCAGTATTTTCATTCTCTCTTTTATCTACACAGATTTCTATTTAGCTTTCTCCTTTTCCTTTGCGTAAGAGACACCCGAGATCAGCGACCCCGGTACAAAACCCCCTGTCAGGACCACGTGGTCGGTCCCTTTTTCTTTAAGAGCACATCAGAACCAAACAAAAGTTGCGTGTCTTCCTCTACAATTTGTTCCTCTTCTATGTCATAAGTGTTTATCTTTTTTTGACTGACCAAGACTTCAAATATTAACATCAGTCTGATGAAATATAGCATCAAAGTTCATGTAGTAAATTTAGTTTGCAGAAATTTGACCAGGAATAACTTTTGCCTCAACATTTGAAAAAATGAAAATAAGGTACCAAAGCCATTTCTGGGCCCTGCCATGCAACATTATTGCACTAGATGTCACTGTTAGACTTCTTAGAATAATGGTGGTCATATAAATGCAATACAACCTCATGCTCAAAGGCTCTTAAAAGTCTGCTGTGTATGAGAAGGTGTGACCAGGAAAGTATTTAATAGCATGGTGCTTCCTGAAAGTGCTGTTCTGTTTTGATTTGTGTCTAAGCCACTGTTCCTGAATACCAAATGGAAAACATTTTTTCTCTTTACAGCGAAAGACACTCTAACTGCTGTGGATGTGAATGCTCTTCAAACAATTTCAGTGCAAATGCTTTTTAGTCTACAAAAGCTGATTTTTATCAGTGAATGATACTGAGAAATAATATAGCAATTGCCATATTGACTAATGAAAAGTGGAGGCCCATCTTCACCTCTCGGCTTTTTAAAAGAAAATGCAAAAGAAATGCAAAGCCATTATACTGACTGAAACTAGTAATATTCAAGCAGATGAATACTCATATCTCACTTCCTCTTTGACTTATCTTCCATGTGAAGGAGTAAAAACCTGGTAGATGTCAATCCAGGGTGAACATTACTTCCAATATCTGAGAAACATTATTAGATTTGTATGATACACAGTAATTGACAAGATAAATTAGGTTTAAGGTTGAAGTGTCTTAAGGTTGAAGTGTCTTAAGGTTCAGAGAAAAAGAAAATTTCAAGGATGTAAACAGAGCTGCCTTTGACTGATGTGTGCTCTCTTTGGGTTCTCCTCAACTGGAGGTACATGCCACCACTTGAGAGTATTTAAACCCAATACAAACAGCCTCCTCTCCTTCTTTCTTTCCAGACTGTTAGAGAAGTAGGTCAAATGGTGTACCAGTTCTGTGAGTGGGTGCTGAACCATCTCTGTACTTCTCAACAGGCAGACATCAATTTATTTTGGCATGCCAAAGGAGATGAGATAAGCTAGGACTAGCTAGATGTTGCAAGAGAAAGCAGTTGCAGGCTGAATTTTGGAGCTACAAGTGGAGCTACATCAGAGAATCTTCACTGTCTAAAATTTCTGACACTACAGTATGTGTAGCAGAGCCACAACCACTTGCCCCTCAAGATGCACTTCCAGAAAACAGGTTACCTTGCCTGTGCTCAGGGACAGCAGAGTAGTTCTGTGGGTGTATCCCACACGTGTGAGAGACAAAGTATTTAATGAAAGTAAGATGTCAATTTTTCCAACAAAGTCTGAAATAGTATTTCAGTTTATCCTGCCTTTTCTGTGTGCACTACACTGACAGAAAAGCAGGGACAACAAGCAGTTCACATGTTACCCCCAAACACCTATTTAGATTTCTTACATGCTTGAGAGCCTGCATATAAAAATTGTCATTGTCTTTCTCTATATGCCTTACAGGACAATCTCCATTCATCTTTTCTGTCTGGTTCAAATTTACCTGAAATCTTTGCATCTGCTACTTCATTAGCATTTGTATGTGAACTGTGTTTTTAACCACTGCTAGACTTCTCCTTTCAATTCCTTTTTCCTTCCTAGTTCAGCAGTTCACATGCAGAGAAAACTGATCTTTAGTGTCGTTAGGTAGATATCCAAAATTAATATTCAAAAAGAGAACATAATCCCACTGAATTATTTTGTAGTCCTTTAGTTGTTCCATTTTAAGGAAAATAAAGCAGTTTGTACGTAGAAGAAATTAATAATGCAAGAAATATTTATTTGCTTGTCTAAACATTCAGGGAGTCTTGCCTTGTTGTCATCTGAGCAAAGGCATAGGCATTTTTAGCTTTAATCTTTTCTCATTACAAAATCACCCAGGAAAATATAAAGGCATTATCTGTTCCACCTGTTGCATGACTGAATTTGTAATATCCTTGAATGTTATCACCAGACAATGTAGGCTCTTCTTCAGCCAAAAAAATCCCCACTTATTATAAAAAGCATATTGATCTAAATTATAGAAAGTATTATACTTAATTACGCTTGACTTTGTTTAAATTGGTATTACTTCTACAGCTAAGGTTTCACAATATAGACTTTTAAGAACATTTTCCATCCTTATGTGCAGTGTACAGCAGAGTAACTACATTCCTATTGAGAAACGGACACTTTTCCTACAGGTGTTATGCTATCCTAGCAATTATCCTGGACAAAAACGGGCTGCAGAGAATTAAAGTCTATCTCCTCCTTATGTGAATTCTGAGCTGCATGTCTAAGCCATTAGAAAAAGGCAAATCTTTCCAGGCAGACAGTCTATTATTCAGCCAGCTGAGTGCACAGGCCAGAGCCAGAGGGCAAACTTTCACTTGACTAGGTCACTTATTTCATCTGTACCATATGCAGTGTTTACATAAGGAGGAGGATTTTCAAAATGACTCACAAATTTCCTAGCTCAGTTGGCATGTAAGTGATTTCAATTCAGGCTGCTCCAGCAGTACGGAAATCCATAACTAACTGCAGCAAGTTTACAGCTTCAATATTCTGTGAGAGAGGAAACCTTTTTTGTTGATGGTTTTGCCTCTGTGTTTAGACAGTTTGATTTTCTCACTTAACAATTTTGCCTTTATAGACTGCTAAATCTATAACAATCCTGCAAATAGTGTAAAGATAGGTAGATTTGAAGGTGTGTTTTTTACCCAAGTATCATACAAGCTGGATGTCCCTCTTGATTAAGTCCTGTCTTGCCCCATCTTTGCTGAAGGAAACAAGCAGGTTGTCACTGGAAGTTGCTCATGCTGCTGTAGACAGTGTATGCCCTTGTACGTGTTTATTCTTTCCTTATGCCCACATAGCAGATGGCTCCTGAGACAAGGAATTGAAGGAGTTCAGTACTCTTCATCATATTTAGAACAAGCCAAAGACCACAGCAAAATAAAGAAGCTGCTGCTGAATATTACTGATGAAGGCAAGTAAATGTGTTACACATTACAGTAAAGTTATTCCCAGATTGTAGTATGAAGGTGTCTGTCTCAAAAAATGTAAAATTTAAGTTGACAAAACTTTAACCAAAATTCCTCTATAGGAGAAGATAATAGTATCTTCCTATCAGCTTACAGTATACTTGTAGTCCAGGGCTGCTTTTGCATGATATTACATAATTTAAAATATCCCTTAGGAAACAGTTGGGGAAAAATTACGCTTGCTCTGTAGAAATGCTGACTAAATGAAATACATACAAAAATAAATATATCTATATATATACGTACATTTTTGCCTTCAAGTAAATATAAACTTCCATATGAAGTAAGAAAATTTTGTTCTTATCTTAGATGTAGCCTTATTGGGTTCTTAGGTTAGAAGTTTTCAGATATAAGAATACAACAATCATTGCAATTTATTAAAATCTCTGTCTCTGGGTGCTCTTCATAAGACTGACAAAATAGTGGTGCCCCTACATGAAGAGAGATAACAGGACACAGGTGATTTTGTGCAGTTATGATTAATAGCAACCATCTTGCAATGATTCTTCAAAGACAACATATACAAATAGTATTTGTGTTTTCTTTTGCAGATAGAAAGTAGCCACTGAGGAACCCAGTGAAACTTAGGCATACAGTTAAACATATGCATAGAGATAAGTACCTTGTCAAATAAGCATTTTTAAGGTGTGCAGGTCCTGGTGTGTGATTTGGCTAGCTGAGAGAACCACAAGAAACTGCAGGACATGACATGGGAAACTTCTGAGCATAAATAACAGAACAAGAGACTCACAATATTGTATCTAGGACCTTGTGGAAGGATAAGATTTCACAACTAGTTATGTGGAAGTGATGTGAGAGACTGCCACACTCCACACACAATTTTAGAGGAGCATTTGGGGACGTTTTGTAGAGTTCACTCTTGCAAGGCCAAACACACCTTGGTGTAATTGCTTAAGTTAAGAGGAGAGAGGGTTTAAGCTGGATGAGAGATGAGCCAGCACAGAGTTATGGAGAGACAGGTAGATAAAAGAAGCTAGTCTCCTGCCACTAAGACGAGCAGCATGCTCACCAGGCTGAGCCAAAAGCCTGATCACTGACGGCTTTTCTTCTTGCTATTTTACTATTATTTTTCGCTCTATGTACTTTCATGTGTAAGAAACATTTAAGAGATCCAAGTGCTAGAAACTGGAAGAGGGACCGCAGGTGCCTTTAGACAGTGTGTGTGTCTGTGTGTATATCTATGTGTGCTGGTTTTGGCTGGGGTAGAGTTAATTTTATTCACAGTAGCTGGAATGAGAGTGTGGTTTGGATTTGTGCTGAGCAGAGTTGATATCAGAGATGTTTTGGTTTTGTTATTGCTGAGCAGGGCTTACACAGAGCCAAGGCCTTTTCTGCTTCTCATACAGCCATGCTGGTGAGGAAGGTGGGGGTGCACGAGAGGTTGGGAGGAGACACAGCCAGGACAGGTGATCCAAAATGACCATAGGGATATTTCAGACCAAATGACATCATACTCAGGATAGAAAGAGGGAGGGAAAATGAGAAAAGGGAGGATATTTGGAGTGACAGTGTTTGTTTTCTCAAGTAACCATTAAATGTGATGGGGACCTGCTCTCCTGGGAATGTCTGAACACCTGCCTGCCCATGAGAAGCAGTGAATTATTTCCTTGTTTTACCTTGCTTTTTGTGCAGCTTTTTCTTTCCCTATTAAACTGTCTCAATCTCACCCCATGAATTTTCTCCCTTTTACCCTTCTGGTCCTCTCCCTGATCCTGCTGGTGAAGGAGGGAGTGAGCGGCTGTGTGGGGCTTGGCTGCTGGCTGGGGTTGAACCAGGACACCCAGTGAAGGCCAGCCCTCTGTCTGGGTCACTAGGGAACTTCAGCCTGGACTGGGTGGGTGAGCAGAGGCAACCTGGACCTGGAAAGTCTCAAGCTCTGAGTTAGTGACAAGGGAAGGGGCCCAGTGGTTAGGCATGGATAGACATGAAAGCTAGAGAGGGATTTTTTACAAGGGCATGTAGGGAAAGGACATGGGGAAATGGTTTTACACCGACAGAGAGTAGGTTTAGATTAGATATTAGGAAGAAATTCTTCACTCTGAGGGTGGTGAGTCACCAGAACAAGTTGCTCAGAGAAGGCCAGGTTGGATGGGGCTTTGAGCAAACTGTTTCTAGTGGAAGTTGTCCCTTCCCACGACAAGGGGGTTTGGATCTAAATTATCTTTAAGGTCTCTTCCAACCCAAAACATTCTATAATTCTTTAATTTTATGATTGGAAGGAATTTAAGCCTTTATTATCTATAAAAAAATTGTCAGTCTTATGAATCTAGAGAGGGAAGCTGGAGAGGCAATACAAGCCTTGTCTATCTGTGCTTACATGTCTGTAAGACTGGGTTTTACGTGGGTGCTGGAAAAGGCACTGTGTTAGCCATGTGAGAAAATGACAGTATTGAGAGTGTCTGCATCTTTCTGCTGGGCCAGACCTGCCCATGGGGAAGAGCAGCAGCTGCTTCTGTCAGGCTGGGAAAGGAGAAACCTCCTGGGTTTGAGAGTACATTGGCCTTAGCTCTGGTGGGTTGAGAAGGAGGGATGCCCGAGCTCCTCGAGTGCATTTGATTCAGCCACTTCCTAGCAGTCATGAAATTTAACTTAAGACTGATGTTGCATCCTTACCAGGATTAGCAACAAGACACAAATATCAAGAACCACTTGTCATATTTCTGAGGACTGAATAGATGTGCTTGGAAAGATAGAGGTCTCTTCCTGCATACACAATATTTTTGGTGCAGCTTTACAAGACTTCACCAACTCACAAAAAGACTCGTCTCTTCCGTTGTTTTGTTTTGGTTGGTTTGAGGGGGTTTTTTGTGGGTTTTTGTTTTGTTTTGTTTTGTTTTATTTGGTTGGTTGGGTTTTTTTTCAGGTTTTTTTGGTTTTTGGTTTTTTTTTCCATTCTGGAGGGAGGAGCTCTATGCCTAAATTATCAGTCTAGCAGAAATGGGAGAAGTACAGCAACAAACGTTGCTGTTTCATAGTATTTGAACAGCCTCTTTGGCACTTGATGATTTATATTTTGTTGTCTTGTTCTTTTTTATCTGGGTAACAGATATTTATTGCCTCTATCAGGATCCATCTGCACAAGAAGGAAAGTTTATCAGTAAATGGCAGGAAGGAAGTCTATAGCTTTTAGATACATTTGTCTGGGGATCTGAAATTGCCTTCAAAGAAAAGAAAAGGAAAATGGGATCCAGAAACATGTCAGGGCCCGGATTTCTCTTTAGTGATCCCTTTTTGCTTTTTTCTCATTATGTTTCCATCTTTTGTTAAGGAATTTGTTACAAACTCATGCCTATGGCAGAAGACTGAGAAGAAAGGGATGTTAAGTTACAGAACACATGCAGAGTATATGAAAAATTGAAACTATAAGGTAGCACATTTCTTTCTTGTAGCTTAAGTCGGTAAATGTGCAGGAAATGGGCAAGGCAGAACAAACAGGGAAATTTTTTTATTTTTTTAAACCAAGTTACCCCTTGTTTCCATTTTCATGTGTCATCTGTTGTATTGGGGTTTACATTTCAGGACAACGATGGGAAATCACTAGATGTAGGGAGGGACTAGAGAGTGCATAATAAAGGGACCTGAACAGGCTGAATCAATGAGCAGTCACGTGAGGTTCAACAATGCCAGTGCCAGGTCCTGCCTTTGGGTCACAAAAAACCCAAGCAGTACTACAGCTTGGAAAAGAGAGGCTGGAAAGCTGCCCAACAGAAAAGGAACTGGGAGTGCTGGTCAACAGCAGCAGATGCCGCTGGCCTTCTTGCCCGCCTGGGCACGCTGCCACCTCACACCCAGCACTGCAGGTCCCTTTCTGCTGAGCAGCTCTCAAGCCACTCTCCTCTGAGGCTGCAGCAGCACACGGAGTTTTTGCAAAACAGCAGCAATCCTTTCTTACACGTGCTTCTTGCCTTCAAGGACTGCATTTAAATGACATTGTAACAAGCACACTGTGACACGAGTTCTGGGGATGTTTTCCTCGTCTTGCTGCTCATCCATCCAGCAGTTCTGCCTTCCTTAGGTGCAGAGGCAGTGCCATGGTTCCCAGCAGTGTCACGAGAGCTCCCACGACAGAAGGAATGAACTCAGCTCTGTCCTGGTAAGATTGGCCATTTCTATGTAGTTTTCCTGTGGATCCCCTACAGTCTCTTATCTGTAAGAAGAAAGGGTACTGTGTGAATTCCGTGTATAGAGCACAAATTGGCTAAAATCTAAAAGCTACAGTTCAGTGGTCTGCTTTCCCAAGTAATCATTTATGTTCTACAGTTAAAACAGCAAAAATCTTGCTGGCTCACAAGGACTTGAGGGCTTAGGGATTGAAGCTGTCTCTATCATGATAGCAAGGAATAGGTTTGTGGCAAAGAGGCCTCACAGAAACAGCTGTGTGCTAAATTAGAAAAGTCAGTACCTACTTTGAATACAACAACTGATCAGGCAGGAATCCATGAACTACCTGAAAGCTCTGCAAGTGTAGCTATGAGACTTTGTGAGGCAAATGCATAAACAAGATCCAAGGTGTCCTAACTTAAAGGCTACTTCTATCTTAATGTTGTCTCGCAAGATGTACAGCAGTATATATAAAGGTCTTTTACTGCTTGCCTAAGTTTTCTCTCTGCTTTTTTACTGTATCTAATTCATATTTTAAATTCTAACCACCTGCCTTTAGAGTTCCCTAAGTGTTTTAATAATTCAGCACTGAGCTGTGGGAAATAGAAAGATGTAATTGAAAGTTCTGAATCACCTGCTACAGGAGGTGCAAACCCCATGCTTGGCTAGTTGTCAAAGTGCTAATTGATAATGGCAATATTGTCTAAGCACAATTCGATCAGAGGGAGGAGGCAGGGGCTCAAAAGTGTACCTTTTGCTAATGACTCTGCTAAACTCTTTTTAAAGCTTGTGCATGGTGTAGGAGGAAGGAGGAGTCTCAGAGAAGAGACACAGAATTTTCCTTAATAGGTATCAAAAATAGGGAACTAAGAATTTGAAAACAATAAAATCCTGGGCTGTATGCTTTAAACTGGAAAAAGTCTGCTCTCTGAAAATCACTCACATTGAAGATGGACATGCTTTTTTATGAATTGGTAGCATGCAATATTTGAACACAATCTTGTAACAAGAACATTTAGCTGAGTTAAGAAATGCTCTTGTTTATTTGTGGAAATAGCGACACACAGGAAGGAGTTAGATTTTCTCATGCAGAAACTTTCTACCTTATGACACAGAATAATGTCACAAAGAAAATTATGTTTTCCTTGCAGCAAAAGCATTCACTGCAAGCAAGAACTTTCTCTTTCATCAGTGTCAAACATATCGTAGGAACAGCCTTTACTCTCCACTTGTAAATTTATTTAAAGCTACCCTTAAACCTTGACCTATGATGCATCTCCTACACTGGAGATGTGTCATAAATAGCCACAAAGCTGCTTCGTTATAATCCTTAAAATTCCCCTCTACTCGCAGAAAACCTTGAACAAAGTATGTTCCTGATATAGGAGGATGATTTTTAATCCTGGTCAGTAGAATTCCATTTCTATCTAATCCGGGAACCATTTCTTTGCCTAACCAGGAAACAGAAAGTTCTGTTTTTTTGAAAGGTCCATCATTTTTCACAGTATCCACCTGTTATCTATTGTCTATCTGGTTGTGGAATCTTTGTGCCAGAGACTGTTTTTCTAATTTGTGTTTGTACAGACTCTAGCACATTAGTGGGTTGGTTCTGGACAAAGGATTTTGTTCATAGAGACAATATAAGTGAGAAATAACAAAACAATTATTTTGCTTTATTCTGCCATTCTCTATTAATTGTAACACATAGACTTTAAGACTCTGTCTTCCATCCTGGGGAGCTGGGTATTCAAAGAACAACTGGTTTTGCTATTAAAGACTGAAGCAAAGAAAGCATTAAGTACCTTAGCCTTTTCTCCTCTTCTGTCACTATGTTTCCCTGGCATTCAGTAAAGGATGGAGATTTTCCTTAGTCCTATTTTAGTTACTGATGTGTTTATGGAAACATTTTTTCTTGTCTTTCACAGCAGTAGCCAGATAAATTTCTAGCTGACCTTTGGCCCTTTTAATTTTTTAAGCTGCATAACCCCACAAACATCCTTGAAGTTCCAAGTTGCCTCCCCCTTCTTCCAAAGGACATAAACTCTCCTTTTTTTTCCTGAATTCCAGCCAGTCCAGTTTTCTTGTCTGCCAGCTCATCTTTCCTCTCATGAGGACAGCCTTCTTCTGTGCCTTTAAGATTTTCTTGAAGAATATACAGCCTTCCTGGATGCCTCTGCCCTTCAGGACTGCCTCTTAAGGAACCCTGCCAGCCATTCTTCCAAGCAGACCAGTGTATGCCCTCTGAAAGTCCACAATGGCTGCTCTGCTACTAGAAAAATGGAGTTAAAACTCTGACTTTCCAGACTTTTGCATTAGCCTTTCCACCACAGTGCTATTCTAATACAGAAGACAAACTCATACAGGCTCTCTAACACAGATAAATCTTAGTTATTTTAATGCTCACAGAATGATCAAAAAAATCTTTCAGTAAACATGACTGAGCTAAAGGAGATGCCTATTCTTGAGAAGAAAACACAGCTTATAAAGATGCTATCTAAACACAGGGGAAAAAAAGGTAGGATAAGGCAGGAGGTGAAGGTGGAGAGTGGCAAAGGAAAAGGTCCTGACATGAAAGTAGCTATGAAAGAAACCTGTAAATACATGAAGCCTTCAACTTCTTCAGTGAAGTAATCTTGTCTGTTGAGACAAAATTGAACTATGTGTAGTGGTGGTGCTTCCTTAAACTTGAAGTTTCAGAGGAAAATTTAAACATAAATAGATTATGCTGCTTTTTGTATTTCTGTTTTACAAAAACTTAAAATGGATTTTATCAAGTCCCTGGAGTTATCCAGAAAACTAAAGAAGGTAAATATTGGGCAGACTATAGTATCTTGCTGATTTTCCCAGCATACGTGTGCTGTGTAACTGATGAGAAAGATGCCAGACAAGGATCCCTTATCTTACTAATGCTTTGTTGTTTGTACCATAAATACAGCTTGTTCAGAAAAGTCATTTTCGTCCTGAAACAACTCATTCCTGAAGAAGGAATGCATTAATTTCCTTAAAAAATAATTTTAAATATTACCACACAGCCAGGAATGGCAGTTGAGCATTCAGACTACATTATGCTTGTTACCTGTCTATCATGAGACACCACTAAGCACCAAGTTAAAGCAGCAAGAGGGAATGTGCCACATTGATGTGGCACTACAATTTCCATTGCATCTGTCTGAAAGCAGCAGCAAGTTCTGAATGGAGTTAAGCTAAAAGCAAAGTCAGAACCAGGGAAGATTTGCTGGGTTTGGACTAACAGAAGAAAGAAACATTGCTCTTGCAGAGCTGCAGTGTTAAAGCTGATTCAGGTGAGCTCTCAGTGCAATGTCTATTCAGCTGTGTCAGGTGGAGCACAGGCAGTAACATAAAAGCTCTGAAGTGTCAGCCTTTGATGTTCAGGAGACAGACTCCCCTTTCAAGCTGAAGTACAGAACGCAGGTCTGGTGGTAGAACACGCAAAACCTAGTAGTCTGAGAGCAGTGATGACAGGTATTAAGCGGCATGAACATTGTTGAACAGTAAAATATCGCTTAAACATTTTGGCTTTAAAAAAGTCTTAGAATGCAGAGTTGACATAGCACTGATATTTCTATTTCTATCTATCAGAAGGAATTCTGTCCTGAATGATATCAACAACTAAAACACAAATTAAACACTGTCTTGGTATTATATTATACATCTAGAGATCTATCTATATATATATATGTAAATTTTAATGGAATTTGCTATTTTATATAAGCAATGCATAGTTAGAATGTTTGCTCTAAGGAATTGCTTTTTTATTCCTAAAGATTTTTTTTCAGATACACATAAATGTGAAGTAATTTCATGATAACTGTAGACCATTGAAAGCTTAATTCTACAATGCATGCTCCAGAGAGATTGGTTGTGCTGTTTTATCAGGGTCACCCCAGAATCTTGGATTGTTATATTAGCGTAGCTTTAAATGTAATTTTCCACTTGCTGCTAGGATCAGTTTGAAGGATTCAGTCTTGTTTCTCTGTCTTATTATTTTATGAGCAGTTGAATGTCAAGCATCTCCTGGTGTCACTAACAGGAGCTGCTCCCTTAAGTTAGTGAGAAAAGTAATGACCCTGTAAATCAATTTATGTCTCAGTATGTACTGCTGTGTATTCATGCTGCTACCTGATTGATTCTGGTCATGAAAGTCACTGGAGAAAGTACTTAGCTGTCATTACACATTGACAGGAACAGTTGCCATAAACACAAACACCCCCAAAGCCCCCTGACAGTTTTGAGAAAGCTCCTCATCCTTTAAAGGTAAAGCATTACATTTTTAATACTGCAACACATAAAAGCATGTCTTTTAAAACACTTCAAAGCAACCTTGTCTCTAAACTAACATGAAAGCAAGCACAGAGGTAATTTAATATGTGTGAAGATATTTGATGGTGAAAAGGTATCACTTAGAAGAGCACATCAGAATTTTTTGGGAACACTTAGCATCCACATTCATAGGGCATAGAATGTTTCTCCTTTAAAAAAAAAAAAATTGTGAATTCAACATTCCTGACATTAAGAACAGCAGACAAGACATTCACTAGAGGGCAAAAGGACAGAAAGTGTGCGTAGAGTTTTGTTGAAGCAATGAAAACATAGATCACACAGAGGGCTGATAGCAGTCTGAATAGCGTGGTAAAAATCATGTTGATGAGTGAAAGCCATGGCACAAATTACCTTGATTAAGAGATCATCAACGGCTTCAGTAGGGACATAAAGATGAGGAAAATTCTTGTGATGATACTAAAACTCTCAGCTGTTTGTGGAACTAGAAGACTGTGGAAAAACAGTGCTTAATCTAGGAAAGAAGAAAGAAGTTTTTTATGCCAAACTACAGTTGTGCCCTTTCATGATGAGGAATTGGAGGGAGAGAGTGAAGAAAATGTATGGTGGATGGACCTGTCTTCTGGGTGAGGCACTAGGCTGTAGATGCCCAGAGACTTGCTGAGGGAATGGCCTGTAAGGGTTGAAAAGACCTGAAGGAGAAGACAGGCCAGCACAAGTTGCTCTGCCTTTAATAATATGGTGGTCCCAGAATAGAAACAGAAATATTTATTGTTTCTGCATGCACCTGTAGGATGGGCTGGGGGAACTAGCAAGGACTTAGAACTGGTAATTGTTAATCTTTGTTCTAGAGGACTGATGGTTCTGGTCACTTGAGTTTCCAAGACTTTCCTTCACTCCTCTGGTGCTGAAGAAAACCTTTTGCCAACAGAGCCTCCACAACCCATAGAATCTGTTGAGAGCCACCACAGTGGCAAAGTCTGGTTTTGGGCCACATAGAAAAAGTTTGGGCTGCTAGCTGTTTCTAAAGTTTAGTAGCATGAGTTTTAAAAGAGACTCTGCAATATCCTGTAGATAGCTCATGACTAAGGTAAAAATTTTTGCTGAGGTTTAGTTGCCAACTGTAGAGATGAAGAACTAAGGGGAAGGAGAAAACTTTTACAAAAAAAAAATTTCCTTATCATTTCGAAGTTAGTATTTTAAGTAGGTAGAGGTGTTTTTATTTTCTAGGAGGACAGTGAGCAAAATAAAGTACTAGCACTAATCATTCAGGTGTCTATTTCCAGTGAAAAGCCACTTTTTCTTTGGAAAAGCCATAATCCTAGAAGGATTCATATAACAGAGAAAGGGTGAAAAGAAATGGAGAGAGTCTATACATTTGGATTTCTTACCACAGGGACCTCACTAAGGAGGCTAAATGAAAATTAAGGTATCTATGAATTAAGACAGTTGCATGCCTTGCAACATGAATTACAATAACATAAAGGCTGTAAAGATGTGAAATAATTTCTAATTCACTGATACTAAGATGCTGATGTAAGAGCCCTAAAAAGAAAGGCAGGAACCATAAAGTAAGCAGAAGACTTTTTTCTCTGATTATAGCAATATAAATGTCAGCTGTCTTCAGAATAAAAGTTGAAAATTTTCTTTGTATTGTTAAAATTCTTTCCAAAGCACACAGGAAGGCTTTGAACTTTGAAAGATACTTGTATTTAGAAGCTATAAACTCAGAGTAGTTGATTGTGGCATGTACTACCTACCTTATACAGAGATCTCTGATGGTGTTTGGTTCTCGATTGCAAATGACCTAGTAGAAATCTGCAGCTGAAGAAATTCAGACTCAAAAGAAGGTGCAGGTTGTCAATGGTAACATTATTTTGTTTATCAATTTACCTAGAAAAGTATTGTTCTATCAATAATATCTTGGATCAGTGGAGTAGAAGAGTACAACTCAGGAGTGCTACAGCTCAAAACACTATTCAAGAGTGTAGATCTCATTTGATTATTTTTTGCTGTATGTCACGTGAAGTGCAGGTTAGATGAAATGGTTTTCATTCTCCTCTTTAGCTTTAACATTTCTGACTTTATAAGAGGTGGCCAGACTGGCAGCCCTGGAGCATGAGAGTTTTTCTTTGTTTGCACAACAGGGACCACACAATGAGCTCCAGCACACTTGTAATAACGCCGAAAACTTCCTGTAGGGTCCAATTCTGTGGAAAAAAGGGTGATTTCTTGAGATGTGTCCATCCTGCAGGGGGATAAAAACGTGGAGGCATGCCAAACAAATCTGGAATACTGCCTATCTGTGAAAGGGAATAATTTTACTAGGATTTGGACAGAAGACTAATTCATATAGGCACTAATAGTCAACAGATGGTAATTACTACTGGCTACTAAAAGCTACGTCAGATTTGAGCCCAATGACCCGGAACTAAAATGCTCCATATGCCATCACTGTGCTGTCTGGTATGCGCACTAGGTATGACCCTCCCCTGAAATAAGGCCTCTCTCCTCAAGCAGGAAGCTTTAATGTTCTCAGTTAGATGAACCAACTGCCTTGACATTTCTGCTCTGCCGTTGGTTTTAGCTCTTGCTGCATGCTGTTTATAATACTTTAGTTTCAACCTTGGGGTGACCGGGGAAAACAAGACACTGTGAAAGACAGGAACTCATGAAAATAGCAAAGATCCTCTTAGAAGAGGACATCTCACTAAATCCCTGTCAGGCCATGAACCAGAAATTAGGTTGGAGTTTTTTCCTTCTCACTGTGCCCTTCAAGGTCTTTTCCAAGGCCTTGGGTGTTACCCAATTGTTATCTGATACCAGTCATCTTGGGTGGTTCATTTAATTACATATCTTTCAGTTAATTTAGACTGAAACTGTCTGGATTTAATCAGTTAGGCATAGCCTGATCAAAATCTAGCAGGGAGTTGTTCATCAGCCACATAGTGATGAGCAAAACAGCTTGCTATGTCTGGAAAAATGTAAGTATTGCTCACAGTCAGGACATGCAGGACACATAGCAAATTTGTATACCCAGTCATTTATATGTTCTTCATCACTATTGTGTTTTATATGCACTCATAAAAACTCACAAGTGTTCTCAGGCATTAATTTTCTGCAGATTAGGAGTCTGAAGAAGTTGCTGTGTAGTAAGGACTGAAATGTTGCTACTTCAAGTGACAATTAATAGGGAGAGAAGTTTTCTGTGTCTAGGAGATGAACCATGCCTCCTCTGTTTTTAAGTTTCCTGTCTTACAAAACACAGTCTCTGCTGCCTACTGTAACAGCTACAAAGTTTTTAGAAGTCCTGACCTAGGCTTAACAGACACTATTAATTACAGTACCAAAGTCATAGTATTTATTAATGCATGGGTTCTTTTCAGTCTTCTCAGGAAATGGCCCTGAACTGTTACTGTATTTATGATATGCCATACACATGATTAAGAATTTCCCTGGTAGGAAACCACATGTCTTCAGCTGCAGATACAGGTTTTAGTTGGAATCAGATCTGCTGAATGCAGGCATTCCGAAAAACATGTATTGAACCTTTTACATAATTTTGTTTCTTCTAGCTATTATTGTTGAGGAAATATCTGAAAATGCATAAGGTGTCTTCAGAACATTGCTTCTTTCTTTGACTGCTGCAGGGTAAGCACATCCATTTTCATTATTATGGCCTATTTCATTATACCATCAGCCTCAAACTCTTGAAGAAAAACTTGTTAGCAATTCCATAACAACAGTGATGCTGTATTTTTGTTTTCTAATTTATTATAAGTAAAGTCCTGTAGCTATGTGTTAAAGCTTCCCTGTGTCTGTGTGGTAACTAAATAGATAATGTGAAACTTTTTTTCTTTTTTTCTTATATAGCTTGTAAAATATCAACTAAAAGGCCAATATATGCATAAACAGTAAAACAGCATAATGCTGTATCAGCAGGTCTTATTTCAAAAATTGAAACAAAGGAAACAATCCAAATAAAACTCTTGTAATACCAAATCATTTTTAGATAGTGCTAACACATGACATAGAGCAAGCAAACTGCAAAATCTGCAGTTTTATAAATGAGGAAGTCAGCAATAGAATAATAAGCCACAGAAGTATTTAAAAAAAAGAAAAAAAAAAGAAACAGTGAAAAAACCCCAAAACATTTTTGTATGTATATAACTCTAATTTCAAGAAGATGTGTAAGTATTGAAAGTTTCCAGAAAAGTAACATATTGCATGATACATAAACCAGAAAACTCAAAGGTATTTGTGACTGTCAAACTAAAGTGTTAAAAGTCCATCTTCTTCTCTTGAGTACCTCTTCAAGCCATGTGCTACATCAATTTCCCTTGACTGCTTTTGTTCCACAAAAAAACCCATTACCAACCTGTACTCATTAGCAAACAAATTAGAACTGGTGGCTGAAGGGTATACAACTAAATGTTTCCTGGCTGAACAGTTTATGTATTTTCAAGTGGTTTTAGTTGATACCTATAACTATGGAGAAGGTCTGTGCTGTCACACTACTATGACATTTTGTCCACCTGCAAAATTTCTAAGATAAAACCCTTGTCCCACTGACATCAAGTAGATACACTTTTGAGGCTAGGACTAAGGTTTACTTCTCTTCTCATTTGAAAACTCCCTTTGTTTTATAATTTTAGATACTTAGGAATCTAGAGCAGTCTGCATTTAGCATGAAAATATCTTGTTGGGTTTTCTTTTGTTGGAGAAAAGAAACTCTTGAGGACTGTTTCGTATGTCTGATTATAATTCTTCATTATGGTTTATCACAAGTACACTGAATACACCATCCCAGAAACTGCTCAGACAATATAATAATTACATATGTGTTTTTGTGTAAGGTTTGAGGCTGTTGAAATGCAGCTCACTTTTTTTAGCAGAGCTATTTACACCTTTCTTCTGTTAGAATATTGAACTATTATTCCCATCAATCATTAACCAACTTCAGTATTTATTATCTTGTTATAAGGTGTCTTGGGGCTGATGTTTCAAGCAAGGCAATTGCCAACAGTTACCAGGAGCCAGAAAAACTCAAGAGCAGTAAAATAAAGGGTTTGATTCTTTGAAGGAAATTGAAACATGCAGTCACTCAGGAAAGAATAGAGCAATTAGAAAATGTTAAAAAAACCGTCCACCACCCAACCCCACTCATATGTCACTTTAAATGACACACAAAAGATTTTACTAAGAAGGCTTTGCCTTTTCTGCCCTTTTTTTTTTGCATTTTATTTTTTTACAAACCAACATTTTAAATAACATTAAATCAATTAATAAGAATGTCAAAGTAATCATTTTTTTATCTGTGCATACCAAACATCAACTGAATCACAAAAGACTTGGCTGTCAATCAGCACAACTAAACCACTAATGGATTTCATAATGCAGAGCATAATCTTCATGTGCTACAGCTGGGTCTTGTGCACGGGCACAAATTGATAGTTAAGTTAATGCTAGATTTCCAGTCTTCCACTGATGTCTTAATTCCTCATGCAGACTGAGGGATAATTACTGTTTTGCATGTCAGCTCATTCCAAAGCTGTCCTGAATTCTGGGACTGGATGAAACCGAGGGAGAAAAGGGAGAGGGGGGTGGTGTGTGCTGTGGCTTCTCTGAAACTGCAAAGGTGCTGAGTTGAAATTGGGCATCCACAATGGAAAAAATATGAACAGAGAATAATTAAAGATGGCATTTTGGGGTTACAACTGTAGAGTGTCTGTTCTAACCAAAATAAAATTAAATTAAAGCTGAAAGAAACAGCTGCACATTAAGCCCTATTTAATATTGATGCTAACTGAAGTATGGGTTTGAGTGAGTCCTTCCTCGAGGTCCTTGCCTTGTATCACTGCCTTATTGTATAATAAAAAGGATTTCTAATTAAAAAACCATAGTGATCACTCATGTATATGTCCTCACTGTACTTTGAGAAGGAAAAACTCTTTTTCCCATTTTAAGGCTCTTTCAATGATGCCAAAATAGTTAGAAAGGCTCTGCCAAAAATTAAAGTATAGTTCCCAGGACAAAACACCCTCTGTTTTTAAGCGGAGGAATGAATCTCTTAGTTTACTTAGATCTGATACTTCAAAAGTAAAGAATTATGTTGAAAATCCTTTTAACCAAAGTTGTTTTCTCAGATATATTAATTTGCTCAACATATGTTAGTTTGTTTATAGAGACACTTTTCTTTTTTATTTTGTCAGTTAATATACTTAGATGGTGAAGGATCTCGTCCTTACAGCGTTTCTTGTTGGAAATCTGGTATCCAGGTTGTTAACAAGAAGCATCTTGTCCAGTAGCTGGTACTTGGTACTGAGTGTTATATATTTAAATTGGAAGCCATTGCTTTGCAGAGATCTGCATGTACTCCCTAAAAGAAATAAAGCACAAAACATGTTGTGCTGAAAATAATAAGAGCTTCCCTCCTTACTGCAACAATAGGAGAGGAACTTTTTTATGTAGATTTATTGATATTGGTGTTTTAGTCGATATTTTCTATGACTTTCCCATCCTCCTCGTGTTGGCCATCTGGTCACACTGTACTTTTCACAGCACAGTTGCAGGTCTGACTTGGATTACTCTTTTCCTAGATTAGTTGTCTTTGTAATGAGGATGAAGAAACACTTAATTTTACCTGCTGTAACAGTAGTGCTTACTGTGTTTTCAAACCTAGTGCACTGTGTTTTCAAACCTAGTCTCTTGATCAGCCGCACAACCAATGGTTTGCTTTTACATCAGGGAAAGGTGATTGACTGCATAAATCTGATCCTTTCAGAGGAAAGTGTGCTTGAAGTCTTCTAGGGCAAAGCCAGCACACTAAAATTACCAAGTGTTCAATCTGCAGCACCAGCCACAGCCTAAAGATGCATAGCTGAAGCGGCCATTAGCACCATCTCTGTTGCTCTTCAGATCCAGCTGTGATGAGCTGCAGCTCCAGTTAATGTGATGTGGCTATTGCTGGCGTGTCAGCTGCCTATGCAGACCAGATAGAGCTGCCAAGTGAGAGACAGAAAGATGCCCTTGATCAGTGAACTGCTGATGGGTTATCTGGTATCACAAGGTGGATGAAAAAGTCATGGCAACATGCACATTTTTTCTCACACTATCAAAAGCAACAGTAGCAAACAACTATTTCAAATTTAGCTTGAACATTTTCGGTTAAGTTAGTGGAAATCATAATGACAATGTTTTTGGTTGGCATTAATGACAGGGTGTGGCCTTTGGATATTTTCAGGAAAGTCAAGTAGACTTTGGACTAAGGTTAGGAAATGCTGCCCTTGAAAGTGCTTCTGGACAACTGTCAGTCACATCCCTCCCTGTTCAACATGACTGTGAAATCACTTTGATGATCATTAAGGATGGCATTGGCTGAATTTACTGGGAAAGTAAGACAGTATTTGGATTAAAATAAACTCTGAGGGTTAACCGCCTTAGGCTCTACCCAAAGTACATTTCAGTACATTTGGTACGTTGGAAAATGGAAAATAAGAACAGATTTGTATTAGTTCCTATGATTAAAAAAATGAACATATTATGGTGGTGCAGGTTTAGAGCATACACATCACCACATGCCTGGCTGCAGCTAGAGTATGTACATGAGTATATTTTACAATTCACAGCTGGTGAAAACAGTACAAGCTTCCTAGACTAATTAGTTTTGTGGCAAATATTTCTGTCCTGGTAACTTCAGCAGAAGAATATATCTGCTTACAGAGAGAATAGCCTGTCTCTAAGGTTCACTGACAAATTTTTCTACATAATCCTTCTGCCTCCTATACCTATGCAATGCCAGGACTAACAATTAATTTTAAATTATTTTTAACAAATTTTTAAAATGATTTTTTCTTTTTGAAGGAAGGAAATGTCAACGTGGACGTTAAAGTACCAGCACTACTGTGTCACCAAATACATTATTTGAACAATTTTCTAAAATTTTCTGGTTTTGAGGGAAATTATCTTCTGCTTTGCGTATTATTTTCCAAGGTATCTAGATTTACATATATTTAAAGACTTACTGAAGCTAAGAAAAGGATGAAGTAATGTCAGGTATTATTTTTTCTGGTTTTACCTTTTACTGTCTTTGAATTCCATTGTTCAATTTTTTAGCAGTGTTCTGGAATTTTCGGCACGCTTATCAAAATTTTATGAATCAAAAAATAACCCAATGAAACAATGAAAATTCCGAGTTACGGAACTAAGGGTAGTCTCCTGACAACAGAGGCTAGTAGGCTAGCACTGTGCAAATTCATTTATTTTATATAATAAATGGAATTTTAGTCCTCTCTGCTTGTCTGACTGTCTCATATTGATATGTAAAGGAGTGTTTATAAACATTTCCTCAAAGATTTTAGGGAAAATAATATGGGTGAGTATAAAATACTTATTTAAATTTTGAAGACTAGCCCAGACGATTTTGGTTGAGGTAATCCAAAACCATTCAGGTGTAGGCATGGAATGTTTAACCGCAGACTGGTAGACAACTGCTAGAGAGGAATGCCAATAATTTATACACTGGGAATCTTGGGGGATTTACATAGTAGGTAAAAATTTCAATATTAGTGTGAAATATTTAACATAAGCTTTGGTTTGTGCCATACCACTATTCTTCTATTATTTGTATTTTATTATTTTCTAACTAAACTCTGTGGGTGATTATACTTAGGGGGTATTTATTTTCATTGGAAGTGATCAACATGTCCCAGTCCTCATGTTTCCTTTTCAGTCGTCTTCCACTGGAAAAATGATTTTTCTAAAGTACGTTCTTGCTGTTAGTAAAGCCTTTTAGAACCCTTCAGACACCTGATGTTTACAGAGCTCTTCATTCACACACATCTTAAAAGAGGTGTTGTGGTTTAGGTACAACTTCCATTTGTGGGATAAACAGGAGAAACATGTCACTGAAAGGAATTCAGGTGTGTATCTGTACTTTAGTGAGGGAAAGAAGGCTTTGCTATATAGGACACTTAAGACCCTTGGAAATCTATTATAAGACCTTTCAACTTCCTCAGCCTCAAGCTGACATTTTACAGGTAAATGTACTTCAAAGCAACAATGAGGTCAAACAAGTGCTAGAAGCTAAAAATCCCTCAGATGGGATTCTGCCGCTACTTGCAATTTGCTGCGTGAAATTCAGTGAGTTGTTCGTCTGCACTTGAAATTATTCCTCCTTACCACAGAGATAAGAAAACATGCAACTTCCAGCTGATGGAAATATTCCAAGACTTAATTAATTGTGCAGTCCTTTCATGAGAAAAATTGCCTTTGCATAAAACTCCAAGGCCTATCCCTACCTGGAATTAGTTAGAAACTAATTCAAGGTAAATCAAATTAAGAGTAAGATGCTTCCATTCCAAATAGCTAAGCTTTGGACTATTTTTATGTACAGACAAGCAATATAAACATCAGTGTCCCATGTTCTGTTATTATCAAATGAGCTGCAACCAGTTATTTATAGACAGAAATATACATATGGTTGCAAAACAGACATTGAACAGTAATATTGTAAAATCATATTAAGGGTGTTCAATGAGATTCCTGGAATTATACATGTGTAAGCTAAGAAGAATTGAGTCTTTTTTCAAAAGCATTACTAAGCAGCAACTGAAGGGTCGTCTGGACATTTGTGTGTGTAACATCCTTATCTACACTGTGTTTTGACTACTAAACATTTTAAACAAAAAACTGTTAGTCTGTCTTTAGGTATCTCTTTCAAAGTCCTTTCTTGAGGAAAAGGTGGCAGGAGACTAGCTATAACATTTTCCTCATTAAAAAATCCAAAACAAAGTCAGTCGTTACATAGGATTTGGATTTCCTTCCTCTCTCTGCATTTTAGAATAGTAATAAATTTTGGTAAGTGGTACAATATATAAGGTATGGTCTGCCACTGTTGGTCTCCTGAAAGCTCTTTCTGTGATAAATTGAACATTGTATTATATCTCAGCACAGTCAATGTTTCACAACCAGCAATGTTTCAGTTTATCATTTATCTATTTTTTACCATGGTGCTTTAAGTCTTAAGATATTCTGTGATTCTTTGTTAACATTGGTAAAGAGTGTATTGAGCATTAATATATGCTCTCTCCTATATGCATGTTTTGAGACATTGTAATTTCAAACTTGGAAGTTCCCACAGTATGTCTCACATTCTCTTCTCCTGCTCTCTCCACCTTTTAAAAAACTTCTTTTAATAAACAGCCGTTTACCTGGAGTTTTAAATATATGAAAAAAGACTTGCAAGGCTTTTTTCATAGCTACAAGATTAATTTATTTTAAAAGTAGTATTTTTCTCGGACAATGTTCTGAAACAGTTTGAGAGTGGAGAGAAATACTTTTCATTTCCCTGACTGATTTGAACCTTGAGCTTTGAAACGCAGATTTGATTTTATGTTTTAGGTGGTAGAGGCAAATTTTGGTTGTTTACAGTTTTTGTTGCATGTGGGAACTCTTTCATGACAGACCAGCATAATGATCATATTTGGATGTAGTAGCACAGCACAGATGAAACTGGGCTCCAGGGCAAGGAATGAAATGTTGTAATCTGCTCAAGAGGGCTTGATGCTGATCTTCTGCCATCTTCATAATCTGGCAGCTGCCTCTGGCCTGTAAGACCTCAGAGAGGAGTTGTACAACATATGAAAGGACTCATTTCATTAGGTTAGTGTGAAGGAGAGGGAAAGGTGTAAGATGCATTTGAGTATATTTTTCCCCTCTAAAAGATTTTCCTTAAAATTTAGGAGGCAAGAGAAGGAAATCTTTAACTGGTATGAATTATTGTGGCTGTAATGGCTGTTCTTCTCTGGTAAGAATTTAGTGATTGCAGCAAACACTGGGTTGCCACAGAACAAAGAGCAAGAGTGGAGCAAGAACACAAATGGCAGGGAGAAAACATAAAATCCTTCTCAGAAAATAGCTCCAGATTCCTTTGTGACAAAATGTATATACTCAGACCAATTTTATGCACTGTATTTTTGAGTCACAACTTTTTTCTGCATGAACCTAGAGTCAGCCCCTTGGTTCTTGGTGCTGATAGCAGTTATGATTTCTTTTACAGCAACAACAAGAATTTGCAATTGCAATCAGATGAAATATTAGCATTCTCTTCCTCAGAGAGTTTATATTTGCTTTCAATATCAAGACAAAAACTATCACTGATCCATGATGTCTTTACAAAGACTCTGGTGGAGACTTTGACTGTCAGTAGACTACAGTGGGAGGGACTATAAAGAATGTACAACACAGAGCCTTGATTGTTTTAGCTAATCTAGGGATGAACAGATGTTGCATTAACATATCAACAGATACGTTGCAGTAACATTGTAATTTTTTTCCTTTCTATCATTGCTATGTGGAAAAGGTAGGACTCAATATCTCCTAAATATGTAAAAGTACAGCAAGGTTCAATCTCAGCAACAAAGTTGAATTGTCCAATTTCAGCACTCGCAAATGAAGGCGTCTGCTTTGTATCATAAAGAGGACTGTCATTTCTGGAATGTGAGCAGAAAGCAGCAGCTCTGACTGTTTTGTTCATTAGCATTTGCCTGTGGGTAGTGATCAAGAGTGACTAACATGCCAGAATGGATATTTTCTGCACCAATTTTTTTGGTTTTTAGCACTTCGGGCATTTTGGAATATTTCTTCAAACGTCCTGAAAACTGGATTTTCTGTTGCACTAAAATGAACTCAGCAGTGCAGGTGCTGAGGGGGTAAATATATATACTTCATGGTTGCTCTGAAGCTGATGATAACATGCTATAAAGTTGAAGATAACAGAAAATATTTCCAAGGGACTGTCAGCCTTGAACAAGCAGAACAAGGTATGCCCCAATCTCCTTACCTTCTAGCTAACATTTCTGCAGTTAACAACTTCACCACACAGAAATTGCTGTCTGGGAAATTTGGATCTACAAGGTGTCTCATTCTGTATCAGGGAAAGGAAATAAAAATCCTTTATTATCTCTTCTTTTCCTCTCTATACACCAGCAAACACAAACAAAGTTCAAAGAAAGATAGAAAGAAAACCACCACTCATTTCCTATATTTCCTTTGGATTGCTTCCTTTCCCACTCTTCAGTCAGGTGTACAATAAAAAAACAGTATAGGGTGTAGTGAAAATTAGGTTAGGAATTCCTGTCCTGACATTAATCATTATAGGGTGCAGGCTAATTTCTCATTTCAAGGTCATAGTGATGCTGCCTGCTCAGCTGATGTGGTATAATAGTTATTCTCTTCTGCTTGGCTGTGGAGACCTTGCTCCAGAAAGCTAGCTATCCAAAATATTCTTTAGAGTGTTGAGATCTGTCTCTTTGTGCCAATTCTGCATATGAAAAGATATCTGCAGTGCCTGTTTCAAAAATATGTCTTTCCTCCTAACAAATCCAGCTGTATTTGTCATAATTTTGACAGAAAAGCTGAAATATTTGTCAAATTACATCTAAACATTGATGATAATTAAAGGATATTGAGAATACGATTGCAAATTCCCATTACTGTTTTGTCTTATAACATGAAATCTTTACATTAAGTTATGAAGGACAAATTTTTCCAAGGAAATAAAACTTTTTGAAGTGCAGGCACAATAATGCAAGGATTCTTACTATCATCCAGGGAGTCACCTGTGTAGACTAAAACAGCAAAACACATAGAGAAAAAGCTTTTCCCTGATAACCTCACTTGACCACTGCATCTCCACAATTGATCTTCAGTCTGGCTCTTGTGGGTTGATTAGAAGGGGCCATTTCTCAGTTTTACATTGATTTATTCTGTCAGGAAAGAAAAAATGTCTTCTGTCCCAGGAAGGTGAAATGAAACTTGGAGTATTTTGCTGTTCCCTTATATTATAAAATGTGAATCACCATCATTTTGCTCAGCTATGTTTTCTTTCTGGGCAATTTGTTGGGGTTTTTTTTCTGTCCTTTCAAATAGTTTTGAAAACTGCTTTCACACCTAGGATATGAAGGATCATAGGAACAATTTTATGAAGGTTTTTCTCTCTAGTGGTAGAAAGAAAATTTCTTGCCACATTCTGTGTTGAATCCTATTTAGGAGTTATAAATGTAGACAGAGCTATCCATTTGAAAAATTGGGCAAATAGTCATGAGGTTTTATCATGAGTAATATAAATACTACAAGCGGGTTTTTTGTTATTCATAGAAAACAGAAATACTCCCTATTTGTCTGGTCAACCACATTATGTTAGCTCCAGACAGCAAGTGTGCAGATGGCTTCTCTTTTACATTTCCATTGATATGTTGGACACTGGTTGTGAGAATATTAATGTGTGGAGGTTTTTTTATTTTATATTTGCCATGACTTCTTGGGAGACACCTAGAATCATGGAATATAAGATTAAGCTTATCAGAAGAAAATAATTGAGTTCCAAATTAATATTTTTATAATGCCTGTAATTCAGCAAGATAGACCATCTGTGTTCACAAAATGAAACTCAGCATAGCAGTTAATTCATGACCAACACAGGTTCTGTTACAAAGACCTATCGAATACGTCTTTGTAGTGAGATGCAGTTAATGAGTATAAATTACTTGTTTGCTAAAGTAAGAGAAATAGTATTTCAGAAGGATTAATTTCTCAATCTCAGTGAAAACCTTGGTAAATCACTTAACCAGAGAACAGCAGTTTCAATCCATGAGTGTTCTGGAAATAATCTGTAACTATGATGCATTATTTGTCTAGACATAGGGAGATTCTTACTGAGAAAATGTTACTGGAGATATTCTGAATATTAGACACCAATTTTCTATTATTAAGGCAGTAATTTTTTGTCTGTTTTAAAATTTCATTTCTGTATTGGTTTTCAGATATAAATACATACAAGAATTTTATGAAAGTAATATATCTGCGGCATAAAACTTCTCTGAAAAGTGCTTCAAAGATCTTTTACAGACCATATCATCCTGGCATTTTTCTTGAGCATTTCATCACATCTCATCTCTTTCAAACAAAGACTTCTGTTTTCAGTCTGTAACAGTAACCAATCAGTAAATAATGAAAATAGAAAAGAAAGAAACTTTGATGTAGAAAGAGTTGTTGAGGGGTAAATTTGTTTTCAAATAGTTTTATTTGTGAAAATGGAGGGGAAGCTTTCAGCACTTCTTTTACCAGATTCCTTTTACTGCTCAAAGTGTAATCTGGTTTTCCTGATTTTTCCTGGGAGGCCAGTCTGAGTGTGGTGATTAAACATGCACAATTACTTATTATTCCCCTGAGCAACACGTCCCACACACTGAATATTGGTACTTTAAAAAAATCTTTTATTCCCAGGCTTCTCTACCTTTCTGATGACTTTGGGCACTAAGACCTTCTTCCAGTGCTATTAGTGAATATGTAGAACCAGATTTCAGATATTTAGCAAGCTGCTTTCTACCACTTTGTCCAGGAATATTTTGGGTGTAATGACAAGCCAGAGTTATGGGCATGAAATAAGGTGGTATAATAAAATAAATGAGTGAAGGTAAATAATATCTCACGATAAAGTTAAACACGTTTTATCATGATAGCTCAGGTGTAGATTAACTAATATTTGGCATAAATTTTCATGCCACTACCAAATTGCATGCTAACCACTATTAACCAGCAGTATGCTTCAACCTTTTCTTCATGATCAGATATAAATCTGCAGTTTTGTATCTACATCAATACTTGTTTTTCGTATTTCTATTACTTGAAACTTTGCCTTGTGCATTTTCTATTCTTCATTTTGCACATGGCTATGTTAAAAAAGCACCAGTTTTTTAAAGTACTCATCATTTTTCTGACTGAAACATCAAGATGACATTGAATTCTGACATTTGTATTGTTAACTACTTTGACGATGAAAATGCAGTTCCTGCCTCAGAAAATAAGTGATGATCCTTTATTTGAGTACTTGTGTCAGACCTTTGCATCTTATGTAAACTAGACCAGCTGTAAATTATTGGATCATATAAATTTAGTTGAAATACAGTAGGGGAAAATGAGCATATTTACATGTCCCTTTTCAGATTAATATGTCAGCAATATACTCTGTTTAGGTAGTAATTGTGATGAGAGTAGCAAGTTCTGAGTTCCATGTACTGCAAATTCTTCAAGGAAAAGTTGAGGTGAACATTCTTTCAGGAGTTGATTACATAGCCACTAAATTTACTTGTGGTTGTTTTAAATACCTATTCATCTTAATTTCCAATTACAGTTAAATTATGTTAGTGGAAAATAAGGCTAGAGTTGTACTCACTATTCAACATTGTACTGAACCTGGACATGCCTTTTTCAACAAAGGGTAAATATTTTTTTCCTCTAATTAGAAAAAGTACCAAGCAGTTCAGAAATTCATACTTCAAGTTTTAGAAAGCTCAGACAAAAGGCAAGAGCTCAGTGACCAAAATCTACCAAACACAAAAACTATGGTGTTATAAATCAGTTACATAATTATTTTCATTTGCTTCTGAATTTCCTATTACTTGGGAAATCTTCTGGAAGCTGACTTCTTTCAGCTTCTGTTACAGCTTATAAATATGGTAAAAAGACTACCATTAATTCCTTGCAAACTAGATCATGCCCCTACTGTGTTCCTGTAAATAATAGTAGATTTTCAGATTAATCCTGTCAAGACTGGGAGGGGCACTCCGATAATGTCTCAAATTTATTGTTTTGGGCTGGCCATTATCCGGATTATTGGGGGGGGGGGGAGGCAGGGGTGGGGAAGGGGATGGAGAGACCAGGAAAGGAGTAATTTGCTAAATGCATATTTGTGCCTTTACAGGAAATGTCAAATAAATTGGGATGGGTGCACTGATACGTAATGCAGAGAAGAAACAAAATTATGGAAGCTTAAGGTACTAGTAATGGTGAGTAAATCATACAGTGTACATATGTTTAGAAGTTAAACCTAAAAGAAACATCAGAAAAGATGGGCGCTGTTTTAAGAAACCCATTTCTAATGATTTCACTTTGTAGTCACATGGCCCTTATAAAATAATTGCAATATTTTCGTCAAGTTTTAGCAGCTGGAACTAAGTTGCAGTCAACATTCTGAATGTGTTTTTTTCCTTAACTTGGTATTCCATATTTTTTAACTTTTAATTTATAACAGAGAGCACAGAAGAAGCTTATATATAAACTTGTGTATGTTATGTACTTAGCGTGGAAGAGACTTTCTGAATCGCATTCTTGTGTTTGATGTTTATTCAATGAAATGTTTATTTTGCCGAAGCATGAGGCCTCTCTCTGACTCATAGAGCACAAGATGACAAAACATGTTTCTCTCTAGTTTTTCAGTAACCATCATGACCTATGTGATCAAATGCAAGTACTTCAAAGGTTGTACAACAGAATGAAGGAGAGGCTCATGCTTAATGTAATGTGACTCTTTTCTTGAAGAGTCTGCATGAGTTGTCACACAGTTGAAGCACAGAGAACAGCAGTAACATTTCATTGGGAACAGTTAGCCTTTCATTTCCAATTTTATTCCATGTGGTAGGTTTCCTTTATTGATATTAAATATATTAAATCATCATATTAAGGACCAGTTTAATTACACACTGAGAAAGAACTTGAGAAAATAGTTCACACATTCTCTCTTTCTGTGTGGCAAGGTAATTCTGTATGTTTCAGAAAGCCAACTTTATCTGATGGATGGTTCTCTAAGCAGACAATAACAAGTAAACCCACTAATAAATCAGTTGAACTTTGATGGGAAACCTATCTGAGATTTAGTACTGTGCCTCATAATACTAGTACTCTGATATTTAGCTTAAAAAGTGAATAGGCTTTTCAGAAATATCTGTGGAAAAGCCCAAATCTTGATTTTAGTGATACTGACATAGGTCATTATAGTCTTATGGCCAGAGAAATATGCATGTCTCAGAATTGTCCAGAACATTTTTATAAAACTCACAGGATTTGGAAAAGAGAAGTATCTTTTGACTATCTTATATATTGCTTGATATCTCTTTCCTAAAATATTCTTTCTTCTGGTTTACGATATCATCTTTAATGCACAGTATTTGATTATCTCATCTGTTTCTAGAAAGATAAAATAAAAATATCTTAGTAGATCTGTGCTCATTATCACTTGATATTAGACAGGTTTGATGAACAGCACAAGTGCTCATTCTTTGCTCAGTTTTTATAAGCTTGCAGCGTACAGAGTTTACAGTGTAAGCTCTGATGCTTACGTTTAACACCCTTTTACTTCAGTGAAGCCCCCTGGGAATCATTTGGCATTCTGGAGTTCAGGTAGCTATTTCAAAATGTGGTAATGTGCTGTAAAAACTGTAGAGATGTGGTTTTTTAAGCTATTTCTGGTCAGTCTTGAGAGAGTTACCATTAAAAGAAATACCTGTGAGGAAATCACTGTCACTGTATCATACTGTGCAGGACATTAGCAGTCTCTCACTAACAGCATATATGAAACCATAGAGATATCCATGCTTATGTATTTTATTGCATGGAAGTAACCAGACAATTCTTAAATTAGTCATCCTTTTGTAATCATTCTTTATTGAAGATATTTTATGAAAATGACCTACTTGATAAAGAGGTTCAATGACGTATGGCCAGATCAGAATTTCTTCAAGGTACTGCCTAAGCACCCTGAAATTACCTGGGTGTGTTCACCACACGGACAAGCAGACTAAGAATGCGTATATCCTTAAACATTAATATTTACTATTTGTATGCACAACTCCTGTGGTTTTCGTGTGATTTCTAAAATTACATTTTCCAGCTATCTTCATTTTGTAGATAAGAAAAACCATAAAGTGATGGTAAACAGAATGTCGCTGTCAATTATTTGTGTCAATCACATCTTCATGGAAGCCTAGCAGGAAGATTCAGGAAGGCAAATAACACCGTGTATTGGTTCTAGCTATTTCTAATTTTTATCCTTCCCTTTAAATTTGCATTGTAATTTGCATTCACTTTCAGCTCAGAGGTTCCTTTTCCTTTTGAATGGGTATCACTGAAAGGTAACAAAGAATATGTAAATCTGCGGTGCTGTTTTGTCCTAGCTTCTTGGAGTGTAGAATAAATCTAATTGTTATTAGTCTTACAGTTGTACTATAAACATTTATAGTGTGTACTTTAGCTAAAGAAAGTTGACATATGTAAATTACTTCGGAGAATGTTCTGTACATATCCTCCATAACATCTGTATTGCTAGTTCCCCTTCTAGACCTCCTTTTACATGTATAAAATGTAATCAAAGTTCTGGAGATTAAAAATTAGGCATGGATGAATCTCTTCCAAATATAAGATTCTAAAAGTTTTCCTCAAAGTAATTCTCAGTGAATTGAACCAAAGTCCTTTTCCCATTTCTTTTTCTGGGAGTTTTTTTGCATTCCTCTCTAAATTGTCTTAATTGCCTTGAAATTATCTTGCGCTCATCACAAGCCTCCAAAATGAACAGGTAAAAGGGTCTGTAAATGCTGGTCTGTTCTCAGTTTTTGCAAATCCACTACTGCATCATTTAGAAAATATTGTGGCAAAGCTGCTAACAGGGATGTAGATCTGATGCTAAAAAGAGGTTCATCTCAATGCAACACATTAGATGAGCTCTAATTAAGATCAATTTTGAAGGCAAATTTCTGAAGGGGACTTGTTTATTAACTGGATCTCAGCAGGTTTGTTTCCAACTTTCAGCTATTTCTGATGGTTGTATGATGCCCATGTAGCTGCTATGTTTAATGTTCAGATGCTCTTTCAGCTTAAGTTTCTGTCAGTAGATTCCTACTTGTCTTCTACCAGCTAGGCATTTACACGCCTGGAAGTATTTAACTTCAGATGCTGTTGGGAATGTTGTACTACATCAATAAGTGTTTTAAGAGCTTTGGTTTCTTGGACCCCAGACAGTAAACCAGCAGCCTGGTGCTCTGTTCGTCCAGATGCTTGAACTGGCATTTTTCCCTCTGCCCTGAGTTGCCCCAACTTGATTTCTGCTCAGGATTGGCAAGCTAACGGCAATGCAGTATGCCCTTAAATTAAAATGCACTATCAGGAGGCTACAGTGTGGGACACCTACTGCAGATTCTCTTTGCAATAAAAGATGGGCATGTTTCAATGTTAATTCTCTTTCTCCTTCATTTGCCTTCCCTTTCCCCTTCTAGCTCTTGGAAGGATACAGTACTCAGGCAAACCACTTTAGCTGTCTTCCATAAAACCATTTGCAAAAGAGTAGTGAATTCCTTCTTATTGCAAAATACAGATATGGAAATGGAGCCATGATGACACTAACTAGCAAACTTTGGTCATGCTACTGCTCTAGAAAGCAGACAGGACTGTATTGCAGCACCTTTCCACTCCAGAATAAGTTTTCTGACAAGGTAATTAAACAGATGAGGAAAGCAGCTTTATGCTGAACCAGGGGCACAAGGCACACTTTGCAGAAATACAGTGTAACAGCAGAAGGTTGATTAATTGTTTTCCAGTTTCTTCTTTTCCATTTTCCTCTGCTGTTTTCCATCTGAAGTACACTAGTTACTATGGAATAGTTGCTATGGAACAGTTACAGTGCCATTCACACGGGTCTAAGCATTCTGATATCCCCTGGAGCAGCAGTAAGCCAATTTATGTAATGGTTAGGAGTATACAATATGTATTTGGGAAACGCAGAACTGGAGATGGTAGAATAAAATGCAAGGATGGCAAGGGTTCTACTTTTCACCTTGTAAAAGAAAACAAGCCATGATCAATTCATATTAGAAAAATTGCCTGAAATTAAATATCAAGTGGAAGTAAACAGGACAGTATTGTCCTGTTTCCACAGCAATACTGCCAATAACTTATTGACCTTGAGTTTTGATTTTCATAGTTCCCATGATTATAACTTAGAGCAGTAGCTTCCAATGTGGATATTTGCTTTGGAAAGAAACTATTCTACTTTTGCTACCTTGCTGTGTCAAAATGCTTGATTGGAGTTTTGGTAAACTCCCACTGGCATGTTTTTCCCAGGAGCTTGCCTCATGGTGTTTAAACTACTGAAAATGCTGGTCTGTTCTCAGTTTTTGCAACTCCACTACTGCATCACCACAGCCAGATCTACACTGGTATGTTGCTTTCAATTGGAGCAGCCTTGGTGTATTCTTAATGCTATTTGGAAATATAAACGGTGGAAAAAAGAAAAGTTACTTCCCAGTCACCTGTGCAAGGATTCTACAAAGAATTCTTACTGGATTTGACTGCATCATTTGCCCGTTTAAGAATTTTCCTTTCTTTCATAAATCACAACATTGTTTGTTGATAAACTCATAGAAATGATACTGAACTATGCAGAGTCACTGACTAGAATGTCATGGTGGGTCACAGGGTCACATAATAACTCTACCAGATATGTGGTCCAGAACTTTTTAAACATTTTAAGTATTTTGAAAGTGTATGTAAGTAGAGTGTCTCAGTTATATCTTATGTATGTTTTTGCATGAAATCTCTTAATTTAAAAATGTAGGCTCTTGTTCAGGTTTATTTCTGCATGGGGTTTATCGTCCACATTTTTTTGGTTTTACCCTCTTTTAACAATGAGATGGTTAACTTCTAATGAGTCTTGAGTTGTCTAATAGGTCACATACAAAAAAAAAAAGTTATTATTTAATTTCCAGGTTAAAAAATGGTAAGAATTAGAGGATAATAAATTTTTACCACAGTAAGTTATTAAAAACAAATGTGATTAAAAATACAGTTTTAAAATCTGTGTGCTAATCACTCAATATAAAGAGGCCAAGTAGAGTATAGCACAAAGTTCTACTGAAAAATTAATTTTTGGAGGAATTAATTGTAGATTCATAGGACATAAAATACCAGACTTAGTATGTAGGATGAGGTTTCTATTTGTGAAGGAACCTCCAGATGTAAACCCATTATGTCCTGTTAAAAAAAAATTGCAGGCTTTATCATTTATATGGTGAACTTTGACTTCATAACTGTTTTCAGAATTTGAGCAATTAACACAGTGAACTTTAGTCCTTGCTTCAGTTGAATAAAATGCATTTGAAATAGCAACTTATTTGCATTTCATTGGAAAGGTTACCACTTGATGACCCAATAAATGACACAGATCTGCTTTCCAAACTGTTGATCTCTTTCAAGTACATTAGCTTCAGATGTTCATCCATCTGTGGATTGTATTCAGCTTATTTACATTGCTGGTTTTATGTGAGGGAGGGTAAGGATATATGCAGTGCTATGCCATATGAATTAGAGAGAATGCTAAAACAAAAAAATGATTTTAAGGAACTATTAAGCTTGATAACACTGTGGAATATTAAAACCACTGTAAAACCATAGATTGCATCTTAGACTACATATTTAATACAACAATTATTGTGCATACTTAAATCTGAAGTCACATCAAGCTTTTGATTTCATTTAGTCCTACTTTTAGTGTACTGTAAGCTCTTTCTCTCTAAGCATATGCATTAAAAAATTATTTTTCACTTTACTGGCTATGGCTCTGTCAGTTTTTCTGTTTTTGTCAGTTGTCTTCATCATAGCCACTACTGTTTCCACTCTCACCTCTCAACATCTTGCCTTTTCCATAAGGAAAAATGGAATTAAATGGAATTTCCAATATCTTGTTTCTACTGTGCCTGACTGTAGTCTGTATTGTTATGAGTGAAGCCCAAGACTGTTAATCCTCTCTGTCTGGAAGAACACCTTTAGGCAGAAAGACCAGTGTCATCTCTAAACTTCTGATTAGATGGCCTGCAATTAACAGCATTTTCTGTACAATACCTAAGGGTCATCAAACAGCTGGTAGTCCCTGTCAGGCTGTTGCATGATTTAGAGAATGATTCTCTGTTGGGACTGCATTAATAATTTTAGACTGAAAAATATTGACATTAGGACAATTTTCATTTACATCTTCCGTGGTACTGGACAGGTGGTCATTTAATAAATTATAAGGACGCATGAGAAAACAGCAAACTTTTGTTGTAACCCAAGTTGAGTACAGCTTCATATGAAAAGTAGCTGCTCTGACTGCAGCAGGAAAAGAACATGAGATGCCCTTCAGTGCTCAAAATCATCTAGAAAAATCACTTCAAATCTTAGCACTGGAAGCCCAGGTAAGTAAATTCCAAGCAGAACAAGGATATTCTCTGACAGAACCTTGGATTCAGACTGAATGAAAAGAAGGAAAAACCCAGTTTCTGCAACATGCTGAACCACTCAGCAAGTATTTGAGATAATTTATTTTATATGGCTCTTTACTTGGACTATTAAATCTTTTCCTTTCATATCCAGTTTTCTAAATTTCTTAGATGCATGTCATTTTATTAATGGATGCTGAAGAGCATTAGTAATTTTTTTTACAACAATCAAGGTATGATTGTTGAAAAATGCATTTTATCTTTTGAAGAAAATACCTTTCATGTTAGGTTTTTTTTTTGAGGGAGGGAAAAGGTAAAGTAACAGGTGAAATCATTTCATATTTGGGTGGAGTGACTTTGAGTGACTTTAGTCTTTAACATACGTACGGACATGAAAAGTAATATGTATTTTGAAGCTGGTGGAGTAAAGTCCAGGTTTCAATTGCCATCTGGATCATTCTTTTGTTTCATGTCTCCCTTAGAGAATACACCAAACTTCCTCTGCGTTCCTGCCCCTAAGATGTGCAGTTTGTCCCTGGTGAACTATATCCAGTGCATGAACTTACATAGCAAAAGTCATTCTTCTACTATTTTGCATTTATTTTTTATTCTGCTACTATTTTTATCAAGTGCTCAGATTTCAGCTGCTGAGAGAGATTGTGCTAAAGGTTACAAAGCAATTGAAAAGCTGACAGTTGATTAGGACATCTTGTAAAATCAACTATTCTGCTGGCTGCTGTGCAATACTGTTATCAATCAGAATTTTATATTGTTAGACTAGGATATCATTAGATAAAGTCTTCAACTAATTTGTTGATACCGAAGATTTCACATCTGCTACAGAATATTGCACCATCAATAGAACCCATTCTTCCAACTATTAGCAGTAAAAACACTATTGTGTTCCTTATGTGGCGGCTCTTATCTGTGCCATGTCACAGATAACATGACTTGTAATTCAGTTTTATTGTGTGGCTCAGCAGTGGTTTACTGGAATTTCCTATGTTCTTCTGCAGAGCTTGAATTGCTTTTTAACTCTCAAGCACAGTGCAAATAAATATACACATACAGACAATGTGTAGAAGTGCTGCAAGTGACTGTTAACTGTGGCATATTAATTTATAGCTGTCAGTGTTTTCCTGTGTGAATTCCTTAGTTTTGCTGGATCAAGGGAAAGAAAATTCTTTTTAGCTGTAAAATCTGTACTCTACCAGTGACTCCATGTAGGAGGCTTTTATGTGTAATGCATTGACAGAGAACAATCTCCTGCAAAACACAGCTGTGCTCATTAGTGATAATGTTTTCAAAACAGTGCTCCAAATAACAAAGTTGCTTGACAGATCTGAGTTACAGATTACCAGAAACTCTACGTTTAGCTCTAGTGTCCTTTCTTTCCTAGATCATTATTTTCTGCAGAGATTATGGGATCAATTCTCAAAGAAAGCTCTTCACTCCATGTTTGATTACCTCAGTCTGTAGTTTGATATTTAAGGCAATAGGCTTCAGAAACCCTTCTAGGAATAAGGTATTGATGTAGATATAAAACCAAGGGGCAAGTTCTTTGGTTCCTAGGTTATTGCTAGAGTGTTTCCATCTTTGTCTAAAGCAAGAATCTGTTTCAAAGAGGTTAGTACACTACTCGTAAGGCCTTGATATCCATCTGTATTTTATATGACTAGATAAAGATATATATCAAAAGAGTGAGATTGACTGTTAGTGCATTCCTGGTAAATCCAAAAGTGAATGAAGAAGGATGGCAAAACTGGGAAGAAAATGTTCCTTTTGCTTGGATTCAAAATCTTTCTCTAAATTATAGTAGTGTTATTCAGTTTCCTTCCAGAAGGATAGATGAGAGAACAGCATATATTATAAAAATTGTAAACATGGTCAAGTAGTACCAGTAAGACCTATATTAATAGTCACAAGCATATACCATAACGCTGCAATGACCAAGATGGGAAAAAACACGAAGAGATTTTTTAAATGGGTCACGATTCACAAGATAAAAATTAATTTTAACAATACATTAACTCCCTTTTGAATAACCATTTCTTTTTCTATGTTGGTGTGTAACATGTCTTTAAATGGAACAGAAACCAAGGCTGTTACAGAAGAACAATTTAGGGGCTCAGACATGTAAATTTCATTTAATATTGAATTCTAGAATTTCAAAGATATTTATACCTCAACGATAGTATCTCTTCCTATTTCACCCTTTGGTCCTATCAAAAGTAATAAAAATGTAAATAAGTGCACAGTGCTATCATCATTTTCAGTTAGGTGCTTTGTAAGTCAAGAAAATCAACATTAGATTGAATAACTAGTTGAAATCTTTGAATCTTTCTGTCTCAACCACAAGAAAAAACCCCCAAAATATTAAGGTAGCTCCCTTTTTTGTGCTCATGAATTATTCCTGTTTAATACTAAATGAGATGTAAAACCAAATGCATTCCTCAACTCAACATTTATTTGCTATATAAAGCTCCAGCAATAATGCGTTTTCCTCTTTCATTCTGCTTGAGTTGATTGAAAAGTTTTACATATTTACCAAGCTCACACTTTGCCTGAGTTAATGAATTATGCAATTAACCATGAATGCAATTTCCTGCATTTTACAGTAATAGCTTTAATTGTGAAGTGTGATGCTATATAGAGAGAGCTCATTCATAAACTATAGAACACATTAGAACAATTTCTTACGTGGGTGGGTATTCTTGGGCAAACATCTCAGATGAATATGGTAATTTGTCTAATTTCTGGAAAATTTTTATGCAAGGGTAGCATTCCTTAGCTACCATATTTTCAGAAGCATTTTCATCAGGTTAAGTATGAGTAGGAAACGCATGATATCTTCATATGTATATTGGAAATATTCTAGTAAATTCATTTTTTTCTTCCTTGCAGTAGGTTTGTAAATACACATGAACACAAAGAAAGTGGCAGAGTATGATACCAGTAGGTGTTTAGCTCTTATAATTCTACTGTGAATCCCTTAGTGTAGTTATCCTCAATGATGGTCAAATTATCATACTGACAGTATGATAATTCTTCGTATGATAAATTCTTCGTGTTTTAAGCTAAGAACTTAATGAGAAGGAAGTCACAAAATTGTTTATTTTGTTACTGAACAATTCTAATGCAGTAATACAACTACAAATCATTAGTATTTTACTTCACATTACATTTAGTTTGAAACAAAGCTGTGATCCCTAAAAAATTAATAGCTCTGGGCACACTGTTTACACCAAGGAAACTGAAAGACTCATGCAGAATTCAAGAGAGCAGGGAGCTAGGCCATCATGCAGTACTATGGAAAATCTTATATTTCATGTCTCTTTTTTTCTTTTTGCAACCTTGATAACAAAATGTTCCCGTGTTAATTTTGGCCAGCGAACTTACCTTTACCTGGCTTCCATTTAGTCAGAGTCATTGTATAATTTATAGTTTAGACTTCAATGGTTTACTTAATTTGCAAAGTTGAACATGAGATTATTATCTACAGCAGGCTTCTCTTTCTATCAAAGTGCTCATATGCTCACCTCTTAGATTGTATTTTGACTGATCTAGTAGGTCTTTGTATATTTTCTGTGATTAAGAATATTTGATTAGAAGTGGTTATAATAAATTTAGAAACTTGGAGATACTTGTTTTGTGCTTGGAACACTCAAACAGCCATTTCAGAAGTGCTCCTGACCCTGGCTGTAATGTTGGGAACAGTCACCTCAAAACATCTTGTCTTTCATCAGTTGGTGTCAGTATACTCCAGCCTGCCTGGCTGCTTGGTTTGCCCTGGGAACCTCTTGCCTCACTGAGGAACTGGGGGCTGGACACCCTTGGCACAGTTCAGAGGCCCAAAGAGAGACTTTTGGTGTCATTTAGGATGCTCAGGACAACCAAGAACAGTAGTCAGGCAGATGAGTAGTGGAGACCTGCCCGTTTCCAGGTGTCTCAGGTGACCTTGCTTACACAGCAGGGGACAGCTGAATCCAAACATCATCTCTTTGTGAAATACACAGTGGGAATTTGTGACACAGTGAATTAAAGGGCAGCTAAAGGGACGAATTGGAATGGGACTCTGCAAGATGGTACTTTTCTAAGACCTAGCAACCATGGATGTCCATTTGCAGGCTGCCCACTGTTTACTTCATCCATATTGGAATCTGACATTTCTTTTCCCCAGGCTTCAAATCTTGTTTTAATATTGCCCATTTAAACTTATTTTTAACTTATTTTGCCTTTGTAGCATATAAATTGAGCTGCAAGTACAACATTTGCAATGGAAAAAAATAAACTTTTGTTTATTATTTTAATGAAAGTAATTTCTGGAAATTCCACCTTTTTTGTTTGTTTGTTTGCTTTTAACAATATCTTGGCTTTAATAATGAAGCAACAGCTTCCAGTGAATTTTCTGGTAATTTTTGGCTTATTATTTAATGGCCTGAGGCAAGATGGAAGTTAGACATTCTTCCAAAGCAGGAAGAAGCTGTATAAATGATAAATCTTTTTGGTATTGTTGCTGTTATGAGCCATTTTCAAAAGTTTGTGATGCAGACAAGCAAGCATGAAAGCACACAGATATTTTTAAAAAATAATTTTATATATATACACACACGTATATAATAACCTTTTGTAAAGTCCTAATGCCTTCCAGCCTATATCTGAAAATAATTGCCTATTTCATATTTTTTCAAACCTTAGAACATGCTTCTCTTCCTTGAGAATTAGGTGTTTCTCAGGCACCAGATGACTGTAGGAGGAGCCATTTTATTACTTTATCCTTTTGCTTGACAATGAATGCATGGTAAATACCCATCTTTGTTCTTCTGTAACCATTACCATTGCTCCCTCTGCCTTCTTAAGTCTGTGTGAAATTGCCTAAAAACTTTATCACGGTAGCTGCAGTAAATTTAGATTAAAGTGGTTTTTTGTCAATATAAGAAAAGAGACTATTGAAAGAAAAGAAAGAATTTTTGAAGCCTATATGGTCTTCAATCTCTGAATAAATTAGCTTGCATGGTGTCAGTCTGAATGATTTGTAAGGAGAAAAGTTCTGTTTAGCTTTGGAGCTTTTCTTCCTGTCTTTCAGATAGATGCATGTCTACTTGCTCATTTGTGTGAAGCGTTCCCTGTGGTCCGCTGGTTCAGCTCTACAGTCTTTATTTTCAAAGTTGTAGGCTGTACCACACAAAAAGAACACTTTGGAGAAGAACACTTTTCTTTTTTAATGTACTCTTTAGTGTATTCTTTTAGTCTCAGAACCATTCCTTGGTGAAAAGATCATGTTGGTTGCTAGACTAAAATTACAAACAGAACACGTTTCAGCTTCACTAATTACAATAGGATGTCAATGTTTAGCACGTGTAAAAGGCTTTGAATCTTAAGGTAAGATGAAACAAAGTCTTACTGAAACCAGGTCATGTTTTCTAAGTGGTAAGACTGGTTTGATCTGGTCTTGTATTTAGGCTCTCAACCTAAGACATTCTAAACCCATGTTTTTAAATATGTATCTTTTCTCGTGTTCCTTAATGAAGCCTATTTGTTATACTGGTCATATTTTTGGTTCTTCTGCCTACTTCCTTTTTGTTAATTACAAGAATATTGCCTGTGCAGCAATTCTGTCTCAATCTGTGTTCATAGATTCTGATTTCAAGATCTCAACCTTAATGATGCTGCTAATTCATTCTGAACTCAGCTTTCTTCAGAATTCTCTTCCATTTTCGCCCATAGGAAATATAAAATGTTTGGATTAAAGTACCTTCTTATTCTTTACATCTCTGGGAAATCTTTTAGCAACAGGAATGCATTTACCAATAAATGCAGTAGTCAGTAACTAGGACTGTATTCTGAGCTGAAAGATTCCATAATACAGCTATATTTGACTACAAAATTGTGTCTTCCTTTAATTATTTGTATTCCTTTGTCTAATTCCAATGTACAGATGGTTTATTGTAGTTTTTAACTTTTATGCATGCCTGACTGACTAAACATTGATTTCTGAAATGTTCAAACTTCCAAAATTTAAACATACCACCCTGCAGTGTGAAGATCATTCTTAGACATGCTCTTTTGTCTTGCTTGTCTTTGCAAATTCTCTCCTCTGCGCTTACATAATGTGGTTTTTAGAAATGTATCAGATGTTATTAGAGAAAAAAACCAGCACAAATGAAACTGAAATGAACTGCTGAAGACTTCAATGCTTCTAACATAGCTGATATCAGTGTAAGCTGTATTCATTCCTGGTTGGATTCTGATGGGACCCAGCCTCCTAATACTAGCAGGTTTGAGCCTTATGAGTATTCAGTCAGTCTGGGCTAATTTAGATTTAGAAGATAGATTGAGAAAAACATCCTGCTGCTGGAAGTGATTTGAACACAGTGAGCAGGGCTCCATTGGTTACCTGTCCCTTCGTGTTCTACTTCGACTTTTGGTAGTCTAAGGTTTTCCAGTAATTATTTGTCTCCCAATAAGTTTCCAACAAAGTACTGCAGGGAACAAGGTACCATGTGATGATATATCTTAATGCAACTGACTTTTATATGATAGCTGAGTTACTGTTCCCACCACAGAGATGGTTTTTCAAGTAATTAAAATAAGTTGATTAACCGGATGTTAACGTTCAATACTCTTGGGAGTTACTGAATTACTTGTAGATGAGTTACAATTTTTTGTAACTGTCAAATTTGCTACAAGTTGTAGTATATTAAAGATTATTTTTTTCCAAAATATTGGAAAGGCTGTATTTTAACAAGCCCCTCACTCTGCTGCCGTGCAATGTTGATAGCAGCTATGAGTGGTAAAATATAACACTTGTTAAAGAGCAAATGTGATCAAAGGAGATAGTCAAAACAGTCAAAATTTTAACATAGTGAGAAAAGTAAGTCCTCGTAGAGCAAAGATATGTTGGGGAAATAGTGGCATACTTAAACAGATTCTGCTATTCACCTGTGTTACAATGTGTGACGTATCTCTCTAAGCAAGGTTCAGTGAGGCAGTGACAGCACAGAGCAAAAGATACTCAAAGATCAATGAGAAGAATGGATGTGCCTGAGAACTGGATGCTCAAGAGTGCGGAGAGTTTTAAAACTTCGATAGCTTCAAAACTTCATCCCTAAGAAGGAAACCTCAAGAGTTAATCTTTTATGCTCTGGGCAAAAAAATCAGAATGCTCAAAAAAAGTAACTTAATATCAAAACAGCTAGCAGAAGCAGTGCTAGAAAGATTGACAGAGAAACCTTACCAGAGTCCTGTGTTCTCAGAGTCAAGAGGCAGAAGTGATCTGAAATAGGAGAAATAAGAAATTAATAATTTTTAAATGCAGAGGATGGAAAAGTAGAGCTACTCCTCAATTGTAGTCTGACCCACACTCCAATGTAGAGCACAGGAGGACTACAGCCTTGAATTATGGAAGTGATAGTGAAGGACCTTGTAACAGGTCATGATGACATTAACATCAGCTATGAAATAACAAAAAAGTAAATTGTTCTCATCAAATAGGGAATTACATATGACTGCTGTAAAACTGTGAATCTAGTTGGCAAAAGGGCTCAGTAAAAGTATGTGGAATGCTTGCATGTTATTTAAAAACCCAACCAAACAGATTAGAATGTTTCTATCTGAATTTTTGCTTTAATGATTATTACTGGTATTAATGGTTATTATGGATATTAATGATTGATGTAGTTTTTGGTAGGGAATAATAAGTAGATGCGAGATTTCGTAGCATGAAAAATGAGTTTTGTAAAAGCGATGGAAATCCAAGTCCTTGCTCTTTCCTCTGTATAATGGAAAGCAATCCTGGGGATGTAAGATGGAGAAGAGATTTGACTTTTAGATTGCACTGTCATAGAGAAGGCTACTCAATCCTGCATTCCAGCTTGTTTTAATAGAAAAAATGAATTTTTGTTTTGATTGTTTTGAAATTATTGTATGAGATTTGTTCCAAACCAAAATTTAAAAAAATATTAATTTCCAGAAGTTGTCAGGATATAGAAGAGTAATTTTGATTATTGTTATTGCTGCAGTCATACCCATGAGGACTCAAAGCACCACAGCTTGCAGTCACAGTCTAGAGGGAATCTGTGTCTTACCTCTGCACAAATCTCTCTTCCTTGCTATGTTTTGGATGAAAAGTGCTGAAACGGTTTGGTTTCCTTCTGAAGCTATAGTCACTGCACCCTGGGGACAGCCTGCTCTCAGAAAGCAGAATATTAATAATGCTGTGCAGAAAACGTGTGTTCAAGAAGCCATAGAAGTAAAAAGAAAAGTGGACTGCCGGAGGAAGACTGAGTTACACGTCTAGTTTTATAGCAAGGATGGTAGGAATCCCAAAATACTTTAAAGCGGTAGAGAAACAAGTGCTGTAGATTTCGTAGAAGTGGTCGGTGAAGCAAGTTGGTGCTAGATCCTTTAGCAGTGCAACAGCTAACAGTGAGGAGAGCACTTAGGAATGAAAATCCAACCAAATGAACTTCCAGGAACTCTATAGTAAGTAGTAAGATGTAGACAACAGTGCTCAGTAGCACCACAATATCTACACAGGCCTTTCACTGAAAGCAAAGTGTCAGTAGAATAGCACACTGAAGTGGTGACACTTCAGCCATGATTTCTCCCTTAGAATAATTCTTAGAAATAGGTCATGCATCAAATAGTACCATTTCCTTAAGCTTATAATTTCAATATTTATGAGCTGATTTGAATCCCAAATCAAAAAAAAAGTGCAGTTGTGCAGCTGTAGCAAACAACTTATCTGATGCATAACTAATTGCCTGGAAAGGTTCAGCTGATTTCCTTGCTCTCCTTCCCCTTCCGCTTCATTCCCTATGCATATAAGTTGGTAGCAAAGTTTCTAAAATATAAGCAAGTCTCATACATTCTGCTAAATGCTCATGAATAAGTTTCACTTTGAAGAAACCCTGAGATGTGGAAAAACACAAAATCAGTGTGAGATAACTGCTTCAAAGTTCTTTTCTTGTTTCAAGAAACATGACTTTTGTTTACATTCTGCAGCAGGTCATCCCAGGTCTTGTGTTTTCTTACTGTTTTTGGCCTTTTCAGTTCAGGAGGGACAATGTTCTTGGCTCTGTTTCATTTTTTGTTGTTTTTACTTTTGCTTTTCCTTGTTATGTAGCTTTAGATGGTCCCTCTATCTTTAAAGTATTGCAATATTTCTTGTTACGTATTTTTCATCTGCTAGGTACGTCTTTTAACTTTTAAAAATCATGATTGTATCCCTCTGCAAAAGACAGATCCTGTTGTTGCTTGATAAATGGAAACAGTTCTGCTGGAGACAGTGAAGGGGAAAAATGGCATCTCTAAATCACTCAATAATTTTTTTTTTTATTTCAAAGAGTAGGATTTTAAATTCAGGTTTGAATATAAAGTTACGTATAGCATGATTTCACCAGTATTGTTGCTAGTGAAGCTTCAAAGGAAAAAATCACTGCAGTGCTCTTCTCTTAATCAGAAATATTTTGTTCCACCATGGAGTGGAAGACAAGAAAAGGTTTTATGGAGATATTGGCAGTGATTCATGCCAATTTTCTCACCTTCTCTACTGAGAAAAAGAATTTATTTAAGATAATTAAATGGATGGATTACTATTATTTCGCTATATGAAATTTCTGTGGATAAAACTCCCGAGAGATTTTTTGGAGATTGTGTTTTCATTTGTGGTTTAGGTTTTTTGTTGTTGTTTGTTTGTTTTTTAGTTTAAGGATTCAAATATACTTATATCAGTTTCAAATATCTCTAGAAATGTAGGACTAAAGAAGGAACAGGAGGAAAGGAAACTGTTTTAGTATATTTTCCTTTCTACCTCTTAGAGACTTTGAATTGTGGAGGGAAAAGATGTTGCTGACCTTGAGGGAGCAGAAACCAAAGCAGTCCTGTCACCCTTTAAGGAGAGCTAATCTGTCAAAAAGGCAAAGAAGTGCCACCAAAACAGATACACTTGATAGAAATGTCAAAAAGTTATTAAGGGATATTCAATATTTTGTGTAGGGCAGATCTGCTGTGGACAAAAAAATATCATGATTGCCTGAGAAGTTCACATCCCTGGAGTCTGGTGTTTCTGGGACTCTGGGCTGCTTTGCTGAGGAAGGTATTTCTCACTTTCCCCTGAAGCAGTTTCAGTCCATGTTTACAGGTTCATGCTAGACGAAAGGCTGTTGTTATTTTTGTTTACTATCTTAGCACTCTGTATTCAGGATTGTTCTGCAACAACAGACTTTCCAGACATTAAAGGAGCTGCCGTGATACCCATCCAAACAGCTTATTACACCACCCTGAAAGCTCTGCAGTCTTTCTGCAATGAAAGTTAATTTTTTGGAGCTTGATAAACTTATTCCTAAAATCCTGCTGACTATGTGAGAGATTCAGCACTTTGATTTATGCCTTGACATTTCAGTCAAAGCATACATCCTTAAACGCAAAACCAATTAGCGTTGATTCACTCATTTATGGTTATTTTTTTTTCTTATAATTTCTTTGATCTATGGCAACTTTTAAAATAACAGCATTATTTAAACACTTAATAGTTATTTAGCTCTGGAGGGAAATCTCCAATATTTCTGATGGCATAATTGTTTCCATGACATCAGTGTTGTAATTCTGAAGTTTTACCTAGTACTAGTGAGCTGGGTAGCCTGGGGGTTAATTAGAGTTTGAACATTCGTTAGAAACTGTTTTTATGTCAGAAGAACCTCATGTGCATTGTGAACATGAAAAAAAATCTGTCTTTAAACTGCTGTTTTTTTGTTAAAACCTTGTCTGTAGCTAATACATAAACCCAAAGTAGTCACCTAGCAGGTTTTAGTTATGATAGCCTTCTATGTAATGTTTTTGCAGGCATTTTCTTGGAAGAAAATAGATCTATGCTACCATGGATGTCTGAATTTCTGATGAATGTTGGTCAATACTATATGTTAATAATATTGGCCAACACAGCCAAAAATTAAATTAATTCTCTGATATATAATCAAGCACTTAATTTTAGTTGTTTTTCAGATTATCTTCAGAAAAACATTTCAATGCATGTGTATTTCAAAATCATATTTACTCCAGCTTTGTGGTAAAGGTTTTTTGTTTGTTAGTTTTTAATAATCTGATTATATTCCTATCTATTGATCCAAGAAAGGAGAAATCGTTTCCTAAATGTCCATAATTTAAATAATCACTCATGACTTTATTTATTTGTTCATTAATGACAAAAAAAAAAGATATGGAGTATGGAGAGATGGAGTTTTTATTAGAAAAGCATAAAAATGCTACAATCCAGGCTTCTATTTGTAACAATACTGCTTCTCAGTATTTTTGTTTTGGGGATTTTTTATGTACTGTTCTAAGCTGACAGGAATATAAGGGCATATAAGTGGTCTAGGTTTTTCCATGGTTATGTTTTCTTTATGTGATGTATTGGAATTTTTTGGAATGCTGTATTTTCAACAATTAGATTAACAAAGATCACACTTATTGTCATGCAGAAGTGTTATGTCTCAGATCAGTGGATTTGTGAACTAAAGTTATGCCCTCTACTCTGAAAGTTCAGAAAAGAATTGGTTTTTTTTTCCATTATATTTAAAGAGAAATATTAAATTTCAAAGTTGCATTCCTGCTGGCTTGGCAGCGAGTAGGCAAGGGACTCTGGGAAGGCTTAGTGTGCCACAGAGTCTACAAAGAGTTTGCAGCTTCTTTTTTCCAGAAACACATTTCTAACCTTTATTTTGACCTCATGCTCCTCACAGATCTCTTGTATCTGCATGTAAAAATCCTTTTGTTTTAAGACCTTTGACTCTCTTTAACTTGAAGGGCACATTATTTCTGCATTTTGAAATTGCTTTCTGTGTTTGAGGCATTGGAAACTATATTTCACAAGACCACTTCATCCAGAAACAGGTAAATACAAATGTTTTTATTACAGTTCTAGGAACAAACATTGTTTATTTAAATGACTTCATTCTTCTCTGAATACAAAACAGCCCTTTAATGTTATCTCTTTTGCATTTCTCTTGATCAAATCTTATTTAATTTATGCTAAACATAATGAGACACCTGTGTGCGCTGGATAAAAAATAGAGTATATCTTTCTTATTAGATGGAGAAATTTTACATCCTAAGCACAGAAAACAAGCAGCAAAGATCTGGAATGACTTTTAACCTTTTTGTTGTAATTTTTGGAATTAAGAAATCTCTGAAAACAAAAATTTGTATGACAGCTTTAGAAGGTAATGGGTGACCAGTAAACAAATAAGAAGTATAAAGAAAATAATTTCTATGCTGTTTTGCCACATGAGATTAATTTTTTAACCAGTTTCTCATGTGTACTGAAGTCCATCCCATAAAAAGAAACATAATGGATAGACTGAAGTATCAAGAATAAAGTAATTGACTTCTGATTACCTTGTAAATCTCACAAGCAGTAAATTGGAAATGCCTTAAAATGTTGCACTGACTGTGTATCAAAGAATGATTATAATAGAACCATCTGACAGTTTTTGATTTTTCAGTGAGAAAGTGATCTGAAGCTTTTTTAAGAGTACAATATTTGGTATTTTAAAATTTCTTAATTTAGATGGAAGGAGAAGGGATGAGTGTTAGATCTGCACGTATGGAACCAGCTACAGGTTGTGCTAATAATGCAGTTTTTTGAAGAAAGGCCTCAGTTTTAACTTCCATTTTTGGGATTTTTTAGCCCTCCCTTTGTTTGGCTTTTTTTTTTTCTATTTTTGTGTCCATTACATTATTGAAATTATATTCCTATCTTATCTTTACAAGAGTACCTATATTATCTATACAGGGTACTCCTTAGCAGAATTATGTGTAAAAGAAGGTGATGGGATAGAATTTCACAGAATATAAGTTAAAGTATGATAATTTGTTTAAGAGAGGATACCTCAACAATAAGGAAAAAAGCCTGACTTTCCTAATGCATCTGTGAATCAATAATTTGATCTAGGCTGAGAAGAATCAAATATGACCCCAAGACATATCATATGTGAAGTATCTCCACTGACGATCAGGGACTACAGCATCTATTAATTATAGAACTAATGATTTCCCTGTACTATACATTTCTTAAGAAAAAAGAAAAAATAACCATCCTGTCTTATAGGGTGAAATTTAAAGCAATAGAAAACTGAGTTTGCAGAAGTATAGGGGAGGTATCGTTGCTTCTGTAACTACTGCAAATAGATAAACACCGTGAAGGGTAAAAAGTTATAGAAGGTAAGGAACAAAGACTGCATCAAAGGGCTGAAAATTGCAGAGAGTTTCTTCACATCAGAGAGAGAAGTTACAGCTCCAAATAAGTGAAGTAAACGCCAAAAAGATTATTTGTTTTTAAGGGGGAGTTGAACAAATTTGCAAAAGGCAGTATGAGATGTGTTGCCTGTGAAGGAAGTTGTCTGAGCTCAATGCAAGGGAGATGCCTTCTGATCCTGTAGTAGTGGGTCGATGTAATCCTCTAGGCTGCTGTGTGCTTCTCAAAAAGAGGGACATCATAATAACACCTATGCAGTTACAGAGGCTTAAGTGTGTCAGAAGAAAAAATGTAAGATGTTTTAAAGTGAAAACATTTCTTGCAGATCATTTTCAGCAGAGGAGAAAGGCACAGGGAGGAAAAGACACGGCTTTTCCAGGCTTATACTGTTAGTTGTCTCCATGTTTTCCTATTATCACAGTTCTTGGAGTCCTGTTGGTGGAGCTGGATGTTGATGCAATTTGTATCTGTTGTTACGGTGAGTGTGCAGAACACTGTATGGGGCAAAAAATTGAATTTCACATAGGAAAAGGCTGTGATTGCATCTTTCCCTACCCTCTCATCCAAAGCAAAGTTTTAGTATCAGCTTCAATGAGAAACAGGTGGATACCAAGCTCATTAGAAGTGGAGCTGCAAACAGCTGCTTTGGAAAGGAAATAGAGAATATAAAAAAGAATAGTGTTGTAAACAACAAACTGAAATATTGTTTGTGTGGGATCAATATATGCTGGATCCAGCAGTGCTAAGGCGAAACACAGATTTCACTTCATAAAGTTTATTAGTTCTTCATTCCTTTTTACTTCCGAGTAGTAGTAACGGATTGATCAGTTGCACTTGGAAAGATGGATAGGAATGAGCTGGCCTGCCCCAGCTACAGCTGTGGGTGGTTGCAGCAATGAGAATAGGCATCTACTCCAGTTATGGTCGGGTCTCTCACCATCTGGCCTTTTGGCTCTGTAATGTGCTGACACTGCAGCATCTTTGTGAACCAGCTGGCAGACATTGCTTTGGCTTCCACCTTCCTCCCAGGAACAGAATCTGTCAGTTTCCAGCAGTGACAGGAAAATGCAGAGCCATTAAGATGTGCTAGGACAACACAGCTCCTAACATACTTTCCAGAGCTCTTGAGATGGGATGTTCTCGTTCTACAGCTCAGCATGTATTTTCAGTGGATATATTAAAAGAATGCTTAAATGCAAAGCTGATGAATAAAGAAAAGGTAAGTGGTAAGTTTTATGTTAAAACACAAGGGTGAGGACGAACCTGGAGTATGCAGAGTTTCGTGGGTGGGATTTTTTTTTAATTTTTTTTTTTTATTTCTGCCAGCAACTCAATGTCTCAGACACTATGGCCAAAATCATTGTAGCAACTTCAGGCATCCAAGGACATGATCTTATTTTCAAGAATCAGAGCATCTACAGTATCAGTTAACATGAAAATGAGCAGCACACTTCCAAATCCTCAGTAATAAATATCTCATGGGTATATTATAAAGATTAGTTAGCTAACTGAGTCAAATTTCCTTCTGTGTTTCCACTTACTTCAAAGTAGTTTTACAATCTGTCAAGAGATTCACAGTTGGGAAATGTACATTACTGATAAAACTTTAGCAACTGAACTGAGAATCCAGATGGCCTACCTCAGAGTAAGTGCTTGCTCCATCCTGCCCGTGAACAGGATCATTAGACAATGCTCATGCTGTCTCTCATGTGGAGCTAGTCTTTGAGATGCAGACAGGCTTGCTTATAACACACACACCATCGTACTCAAGTACTTCAAGCTCAGTGAGGACTCAGTGCAATATTCAAATACTGTTGTTCTCATTTTACTACTGAGAAAAAAATTAACTGAATTGTCCAAATTAGGCAAGTATTTTTATTTCAGACTAAAGGACAATTCTGTTCAGCCTCATCTATGGTCTAGATACAAATCTTCCTAATCAAGAGTACTTCTGGTTTTAAAGGGTTTTTCAGGCCAAAACCAGCGTTAAAGTTTTACAAAGTTTCTTCTGACAGTTCTTCATTGTCAGTTTAGCCGACCAGTGTCAGTCACTCTATATCCTTTGAATATATCGTTGATCATTCGAAAAAGTGTTTTCCTATTTCATGTTAGCTAGGCACACAATGTAAATAAAAATGTTTAAATCAAATTAATCTGAGGTCTTGGAACGTGTTAATCTGGTTGGTCAAAAGCAGTGGTCACTTTAAGAGGTTTATACCATTCGTTGGAATTTAACTCATCAGCGTGAAAAAACTGAACAATATTAAAACTGATTGAAACTTCATTATATCAAAATCAAAAGGATGACCCAAGGGCTGGAGCACCTCTCTTGAAGGCTGAGGCTTGGAGTTGTTCAGCTGGGAGAAGAGAAGGCTCTGGGGAGACCTTACAGCAGCCTTCTATTACCTAAAGGAGGCTGCAAGAGCTGGAGAAGGACTTTTCACAAGGTCATGGAGTGATAGGACAAGAAGGAGGCAGCCATAAGATGGAGGAGGCTTGGTTTAGATTAGGCATTAGAAAGGAAACCTTTACTGTGAGGGTGGTGAGGCACTGGAATGGGTTGCCCTGAGAAGTGATGGATGCCCCATCCCTGGAAATGTTCAAGGACGGGTTGGATGGAGCTTTGAGCAATCTGGTCTAGTGGAAGCTATACCTGCCCATGGTGGGGGAGTTGATAGGAGATAATCCTTTTGATCCCCTCCAACGCAGACCTTTCTATGATTTTACGAAAATACCGATGTCTGTAGTTCCCACACAGAATCAAACTGAGATTTCTGTTGACATTAGTGAATAAACCCTCTCTCTAGTCTTTGTTGTTTGTGATAATAAGGAATCTTATAGGCCCCACAAATTACATTGTGGCTGATACAGACTCAATATTTTGTGCTGTTACATTGGGGAAATAATACCTTTCTAAATAAAAACACACTCTGATTTTCTGAAGAATGACTAAAAGGACAAATGCAATATGTTATGTTGGCCATAGAAAAATGTGGTGTCTTAATTGTTGTGTATTATGTGAGGAGAATGTTAAGAAAAGAGTCCAAACTCTATCACTTTTCCATAATTCAGGAAATATTGTAGGCATAGTAGGAATATGAGTGCATTTCATGGGAGATTGATGTGACTTTCTGCACAACTGTTTAGAAAGGATGTGGCATATTTATCAGAGGCCAATCCACACTAGTAAATATGATTACATTAGAACAAATTAAATGTATTTAAAAGAGCTTTTTCTGTGACTTTTGAAGATTATCTATTTGTTATGTTGCAATGATTAACTACTGTGACATAAAAAATATGAAATAATGCCAAATTTTATCTGCATCTAGGCATGGATAACTACAAAACAAATCTCTAGAAGCACTGGAGAAAGCAATGAAGAAACACATGCAGAAAAATACTTGTCATTCAAAATGTCTGCTCTCACTAATGACTAAGTAAACATGTTGTTACTGGTGAAAGTATTGAAAAGTTATAAGATGGAGGTAATAATCCACAGCCACAGCAGGATGTATTGAGTTATTTATTATTGATCAAAAGTAGCCACAAAAAAAGTATTTAATAATTTTATCTTTTAATTGACGAAGGCTGTTCTCTTCAAGCCTATTATCCTTTACTGATTTTTTGCCCTGAGTGGCAGCTCTGAATTCTTGTGGAACATTCTTACCATAAAGCCTTAAAAAAAAAATAACGTTTTGCATAAATCAATTATTGCAATGTGTTCAGTTCACTTTTTCCTTCTAGATTCTTCAGTTATTTGGAGATAAATGTTTCATGACAGCTTCTATTTTTTGAGTCCTGCTTTCTGTCTTTATATGATAATTGAGGCATTTATGATACTATTTCTGTAGAAAATTCATTTGGGGTTATCTCTCCCTCTCTCTGTATAGTTTATGTACTTATGCTTTTCCTTGTTACCATTGAGTATCTGAAATTGGGCTAATCTATATCTAGTATCAACTTTTCTGCAGCTTGTTTTGGCATTGTACTCCCCAAACCCAAGAGATTCTCTAGATTTTCTTGAACATGAAACTGCTTCAAAGTCCTAAAAATCAAAAACATTTTTACTGATCTATACCTAGAATTCTGTGCACTACGCCCAGTGAGCCCATTACCTGGAGCTCCTTTATTTCTACTAAGACCAAAATAGAAAAACAACAAAAAAGAGTAAAGTCCACAGTGTTTTCCCAAAGTATTCATAAAAGGAAAATGAATGGCAACACATCTGACCGGAATCAAATCTATGTCTCAGATTCTCCTCTTGCTGGAGAATTTATGAGAAATTTACATGGCTTGAGGGTCTCATGCTGGTAAATTATAGATGGACAGAGCACAGAAAGAGCAACAGATATTATGAGAAACTGGTTTTGTTCTCAGTGTCAAGAGGCTGGGAGTGAGCTATTGTCTTGTGCTTTTTGGAGGGGACAATTTTGAACAGTCATGAACTTTAATAAATTTTCAGTAACATGCAACCCTCCTCACCTTTTCATCAGATGCAATTATCAGATAGAAGTATGAAAAGGTGTGCAATGTTGTGCATTACAGGAAATGTATACAAAGGGTGTATCTACATAGAAAGTGGAGGGGAGTTTAGGGGAAATAGGACAAGCATGTCCTGACAAACCACTTGAGAAGTGAGAGGATAGGAAGGAGATGTAATTGGCCCTCAGTCTCCAGTGTGCTCTGCATACTGCACAGGACATGCTGAGAAATGTAACTGGAGGGGGCCAAAAGAGACTTTTGTGCAGACTAAGTCTTTGCATTAAGATATCAGCCTCTCTAGGGTTCCTACATGGGGAGGGAGAGAGGAACAGGAACATCAAGAAAGCGAAAGAAGCAATTCTCCTCCAAAGCACATTTTACAGTAGGGAGATAATCTATTCCCTGCTGTACTGTAACTTGGGGCATAAACTAATCACAGTGTGCTTATTTTGATGTGGCATTTTTGAAATTATGTAAAAGTTTTCAAGTGAGTTGAAACTAAAGATTTTCCTCTAAAAAATGATTCCTTCCCCCTCACCTGTATATTTGATCACACGTGTATTTCTCCTGAAATATTATTTTACACAAGTAAAACTGTGTGTTGGATCTTCATATAGGTATCCTTTGAATGTTAGAAAAATTGATGACCAAACCTTGACAAAGGCCATTGAAAGTGTTTGTTGTGAGCAACGTACAGACACCTTTCTGATCCTAAAGGGGATGCTGCAGTCCTCTTCTGCTTTCTGTTGACCTGTTAGAGAGGTATCCCACTATTCCAAGGAAAAAGCTTATGTGAAAAGTGTTACATGATTAAATGCTCCTAATTGCACATAAAATTCACTTTGAAATAATTGACAGGTTCTTAAGCCCAAGCCATAGGTCTGGCTCTTGCCGTTGGGCAGCTGCCCAGCAATGCTGCTCAATGACAGTCTCTGACATGACCAGGGAAAAGGCACTTTGCAGGAAAGAGATGGGAGGAAGGATGTCTGAAAAACTATCCTGTAGCATTCTTGGAAACAACCAATTTGGTTATCTGGCCCAACTACTGGTAATATCTGTTCAAAACAGTGAAATATTTCATATCTCTTTTGCTGCTTTTGCATCATGATTTCCTATGGCTTTTGCAGTGCAGCAGCTGTAAGAGGTGGTAAGAAATCCTTAGCATGAGGTCTGATCTCTTTCCAGGTCATCCTGCAGTGATTTTTTTAGCAGGGCCCAGTTTGTCTCTCAGATGAAGTTTGGAGTTTGAAGGGGAATTAGAAGTATCTGAAAACGGATTGTTATGCTCTTCCATACACATTAAGTTACCATTCATGGAGTCTGACAAATCACATACCTCTTATATATTAGAAAACTGAGTTAAACATGATTTTCAAACTGTTTTTAGTATGTTCCTACTCTAAACATAAAAGAAAATGGTCTTAACTTCTTGTAAGCATTGGGAGAGAGAAACTCATATGCTTAGTGTACCTAAAAAAGCCATGCTGCCGCAGCTATTAAAGACAGGAAGATGTCGTGTACATTTCACTTGTATAGTTACTATCAGAACTTATTTCTCTGTTTTAATTTAAGAGTCTCATTTAGCTGTGTAGTATACCTTTCTTTTAAAAACTACTGCTTCCTCTTTATAAAGAGATACTAAGATTGCAATCCTAAGTACTCACTAGGAAACCCAATAAAAGATATTTTGGCAATTATGTACCATATATTTTTTAAATTCCCATTTACTAAGTAACATCACGACGACCTGTTAACAAAATGAATCAAAGACATATGGTAGCCTTGTTGTATTTAATACATTCATCTGTCATCACATTCTGCTATAATTTATTCCATTATATCATGTTTGCAAAGTCAGTACAAAGTATATATACACTAATTATAATTTTATAATGAAGGCTCTTTACCATCCAGAGTACATTGCCCTTATTAATACTTTTTTTTGGTTCCTAAGCATTGCATGTTCTGTTACTGATAAAGAAGTCAGCATTTAATTTTTGGAAGTTCATGATGTACTTAATTTGTTTGACCAGTCATGCCAAAGCCTTGGAAGCACAAATATTTTTTATACTTGTATAATGTGAAAAAAGCAGTAACACTGAACGTGTTAATTGATAAAATTAGTCATGTTAGCCTCTTATAATAAGCCAGGGGTAGCTGTGTTTCTCAACACACAGTCCTTTTTCCCTCCAATAGAAAAACAAGCCTAAAACCACTATTTACATGAACAGAAAAGTAAATTTAGTTCTCATTTATGGACATATTAACTAAAAAATTAAAATTAAAGCAAACAAAATGATCATCAAACACAAAGTCTGACAAACTGATTTCTTACATTTTCCATTTCTCACTCCTCTTCAGTCTGAACTCAGTCACGTATTTGATATTATCTACAAGAAAGCAAAACAGATATGCTGTAACTCTACCACTTTTCTTTGATTTTTGCCTTTGAGTTGCACAGATAGGAAATACAGTTTTGGGCCTCTCATTGCGAGAAGGACACCGGAGCATGTTCAGCGAAGGGCAGCAGAGCTGATGAAGGCTCTGGAGCACACGTTTTATAAGGGGCAGCTGAGGGAGCTGGGGTTGTTCAGTCTGGAGGAAAGGAGTCTCAGAGGAGACCTTATGGCTTGGCTCTCTACAAGTGCCTGAAAGGAGGCTGTAGCGAGATGGGAGTCAGTTTCTTCTCCCGAGTAGCAAATGGTAGGATAAGGGGAAATGGCCTCAAGTTGGGCCAGAGAAGATTTAGATTGGATATTAGGAAAAAATTTCTTCACAGAAAGAAGCATTGGAGCAGGCTGCCCAGGGAAGCTGTTGAGTCACTATCCCTGGAGGTTTTTAAAAGATCTGTAAATATGTCAGTTAGAGCCATGGCTTAGTGGTAGACTTAGCAGTGGCATTTATCAGCTGACCTGATGATTTTAGAGGTCTTTTCCAACATAAATGACTCCATGATTCTGTACAGTGTAATTGATTCACCACTGAAGTCAGGAATGGCAATAAAATTACTTTTGTTTTTCTCAATACAAAAGAGGTGGAAGTAATTGTAATCTTATCATGGTACATATTCATTGTAAAAAGCCCTATTAAGTCTTCAGATAGAAAATATTTTGAACTTTAGAGTAAAAACAGCTCATGCCTCTTGCTCTGTGATTGTGTTTATTGGGTGGTAGGACATATACACGAATGCATGCCAACTTGTACATTTCTGCCAGCAGAGCAAAGACATGAATCAGAGCACTCTGTATCTCATTAAACAGAGGTGAGCATGCTCTCCTAGTCCTTAGGACTGTTAGTGTCAGGCTGAGTCAAATGTTTACCCACTGCCAAACTCAGTTTGGCATTGCTGACACTTGAACAGAATTAGCCACCATCTGTAGGTAAACAAAATATGAAGAATTACATTTAATTTCTTATTCTATAGTCACTGCACAAGATGTTTTAATGATGAATGTTCATGTATTTTTCTTATACATAGTTTAAGAAACATAAGAGTAATGCAGCCTATTCCACTAGGTTTATTGCTGCTATTAAAATTTCCTCTGGGAATTTTACACTGGAGTCCACCCCTAAAATCCTACTCATTGCATCTTATTCTAAGCACCTGCCCAGATTATTGTACATATTTAATATAGGTATATATGTACACACACCTATATATTTCTATACACTCTATATAGCTGTATCTAAAACTAATTTTGGAAACAAATGCATGACTCATTTCTGGTTTTCTCCCTTTAATTCTTCTTTATCTATTTTGCCATCAGGAAGCTGTTCTGTTTCATTACTGCACTTAGACACAAATCTACAGCCATTTGATATGAAAAAGCAGAGTTAAATATTTCTTCTCTCAGTTCTGTCCCCTGGGCTATTTCTGCCAGAAAACTGGACAGCAGCACAGACATGTCTGAGACAACAGGGAAGAAAGAGTTTCTGTACAGCCATGGACAGCCACATGAGGGAGTCTGACCTGTATCATTTCATCTACTTCAGCTTAAATCATTCATTCTTTATTCAACAGCATTTAAATAATGTAGGATACATCTCCCTTCTTGTACTTGCCAGGAAAACCTCCATTTAGCATCTCTCTTTTAAAATGTAAGTACTAATCTGAACAGAAGCCGGAAAACAGAAAACAGAGAAGGGAATGGAAGTGTGGTCATTATTTTTCCTAAACCCTCCTTCCTCCTTCAAGAGAGTGAAGAAAAACCATCTATCATCTCTTTTGCTGACTGACCTCTTATCTTGAATATCACACCTCATATTTTTTTCTTTCTCCAATATAGTAAAGTGAATTGATGTTCATTATAAACACGACAATGGATGTGCATATAAATAGTCTGAGTCCTGCAAACACTGTGATCTGCGCTATTTCCAGCCTCAGGCTTTTGCTCTGCTTGGAGACTAAAGTGTCTTGGTATCATAGATATGTGTGTAGAAAGGTAATTTTAACAAGTTTCTGTGGTAATCGAGATCTCTGCAATTCCCACAGCAACTGGGATCTTCGGGCTCGTAATGCATTTTCAGATAGAAAATAAGTAGGGCATAACCGGAAAAGGCTGTGGAAGTTAATACAGCGCAGTAAAATGAAAACTTGTGCATACATCTCCTCCTCTCAACTCTGCCTGCTTTGAAGATGTCAAAAGAATTTATGACTCCTTCCACTGATCTTGTCATTCCTTCCCTTTGAATTCCTTTTACAGTACCATGTACCATGTTTGCTCCTTGCTGTTTAATCTCAGTCCTCCTGATATTCACTAAGTTTCTAGCTAACAACATGGTTCTTACGTGCTTGATAGATACTTTTATTCTTTCTCCCATGCTGTCATTTTGGAGCTGGGGGCCCATTGCAATCATAAAATATAAAGCCACTTGCTTTGTTCCTGCAAAACTGTTTCAAAATTCCTCTTATTTGCACTATATCAAAAGCATGGTGAAGAGAAGCATTTAATTTTAGGTATTTAATAAAACAATAAGGAAATATATCTAAGGCAAAATATGAACAATGTAGTTAAAAAGCTCCATGCACTTCCTTGGGAAAACCTTCTTACATTTTGTTACTTCACTTCGTGTTGATGGAATGTAATCAAGATTCCTTTTTTATTGATCCTTTCAAAGAGAAGGAGCCCAGCAGTAAATCCTCAGCTTTAATTTGTGATGCGTGCCTTTGCAGAAAGTACCATTTGCTTACACACCCTGTGTGCATCTACCCCTGCCTGACCCCGACACCCCTGACTGTGTGATGACACATCTTCCTTCGGTTTCTGATGATGCAAATGCAGTCAGTGGAGTAGGAGTCACTGCTGGGAACCACTGGCTGGTTGATGACTACTTATGTTATACAACAGTCTTTCTCCTGACCTGCTGGTGAAATCAAGCAGGCTGCTTTCTGCCCAAGGAAGAAGAAAGGGCATCCTTCTTTTCCTGATTTGTCCATTTGCTTTTCCCCTTTTTTCCACCACAGGCAGACTACCTTTTTTTTTTTTCTAAAAAAAAGCTCACTAATGAGACACAGAAAAAATATGCAAAGTGAATATCAATGGGAAAACATCAGTTCCTATACTTTTAACCACACAAGTTTAATGTTTGATCCACTGTGGTGGTGAGATCTGTCTGTTCTCTGGAAGGTTATTATCTTCCACTGTTAAAATTTGTGGTCACATACTAAAGCACAAAAAAGACAAACACTTCAGGCAAAGTCATATGTAAAGCATATTATTTCTAAGTCTTCATTTCTAAGTTTTCACTTGTAATCACAGATTTTTGAAAAGAAAACACATATTTGAGAATACTTAAAAATAATTGAATTTGTTATTCTTAATAAAAGTAGATGAATGATAACTTACTGATATTTAAAAAGATCAAGAAAGCAAAAAAAAAATTATGAGATTAATCCAGTCTTGCCACAAAATGTTTAATGGTAAATACAATCTGCAGCTCATAAGTAAATGGAACAGAAAGCAGTTTTGATGTTATTGCTAAAAATATTTTTCACTGTAAAGTTCTAACATTTTCATTTAAAATTGTGACATCTGTCTGGCAAAGGGAAGAGTGAAGAGTGTATCTAGAAAATATAATGTAGAATTGCAAAAAAAAAAAGAGTTGGAATTGGATGTTAGGCTGGAAAATACTGTAATGGTGGCTCTTATTTTTATTTTTCTCATGAATTCCAGGGCAATTTTTAAAGATATAGTTCTTTTTCCACAATCAAAACATCAATATATGTTTTGTTACTGATTTTAAACAGAATCAAACATAGTTCTGTTGTGAAATTAGTGATTTAATGGCATTTTTTCTGCTTCTCTGTTAGATCAGCCGCACCATGGGTTTAATGAAGACACCTCAAGGAGGAGGAGGCTGGTGGGTACCACATAGAGGGCTGTCAGTAATGAAGATCTCTATTGGAAAAGGGCATAGGGTCTTAGTTATTGCTGAGTGTCATCCTGGTGGGTTCTTGGGTAGATCAGGAAATTTGGTAACTATTCCTTATTAGCAATGTCAGGCCAGCATCCTATTGGGAACTGACATGCTGCATCTTCTCATACCATAGGTCCCTGCTAGGAATCCTGAAGGGGATCTACCTGTTCTACCCAGCCTCCTTGAAGGCAGAAGCTATTTCTGTGTTAAGAATGGACATCTGAGTGATAAGAAGGGTTTTCTGAAATTTATACAGTCATCTTCTACAGGCAGACAGGGGATTGCACTTTGTGTTAGTTACCTAGGGAAACTGGTGGGAAGTCAGCAGGAATGAGATGTAGCAGTAATCTAATCCCAAAGACGTGTTCCACTGCTATTCCACATTAATTTTTGTGATGCCACAGGATGCATGCAAAAGCTGCGGCAAAATATGGCCAGGGAATTTGGGTCCAGTCATGCTGAAGGAAGTGGACCTTGGTGTCTGTGTACTGGACCCTGGATAGGAGGTGTCTGTGTCCTGGTCCCTTTGTGGTTGAGGTGGCTTTCACAGGGCCTTCAGGCAAGTTCTTCATGGATTTACTTCTATTTCTATAGGCCATGGCAAAACAGACAAATCTTTTTTCTGCTTACCTAGTATTTCATGCATATGTAAATCACAGCCATTATATAGCATTCATGAAGTTTACCCAAGGAAGTGAGAGCAAGTTTTTATAATATTCCTCACTTATATACAGGAAATACTCAAAATCACATCTCTGGAATAATTTTTTGGTAGTAAAATGATCTTTTTTGCTGAATCTTTTTTGCCATACAGGATAATTTCAGTCTGAAAAAAGCCTCCTTTTCTGCCTCAGTAGTCAAAAGGCTTTCTAAAATAGTGAGAACCTCACCCGAGCTTGCAGGTGGAGGACCATTCCCACAGACTGGTACGAACAGAATTTGCTGCTCAGTCAGCTCTAGGATTGCAGAAGAAATCCTCAGACCTACTGAAGAATGCATGTGGAGTGAAGTCATCTGATTTTGGGGTAGGTGATGACAAATTAATATCTTCATCTCTGCAAACATTTTCAGCCTGGCTGTAGGGGTAGCAGGGAAGCAAGGAACCTGAACAAACAGCTCACAACAGCCCCACCAGGACTAAAGACTGTTGTTGGTCCATCTTTTTGCCAAAAAGAGAAGAATAACATATTTGTCTCAGAAATAGTCTGAGTCAATATGCTTCAGCTCAGTATCCCTGAGACAAAATTTTCTGAAGATACATGTTTGTTTTGCTATTGTGCATTATCCAGTCAGAGAAAAAAAAATCAGGAACTGTTATTTCCTGTCTATCTCTCCCTACACAAAACTTTTATTTTAATTTGGTCTCTACTTTTAAAGAGCTCTACAAGAGTTAATTATAAATATCTTGAAGTACATATATTGTCATTTGAAAATACAATCTTTTTTTGGCACTCATTCCACTATCAAGGTATAAAATATTAACAGTATGAGCAGATTACTATTGCTTTCTTGGCTTCAAGAACATGTTTTTAATTTCTGAATAAGGGGAAGAAAACAAGTGCAAGGAAATTTGAAAGTTTTTTACTTAAAAAAAAAAAAAAGGTCAAGTAAGCCATAGGAGTATCCTCATATGATTATTCTGACATTTTCTGACTCATAATCTACTGGGTGTTCATTCACCTCTTGCAACTTGAAAGTGTCCTTGAGATCTGTAACTTCATCTACATGCCAGTCTGCCAATTCTGTGCTCTTTAAAGTGGAATTTTCATTTATGCCGAGAGCTGAGCTGCGTGGGGAGTAAAAGTCAGGAAATATCAGAACTTTAAAGGATATAAAAGAACAGAATTGCCTTTGATTTGACACTAGAAATTAGAACTTGATCTATGCATGATCTGGGATCCTTGGTGGGGGTTTGGGCCATGGGGTTCAGGCCAGAAAAATAGAAATAAGATTTTTATTCCTGAGAAAAATATGTAATAGGAAATGAAAGTACTTGTTTGGATTGCTTTCAGCTTTCTAGGGGGGCTCCAATCTGATTGAGCAGGAGTGGGAACTAGAGGATTTAGAGCAGGGAGAGAGTCACAAACCAGTAAGAAGTATGGCTGTGGGTTCCTGCTGACTTTCTGCAGCCTGAGGAGGGGGGAGGTTCTACAAAACTGAAAAACTATGATGAAGGTTTTATTTGTCCTCATTCCCTCCCTGTCAGTCTGCCTTTTGGAACAACTGCTTTCCTCACGTAGCCTGACTTAGTCAAAAAATTGAATGGCCTTACACGTAGCTCTGATTGCTCACAGGCAAATTATAAACTTATCAACCCAAACACAGCCTGATTAATAAAATTATATTACTGCTAGAGATCCTGTTTCCAGAACCTGAGCTGCATTAAAATTCAGAGGACATGACTTGGGATTCCTATCAATGGAATAAACTGCAATACTTCTATGGAGCCTATTTTCTGTCTTAACTTTGCAATATTGTTCCACTTTTCTAATCTTCAGAAAGGTTAGTAATAAATTTGAAGTTATTGATTACACACTGAAATTCAACTCTTATCACCCTCCCCCATACTTTACAAGGGTGTCTTTAAGTTGCTTTCATTTCACAACTCACAGGCTTGTTCCAATATCCTGCTCGTTGTCACTGAATAGAATGTGAGTTGATGTTTGGAACGAAGATGTGCATCTATCAAAGCTGCTTACTTGCACCTCGTTTGCAGTAGGAAGGTAAACACAGGCTTCAGGCGTGCAAATATCACCACCCCCAGCCTCTCATCCCCAAACAATCAAAAGTCTAGATTGTAAAATATTTCTCCCTTCTACAGTTGTCACCTACTGGTTAAAAAGAAAATTAACATGGGCATCCACTTATATTCAGACAGTATCTGCGACACAAGGCAACTTCCTCAAACATTATTGATCTTGGAGGAGCCTTGCATGAAGGGACCTAAATGAAAGGGTTAAAATATTTTAGTATGCTATATTTCATTTCAATAACCCCCTAAAACTGTTGTTTTACCATATCTAAACTGATAACCACTTTTCCTATTCAGCAGTGATCAATGAAAAGTTTAATGTAAATTTTAACACATTCAAACACCTGCATGCACACAGTGATCAAGTGTCTGAGAAACTTAGTACAGAGGAGTATTTAAATGAAACATAGTGTTACTTTGCACAAATAAGTAGAATAATCAATTATAAATATCAGTAAGGACAGTTTTAAAATAGCCTGTCTTGAGGAATGGGTTATGTACACATCTGTGTGGTATTTAAAAGATCAGTGCACGTGGTATTCAGAGTCATGGTTTAGTGGTGGATTTGGCAGTTTTAGGTTAATGGTTGGACTTGATGATCTTAGAGGTCTTTTCCAACTTGAACACTTTAAAATATCATAAAAATATGTGTACAAGTCACTGTCTTGCACATGATATGCAGCATTAAAATTTTATGGAGCTCTGTCTGAACATGTGACTGCCTGCTCTCACCCAAGTTTGGCCTCCTTCCTTTTGGTGTACCCTCTGATCCATCACTCCTTTGCTCCTAACATTACACTGCTCAAATTAGCCTCACAAAAACATGTTTGAAGAGTGAAATTACACAGCTACATAGAAAACCTGAGAAGTTTTTTGGTTCATTTTTCACATGCAGTTTTTTTTACATCTGGTGTATGTGGAAAGAAATATATGGTCTGTATCTTCAGTGTCTAGAAAGCTCAGAATAAATAGAATTTGATTTTAGACTAGGGCATAATCTTTCTCTTGCCTTCTGTTGGAAAAAATTGTCACGAAATCATTTAGAAGGTTCAGGTTCACTGGAACATTTTGCCATTTACAATATATAGCTGGACAACTGTGATAAAGCAAAAAAACACCTAGCAGACTCAAAATGTATGGTTCATTTCCTTAATTTGAGAATTTTCATCATTGAAATTTTATTTCAGTTCTAAAAATTTAACAGATTAAAACAGACCTTATAAGTGATAGAAAACATTTGATTTTGATTTCCTTGAAACTGCACAGACTTGTTTCTATTTTTCTCTCTGTGGTCTCTGTCAGATTTTTTGACCTTAGTTTGTTTAACTTCTAATTACATAGATGATAAAAAACATTCCCTTGAGAAAAATGCCTGAGTAGAATGAGCACAGTATTATCTATGAAAATCTGCAGACTGTAAATGATGGGGGACAAAAGGAGACAGTATTAGAATAAATGTAACTTTTTGTTGTGCTGTGTCACATGAACTCTACCAAGTCAGCATTCTAGAGAAGAAAAGCAGAGGAGACAGCAGTGCTACAATTTCTATTGACAGAAGGAAGAGACTAAAGTGAATTCTTTTGTCATGCTCACAGGGAAATGTTGAAAGAGAGAGTTGGCTTGCACACCCGGGCCAGCATATTGCACATACACAAGTTACAAGGTGTGAGGGTAGCCAGGCTCCTTATTCCTGTCTTTCTGCATACTACAAAGTTTTTTGAAATCAGGGAACATGCAAATGACCTTGACTGGTGCTGTCACACCTCAGCGACCTAGATCCTTTCTGTTGTCTTTGGTACTTGCATCCTGCTGAGTTGTTTTTCCCTTCCAGATCTTCATTAGCTGCAAATTTATATGACAGCCCTGTCTTGACCTGGATAAAGCTTCATAATTTACATCAACTGAGAACCTGATAGTTCAAGTTTGACACTGTCATACTTCTCCTGTAAGCGTTGTTAAGACCAAGAGGACTATTTCCATAAGGATGCAGGATATACCTCTCATATTACAAATTCCAGGGTAGGTGTAACTTCTATGGTTTTGTTGAAATAATTTTGTCTTAAAAGTATTATATATGCATTGGTGAGAGAGTTGTTTTTTTTTAAGACTGTAGTATAAATATTTACATATTTATACAACCTCAGCCTGTTATCTCTTATTAGAGTTTTCAAGGGTCACTATCAAAACTTGATGAACAGGAGACTTCAACACTCCCTGCAGGGAGGTTGCTCTCTATTCCTTGAGGTCTGGCTGCTGAAGAAACACAGTCAGTGTTGTAGCTCCACCACCAAAGGAGCCAGGGAGAGAAGAAGGTCCGTGCTGGCCCATCTTGGCAAGGGCCATCTGATATTCCAAGGCTATTCTAAGGGCAGGGAAATAGAAGATAAAAAGCCAGAGAGAGTTTTGATTTAAGGAGGCAAACAGAGATCTCAGAGAGTGCCGTTTCACTTGCTTCGTTCATCACTTTGCTAAGACAAATGATTTTGAGAGAAACAGAGTAGGAAAGCAGATTAATCACAAGCAGCTATTATTACCCTTAACCTTGTCCTTACTCACACATTATTCCTTTGATCTTTATATCAGTGATGTGCCAAAGGCTGACTTCAATGCAAGAAACTAGTGAGTATTCACAGAACAGTTCACTAGACATGTCAAGAGCCATCATAACAAAAATTTGAACAATGCCATAAGATTCTGCCTTAAAAAGAACATCTATGCTTGAAAGGATAGGCTGGAAACACTGCTGATATTTGGTGACACTATAAACAGCAAGCAGAGGCATGAGAACTTTCTCAGTGGGAGTGACAAAATGCTTCAAATTTGTATTACTTGTCTACATGACTGTCCATTGACACAGCCTTACTTTTTTTTCTTAGACAATCTCTAAAATCAAGCTTCTTAGAAACATAAATGTTGTATGGCAATGTAACATCATTAATAATGAATGCCAATTACTGAGGGTATTTTTTTATTTAGTTTGAAAGAGAAAAACGTGATCATTCATTCAGTCTGAAGGCCATTTAGAGACAGGCTGAAGAGTCACATCTATAAGCAGCAGCCTACCTATGCTTATCAGGAGCAATTTTTGTTGGCTTGTTTTCTCTCTTTTCTTTTGTCTTTGACTTTCTTACCAGTTCTAAATGCTAGGAAACAAAAGGTATAATTTTCTTGTAATTCTACATTGCCCTTCAGTTCAAAATCTAACATAAAATCACAACTTTCCATGCCTAATTTCAAGAAATTCCACTACTGTAATCAGTGTACTTGTGAAGAAGTTAAGAAAAGCTGATGAAAACAGAAACAAAGTACTATTTCCAAGACAGCAGGCTGGTATTGATTGATTTGTGCTACTAATTCGTGTTCAGTGTAGTCTTGTTTCTCTGTTCACTTTTCTTCCCTGTTGAAAAGTTTTGCCTCTGTGGTAAAACCAGTACATTTGCAGCATAATGAGAGACAAAGTGACAACTGAGAGAGTAAGAAGGAAGAGCCTGCAAAAGGCTCTAATTTAGCACATTCACATCTGAAGTTAAGGCTTGAAAGTTCACAGGAAAATTATTTAGTCTTCTTCCACAAATCTTTAAGAGAACTTGAAGTTTTAAAAAGCATATGTAATACTTAGACTATTTTTATACATCAAAAACTGTTTGCAGGTCAACATTTGGGATAGTAAACGTTATCTTTTATGCTTCTTCATACTCATCCCATAGTTTTATCTGGGATTTTTTATGGTGCTAATGACTTTATTCATCCGAATTTAATATATGGGTTAAATGGACAGAATTATCATATTAGCATAATTAAAGTACGTGTATAATGTAAGAGCTATAATGATTGTGCAGTACCAGCCTGAGGCTAAATCTTTTTTTATTATACATGACGTTCAAAAGACAGCACTAAATTTACAGTATGCAATCCTCTGCATTTATTACTGCATTTCATGGACAAAATCATTGACTGTTCATGAGTGAAATTCTTTTGAAAATTATTTATATGGCAGATTGCATTATTTCTGCATTATTTAAATAACTAAATCTATACAAGTGTTTCTGGAATTATAGGTTGGATATATTTCCTTCTTTTTTAAGGTAGAAATAGTTACTTAACATAGATCCAATTCCAATGGGATACTTATTGTTGCTAGTGAAATCACCATACTATCTTGCTTCAAGTACAGGGAACATACAACAGCACACATCAAGCAGGAAACAACAGTTGTCAAAATCTTAGCAGCAAAAAAAAAAAAATGCATTCCTCAGATTCTTCTAGAACCATGTCATTTGACTTTCTAGTTTCATGATCAATACTTTCTCTCCACCCCTGCTTAAAATAGAAAAGGGATGTAATGAGAACAGTGAAAAACAAGTTATAAAAATTTATGTACTGATTAATATTAATATAGTGCATAAAATCACCCAGAATTAAACAGTTTCTTGTGGCAAAGCTGTTTTGCAGTGCATGAGAAAGGTCAAGAAGGCAATGACTCATTGGGAAACCGACCTGTTCTGTAACACAAGAAGTAGTTGGACCAACAAATATTAAATAGTCCTTAGTCAAATGCACAACACTCTGTTCCTGTCTAATCCAACCTTTAAGACTTTCCATTTAATTTACAAAACATTTATCTACACATTGGTTATGTAGTTTCAAACAGGGCAAGAGAATTGGCCTTCAAGCCAAAGGGCTAACTCACAGAAACTTCACAAAAGTCAATCTCATGAAGTTAGAGAAAATGAAGTTCACAGTGTCATAAACATCTGGATCTTTTCGGCACAAAAGACAGAGGAAAAAAAATCTCACATCTCTCAAATCTTCATTTTCAAAACTGCATTCTGAGAAGCCAGGATGCTGGCAAAAATCTGGAAGGACACTTGAGGACTGGAAGATGGCAGTGAAGATAAAATCCACATCAGCCTTGGCAAGGGCAAGGAACGGGGACTCAGGGTGCTGGTGCACAACCAGCTGGATATGAGCCAGCAGTGTGATCAGGTGACCAAGAAGGCCAGTGGCTACTTGGCCTATATGAAGAATAGTGTGGCCAGCAGGACCAGATTGTCCCCTGTACTCAGCACTGATGAGACCTTGCCTTGAATCCTGTGTCCTGTTCTGGATCCTCGACTACAGGAAAGTCATTGAGGGGCTGGAACGTGTCCAGAGGACAGCAAAGGTAGTGAAGGGACTAGAAAAACTTCTTTGAGAAATGACTGAGGGAACTGGGGTTGCCTAATCTCCTAATGAGAAAAGGAGGCTCAGGAGAAACCTCATTGCTCTCTGCAATTGCTACTTCTCTACAATCTCTATGTTGCTTCTTTCCTGAGGTGCAGTTCATTCTCTTCTGCCAAATCTCATGTGAAAAGAGGAGAGAAAATGGCCTTAAGTTGCACCAGGAGAGGTTCAAATTAGGTATTAGGGAATTTTTTTTTCACTGAAAGGGTAGTTAGAGACTGGAATAAATTGCCCAGGGAGGTAGAGAAGTCCCTGAAAGCATTTGAGAGGCATCTGGATGTGGCACTTGAGGATGTGGTTAAGGGTCGATTATGGTGGTGCTAGGCTGAAGGTTGACTTAGGTGATCTTGAAAGTCTATTAGAACCTTGATGATTCTGTGATTTAGGCTATTTTACATATTTGTAACCTCCTTACTTCAGTGTCTCTATTTCCCTGTTGAGAAAAGTGGGTGTTTTTCACTTATGTGTAGTTATCTCTATGCCTGCATAGTTTCTTGACCACTAAATATATGTGGCATGAAAAACAAATATTTGCTAATAAAAAGAGAAATCATAGGGGAAAATAAGTGCTTCTCTAGGATCGCATAATGGATTGAGAAATCACTTTTCCATAGCTCAAGTATAAGACTCTACAGTACTTATATGTCAAAAGAGAGTTGGGTGTCAATTTCTCTGTAGATTTTTCTCATCCTATACTTTGTTTAACAGTGGATTTCAGTCTTGTATTATCTTCAATATGACAGAAAAATACTGAATCTAATAGACTTGCCTAGAAAAGTGAATGTTAATATCCAATACTGTTCAATTAAGCCCTGCAGAAAAAGACTCCCTTTTAGAGTTAGGATCTTATTTTTTTTTACAGAAACACTGAGATTTCTTTTGGAAATCCCCCCCTTTTCTAAAGGAAAATAAGCTACAGACACTATCTTTGGGCAGAAATATCTTCTAAACATCCAAGAAAGTCAAGTCAAATTGGATTTGTCTGAAATGCCTGTGGTAATTGTGATTAAACAGAATACTTAAAAATAGAAAGAAAGTTGATTTTTGATAGAAAAACATTAAAAACACGGCACCAGCACTGTTATGAATGTCTTAATCCCTGGTCAGGGGTTTTTTAACTTGTCTTCATTTTAGTGGTTTTTTTTCCGGCCATGACTTAACTGCTGGGGATACTAATGGGGTGAAAAAGACTTTAGCTGGCTTTGAAAGATTCATCTGGACAAATTTTATCCTTTCCAAAATCAATTACTATGTTCTCTATTGTCTACTGAATAATACATAAGTGCCCCAAATGTAATTCCATTGATGTCTGGTGATTTCTTCATTCCTGCAAAGGAGATTTTATTTTTCACTTTAACAGCTCATGATTTATATTAGTGAATAGATTGTTTCTTAGTCCCCAAAGAGTCTTTATAAACAACTCTGGCCTCTCTGACCACACAGTTCTATCCTTATCTATTGCTACAGCAGCGCATTAACATGCTCAAACAATAGTTCATAGACACCAGTGTTGCAGCAGAAGTGCTTTTATGTGGTTTGGTTGAAAGCTTTTCTCTGAGGGATAATTATATTCCTAGACATTAGGAAGAAAGAAAACGAAATTAAGTTCAATGCGGCTGCATTGAGATACAAATGAAAAAATTGGAAAGAGGGACTGCTCAATAGTAGTTTGCCTCCAATAAAATGTAAATTCTCCTTTCACTAAACCCCACATTTTTCCATAAGTTACTGACCCATCCTATGTCAGAAGTAGATTCTTCAGGTTTTTTGGTTTCTGGTTAGCTCATTTGGTGTCATGGGAATTTCCAAGGATATTAAGTGTCTTTTTTAGGAAGAGAAGCTCTGAATAGTCAGAGCATACATACCCAACACTGAACAAAAGATCAATGCTTAGTCAGTTTTCACACTAATCAGTAAACTGGAATCAGGTGTCACAATGTCGGTGACACTGTGCTTGAACCATGTCCCAGGAGATTTAACAACATCCAAGTTGGACAGCTCACTAACTCTACAGTAACACCAAAGGACATCAAAATAATGCTGAAAACAACATACCAATCAAAGGGGTAAGCTAGTTGAAGAAATTCAGTGAAGATTTGGGAGTGCCTTAAATTCCATCTTGCCCCAGAATTTCAGCGTCTGCCTCTAGTCTGTGGGAGAGCTGTACTTTCCTGCTGTGATGATTTCACAAAATAATTATTACCTGTCGTACAGGCAGTACTTGCTTAAACAGCTGGAAGAATACGAAGACATTCTCTGTTTCTGTATATATTACCAACATAATCATGGCTCCAGCAAGGCCCATGGGGTTTTTCTCTCTTCACATAATTTTTCTGTATTAAGACTTATGATAGTTATCAGATGTATTGAAATGATAACCATTAAGAGCTTGTTAATAGCTCACTAGAGTGATGTTCTGTAAGAATTTGGCAGAATTATTATTTATTAAAGTGATGCAAAATCCTTGATAATGCAATTTATAAAATAGTCAAATAATTGTCTTTGAGTGGTGGGTGAAAAATAGTGCCAATAATTAAATTCGAAAGATGGCTATCGGAAAACTTAACAAGTTGGATAATTTGCAGCTCCTTGTTAAGTGAAACCCTTGATTAACATTTCCCAGTTAGCTGCCAAGAACATTTATAAGGTTCATTAGAAGAGGCCATTCAGAGTAGGAATACACTGACAAAGTGGAGAGAGTAGCATAGAAATTTTTTTTTCAATATTTATTTGCATAAAGAACAGATGCTAGGAACAATGTAGTACATTTCTGAAAAATTACAGCAGGTATGGAATAGTTTCTCCCATCAATACATATGTGTGAACACACAGAGAGGAGATTATCTAGGTGTCTTTGTTGGTATAAAATATGCAAGCTTCAATAATGGTTCACCGGAAAAAGATTATTCCAGTGCTGTTATGGACCCAGCAACATAAGAAAGTAAGTAGTCTAACTTCTTGTGATTAGGTTTAGGAAGCTGATGTCCAACCTGATAATGCAATTTATGTATTATGCCCAGTGGATATGTGTTTCAATGTAACTAGTCTGGTTTTAAAATAAATGTTCATAAAAAGCTAAGGGGAAATGTCCATTACTCCACCTCTCCCATTACTGCTTAATGTTATTAATTTCCCCTCTAACCAGATTTGCATTGATTTCATGATGAAAACCAATATTATATCCTTCCTCTACACTTAGTTAAAAGAAAAGGATGCAATTTTTCTTTTCTTGTGTTCAAATTGCAGAAAGAAATTTTGATTTAGTTGCCTATAGACAAACTATAGTGCATTTCTGAACGTCCTCTGTCAGTTATACTTTGTCTCATTCACCTGTGCCAGAGATCTAATTTTAATGAAACAATCTTCATTCACTACAAGAAAAATGTTGTTTTTATGGTTTTCTTTGAACTAGAAATCATAACGTTTTTGCATTGTAGATGAATGCACAGTCATAGAGTGAATTTCTTCTACGATAAGGAAATGTTTTTAGTCCAGAGCCTGTTCAAGATGAGACATAAGAAAACAAGTTTTTATTCCAAAGCAAACCTAAGGAAAAGAAACAAAGGGAAGATCTGCTTTGCAATAGTTCCTTGGGGTTTTTTTAGTGCACAGAAATAATTACTGTAGAAAACAGTAATAGCATAAAACATCCTTTCAAGAGCTGCTTTATCATTCACTACTCTGTCTATTGAAGGAGTTGAGCCTGAACAGAAGTTTGTTCACCACAGCCAAGTGCTTTATCTATGGATTTTCTGAATGAGTGCAGGGCTTTGGTCTCATGAGATACCAGCCGAGGCTGAGCCTAACTGATTGGAATGACACTGTTGCTGTCATGTGACAAATTTTATTTAACTGGCCCAAGTGAAAGAGAGAGCTAAATAATAAGCCTGCACAATTTTTTTTAATCTTTTCTGGTTAAATTACATGAATCAAAAGTAAACCTTCACCTGAATTAAAAGGTTGAGCAAAAAATTTAGGGAGTTAGTAAGTGATCACATAATGGTAATAGAAAGTGATGTTTTTTCTGAAAGCATATAACTGTTTACAGCCTTTGACAATGTTTTAAGGCACCACATATGTGCAAAGGAAAGAAACAAGGCAGATTTAGGTTGAATTTAAGCCTCACAAAACAACTCGTGGTTGATGGGGATCAGAAATTTGTACTGCGACCAGACATGTGCTTCCTGTGCTCCACTAAAAATTGTGTCTGACCATGCCAAGTTTTTGGTATATTGCAGGGCCAATGTAAAACTGAACAGCTGAGCTGACTGCAGAAGAATGGCTTCAAAGGGCCTACCAGTCAGATCTGGCTCAAGAAGCTGCTGCTCTCTCAATTACTTGTTACAAACTCTCAACTGGTTGTCCAGAGTAGCTGGGATAGCACCTGCTGATGGTCCAGTGTGGATTCATGTCATGGAAAAAGCTGTGAGCTACAGAAAACTCTCCCAGCACCCTAGACTAGCTTTCAGGTTCTGGTAAGAAAGCCAAGGCAAGACAAACACTCTCCTCCCCAGTAACAGCTGCTACAAAGAGGCATGATTTTCACAAGAGCTGTACACAAAAATGTGATGTGAGGATATGGGAAAAAATTCTAAGTTATAAAAATGAGCATTTGAGGGCATAGGAGTAACACATCATGTGAAAAATTTGGGTTTGATAAGGACAGGAGAACTGAGGACAATATCTCCAAGGGCATAATTAAGAGGTTGTGAACATGACTGAAAGCCTTGTAAAACACAGCCGGAGATCCAATTTGTGGATAATTGTCATCTCTGTGGAGAGCATATGAGGCAGCATGATTTACTTCATAACAGAGCTTTTGCAAGGGTCCTTTGGAGCAGAAACTTCTCCCAACCCTATTGCAACAAGGAAAAAATGCACCTTTCTGCACTCAAAGCCATAAAGTACTGGTAAAGAGCTCTGTAATTATTTAGACAAGAGTTGAATTTTGACTGAACACTCTGCACACCTTGGGGTAGAGGAAGAAAATATTCACAGGTATGGACTCATAAATCTTTCACACGTCTAAAGCTGACGGTTTGTGAGAAAGTCTGAAAGAGGCACTGTCTTGAAGCTGATAAAGTGCAGTGATAAAGGATTCACTTCCTTAATATCTAGGACCTAAATCTGAAAAATAATTACTTTACAGTCTTGAAAGTATCTGGTGTAATGTCCAATAAAATATGATGAAATTCAAAGAGTGGAAGAATTCTTTTTTCATTTCACTGTAAGGGAGAAATCACTGGCATATCAAATACAACAAAATGCAATGAATATATTTAGGAAGTGACTGAAATCTGGAAAGAGTATTGTGATAAAAAAAATGTGAAAGAATTCAAATAATCTCTCTGGATGCTGGTAAAAAGTTGACTTGTTGACTTAGTGATTAAATACTGCCTTTGCAAATTTCATTTGTGGGGCTGAAATTACATTTTTAAGTATAGAAATAGAAACACAGAAATGTATAAATAATTGTAAAAAAGAATTAGGTTTCATGAATTTTTATCAAGGCATTATTTTATTTGATTAATATTTGATTTTGATTTAAAACTAAATTCCTATATAAAAATATAAGATTTTCTGAGGAATTAATATTTTATTTAAAGCAAATTCTTTAAAAACTAAGATCTTCAATACAGTATGCATTATCAAAATGTACTAACTGAGCAATGCATTATAGTTAGCTAAGTATGCTCAATCCTATCCTAACATCAAATTGTCTTCAGTGTATTCAGATAGTTTGATTCTACTGCTGACATTTTATGTCCTTTATAAGTTTGGTGAGATTTTATGTCCTTTCTAAGTTTGGTGGGGTTTTTCTAATGTGAAAACATACAGGCAATTTCATTTAGCTTCACTTTTTTATTCATTGGAAATTATTTCGAAAAAATTACTTATAGAATAATGTGTCTTTTCCTGGGGCTTAAAAAAATAGATCTCAGAACTAATCTGGGTTGTATTTTCTCATCTATATCTGCATTTCCTCTCCATAGCCTTGAGGTTTTTCTAAAGCTTTTGGGAATCAACTGTGATAGACTATTGCACCTCCTGTAACCTTTTTGTCACTTCTGTCAATACAGAATGAAAGACTGGAACTTGTGTTAACTTGCACAATTGTAAAATTAGTATTTCAAAGTTAAAAACACCAAGGCAGCTGATGTTGTAAAATAAAATATACTTTTGCCTTTCAACTAATAGCAGGTGTTTTTGAACGGGTTCATATAGCTTTCAGGGTATGGAGTAAATAGATAATTTGCTCTTTATGAACTTCTATGTAGAGTTTTTTTTATGTTCAGTTTTACCTTTAGATGTGAACATGAAGATATGAGTAATGTTCAGTGAGACTACTAGCAGGATAAAGAATGGCTTAGTGCTAGTGTGGATAGCAAAATTAAGCCATAGACATGAACTGAAACTCTTTACTCATAGTCAGAACCACTTTTATTCTTCATGTAATCAAATTGTGCTTGAAATGAACTTGCTGACTAGTAGAAATAGCTAGTAAAAGCTCCTCACTAAAGAGTTGCTTATTTGCACAGTTGCACTGAGGATGTTCTAAGGGGCTTTCTGTTATGCAAGCCAAACTTGAAACATGGCACAAGGGTATAAGCATCTATTTAAAAGACAGTCATGTATTATTTATTGTGGACTGATATTAACTATGAAATCGAGCTGAAAATCTTTATATTGATGCCCTACTACGTTAGGAAATGAAGAGTTTGGTTTTTACTCTATATTAGGAGAGACTTAAAAGTACTGGGATACTATGGCTGGAGTTAACTGGAATGTAGTCTGAGTGGTGTTTGAGTGTCACTATCTTGCTGTAGAAAAGTATTTCAGTTCGAACTTCACTAACCAGAAAACAGAACTAAATGTCTGTCTTCCCATGCTGTATGAGAACTGTAAAAGATGGAGAAAAGACAGGCAGGCAGCATTCCTCTGAGGCTTCTTTTGTACATAAACCAGGTACCTTGCTGCTCAGCACTTGAGACCAGAGTCTCAATATGGGAAAATTTGAAGCAGCAAAAACTGCCTTACCATGGGGAAGTTAATGCCTGAAAATTTGGAAACTCAGTTTTGAATATGAGTAACCAAGATCCAGGTTAAATTGCCTTTAAAATTGTTTAAGAAGCCAGAAAGTGGAAGATACCCCCAAATGGTGCAGAATCAATGATTCTGGAAGTGCTAGTACACATAAGTAATTGTATTGGTTGTCTTTAGAGAACAATAGAATTCTGCTTGTGTACAGATGCTTTATGCCTATGACTTTTTGTTTTCTTATGATTTTAAGTAATCGTTAGATGAAGATTTAACTTGGAAAAGGAAAAATAACACATTTTCACCCAAGAGCTAACACATTCTTGGCTCAAAATGTTGTGTCAGATCAGATTTCACATTTCAGATAGTTCATGGGACAGTTACTTTTATCGCAAAATCTGTTTGTTTCCTTAAAATGTTTTATTCTGTTACCTTACAGACTATAAAAGCTTTAGGATTTACTGTGACACATTCTTCTACTTTCTTTATTCATTTATGTAATCATTGCTTTTTTGGCACTCAGCAAGAAAAGGATTTGCATTTATTATGTAACACTTGTGGTTTTGTTTTGCCAAGTGCCATAGAATAAAATCACCAATTGCTCTGAGTTTAGGAGTTCATCTGTCATTAGAGATACAGCTATCACTGTAACAATGTTATAATAATGTAATAAACCTCCACAGTAAAGAAACCAGTATTTCATTAGCTTGGTTTAGAATATTCTTGTATGTCTTTGCTGACAGTTTACTGGTGGTTGAGCTTCTCAAATTTCCATCTTTCTGGCCAGTTTTTTGGGTTTTTTTGTTTTTTTTTTACCAACTCCAGCACAGTGTTTGTGTTTTAACAAAACCTGAAAAAAACCATTCTTTACTACACGTGCTTGTAATTAATCTGTTTGTCAGATTAGACCTCTTTACATGTACATCTTAGTTCTCAAGAAAGTTTTTTCACCTTGAATTGACTCATCTATTTAAACATCAATTCTGTATATATTTTAAATTTCAATTTCATATGTAATGATGTTTAGTATCCAGAATACTGTCTTCTAAATGGACTGTGCACGTTGGTATACCTTGAATTACACATAGCATAAATGCAATTTCTTCATTTTTTCTGGCAGGGAGGTTTTTGCATGCTTTTTTAAAATTTTTTTCTCCACTCCCTAGTGTACCTCTCTCTGGTCAGATGTTCTGTGGGAAGGTAGTTTCGGTTGTTAAGCCAGATGTGGTGTCAGTAAATTATGCAATTACCACACATTTACATATGAAGAGGAAGGACACTGTGTCTTCTTCCTGACAAATTTTCTCCTGCAAAACAAGAAGGTATCTTGAAGTTGTACTCAGCTGATGCAGAAAAATTTCGTGGGAAAGGAAAAAAGCATCAGTTCTTTTAAATAGAAAAACCCTAGCTTTTCAATCCTTTGTGTTTGAAAAAACATTGTATGGCCTATAAAAGAAATTATGCTGCTCTTCAAATAAGTATGCATTTTTTTCTGAGGTAAGAAATAAAATAAATTAGTTGTGAATCAAAAGATACTTTAGCATAGGTACATTGTAGCTTGTTTTTATCTATATCCATGTTAGCTGTTCCATCATGAATCTCTAAATATTGCATCTGCCTTTTCTTAATGTAAATCCTTATCTGGGGTTTATCACATTCACAGTGGTTGATATTTCACAAAGGCATCCCCTGGAGCTAAACACATCTCTGAAAATCATGAAGCCTTTGCCAGTTTTTTTTTCCCAGCCACTTCTGAAGGAAAAAACACAAAATAAATATTTTCTACATAGTTTAGCTAATTTTAAAATAGCATTGTGATTCTTCTCTTAAAATCATATGAACTTAAATGGCTATGTACATTATGGATGCTGATTGTTGAATGAAAACACATCCCAGTGTCAAACAAAGTTCCCATAAGAAGTCATATTCAGACTTCCCGAAATTCAATTATGTTTTCATTTGATTTTAATCGTAACCATTTTTACTGTCTCTTCACATGTACCATTTTTATTTTTGTTCAAGATACTTTCCATTATGTTCACTTCCACTCTTATTGGTACACTTATGGAGAGATTGTAATTTTAATCAAATAACTGTAATTTGAATAACTAAAAGATTGTGCATTAGTTTCCCTGTCTTATGCAGTAAAATAGAAGGCTTAGCTTGAATCACATATACTCTGACTTTAATTAATTCAGGGCATCACAACTGTCCCACTGTGACCCCTGTCTTGTTGTTGGGTGAGAAAAGAAAGAGACAGGCAGTGCAACTAAACACAGAAACACTATTCTCGATGCATTCCGGGGCATTTACTCCAAACAAGCTGTGAGAACAGGCTGAATGCCACTGGCAGTGGTCATCTGCACAGAATTTGCAACACTGAGCTTTTCTGAGGGAGTAAAACCACAACACTGATTATGCCAGAGCAGGCCAAAGAATGAATCTTATTAGGGTGAGCATACTTTTATTTTTTCAGGTGCGATATGGTCATCTGACTCTCAGCATTAACAGAATTATATGTGACTGCCAGATTATACTAAAGAGAGTCAATATTATTTCTAGTTAAGAAAGGCACACTGATGGCCACTAAATCATGCTGCTATCTCTGGGCTTTATACAAAACGTTTTCTGTGTTGGAAGGCTTGTACTTCATTAACATTTAGAATACTGACTTAACAAAGCCAACCAGTTGAATGAATATCAGAAAACGTGTGTATGTTATTTAAGGGCTTATGTCTGTATGTTTTGTCTCTATGTTCATGTAAATAGCTAGATGGTGCCAGCAGGACTAGAAGTGACTGGCAGTCACACTGGCTCACGGCAAGTGAAGATCGGAGCAAAGTGACTTTCTGCCCTCCTTCACATCAGCACAAATATTCTTCCAAATTGCTAAAAGGACAGCCACCTCTATTTATGGCCCACCCCAATGACCGTCCATTCATGGATTTTTAAGCTGGTAGGCAGCCAATATCCATCCTTCTTATTTCTGGACTGGAAACCTATCTAAATCAGCTAGCTGTGAATCAAATCTCTGATCTCAACCTCTAAATGTACTTGTCTCACCAGAACAAATCCAGCTGCTGAGTCTTTCTCTGCAAAAATACAGTCTGTTACATAGATGCCTTGAAAGATGCAAGACTTTTAGTATGGGAGATGTAAAAGTTTCAATTCTTAAAGTGTGATTGAAATATCAAAAGGTGAAAAGCCTCAGGAAAAGGCTTTAACAGCTGGATGGATACCAGGGATGGCATCTGTGGAAAGATGTAAAACTTGTTAATACTTGCTTGCAATGTTAACTGGTGATAGGACTCTTTCAAGAAAAGGAGTGACATTATCTGTCTTCATACTCAGCATCATGGGCCTTTTCAAATCTGCACCACTTAGAGTAAACCTGAACTGAAATGAAAGTGCTTTTTGCAGAGACAGATTTTAGAGGATAGTTTGTAATATGCTGATTTGCAAGATATACTAAATATTTCAAGAAGATAATTCTTAAGATTCACCTGGTATATTCTGTGTGTTGTCTTTTTTTTCAGTTTAAATACCTGGGAGAGAGTTCATGGAAATGGAGTGTAGTTGTAATGACCGTATGAGATTCTTAAATAGTTCTGCTGCATATTAACATATAACAAGTAACCAAAGCCATTTATTGTTGCTCATAATCTTGTGATAAAGCCTTTAATACTGCTGTTAACCATTAGTTCTACAAGATTCACACCCTAACATTGATTGTTCTCTTGCTATTTGTACAAGTGAGAGTTAAAACATTAAGAAGTCTGTGTCCAGTGAAAGCCCGGGAGGTTATTTTTGGGGTGTTTTTTTTTTTTCCCATTACTTTATAGCTCTCTGTGGTTTCAAGATTGTAATTAGATGTTATCTGAGCATGCTGGCCTGGTACTGAAAATCTGATAGATATTCTAATTTAAGAAATCCAACATTAACAAAATTAGAATTTTGTTATGGCTTTTAGGAAAGCCAAAACCTGTGAAAATTTGTAGTAGCTGCTATTGCTGTCTGCTTTCCATGCTTATGCCACTCACCTGCTGTTAGAGACAGATTACCTTATATATTCTACATGTAGTTATAATGAAATCACCAATAATTTAGGCCTCTCAGTGATAATATTCTGTCTTAACACAGTACTAGTTTTTCATAAATAAATTAATCTTTTTTTTTTTTCGAAGACGCCTCTGGTTTTATTCTGAAGTCTGCATGAGAGAAAGAAGCATTACTCCTATTACCTCCACTCTCCCCAGTGTGACATTTGAATAGATGGAGGCCTTTAGGATTTCCTTTCTCTAGCAGAGGTTTTATCTGTTTTCTGTTAGCTTTAACTCTATGGTCTTACAGCTACTTCTCAGTAAAACTCCAGTCCTTTAATCCTTCTAGTTTACTGGGGAGCACATCTTTCTCTTTGTCAGCCCAGCTTCCTGAATCTTCTCCATTGTGCTCTCCCATGAGCTTCACCTAAATCCCTTTGATGACACCAAGCACTTTTTTCCTTTGCCATTGTACTTCTTCCTTGCATTTCTATTGATGACCTTGACTATTTCTTTATCTGACGCATTTGGAAAGCTGTAATCACACACTCTGAGAAATGCTTTGTAATGGTTGTGGTGCAACTGCTTTTTTTCCTTTAGTTGTCTCCAAAATCCTGAGAGGACTTTGCCCTCAGAACATGCTCATAATTTTATGCATTTTCCCTGGAGAAAGTAACCTCAACTCAGTGCACCTGAGACAGCAAGCTTACAAAGCACTCTGTCACTCCACGTGAAAATATAGAACCATGAGGGATGGTACAGCTGTGTTTGTATGGGCTGATAGGACTGCCTTGGGAAAGCACCCTTGGAACTGTTTCTGGCATAAGATAAGGTATAAATGGCGTTGAATAATGTCAGATAGAGTGTTAGTGCAATAGCTGTACAGATTTGTGACCCCTTTGTACCTGAACAAAGGGACAAAACTTTTTCCCTCCAGTATAGTCTTGTTTCTGCTGAAATTATTAATAAAATGCATGGAGTTCAATGAGGAAACAATTCCCTTTTTTCCCCCCCAACCATCATTGTTTCTCATACAGTACTGTTTAATACTTCAGCTGAATTCAGACTAGGGGCCACATAAGTTCCTCAGAATAATATTAGTTTTAATAGACTGCACTCAACTGGAGGTCTGTAAACCAAGTAATGGCTTGTATAACAGTGTGTTAAGGGCAATAAAAGCATTGCCTTCATTTTGCTTCTGCTGCATTTTCACTAAAGCTTGTAATGGCATGTGCTATCAAGAAAGATTCATATTAAAATTTTAGGAAGTAGTTAAGTTGTTTGCCTTTATAGATATAGAGCTACATATAGGTAGATAGAAAGATAGATAAAAGTTGAAACTTTAATATTTTCATTTGAAATACATAGTTTTTGTGATTTCATTTTGCCCCATCAGCTGGAACATGCTTACAAATTGAAGTCACCAGAGGTGAGGTGCAGGTGAGGTCCCCCAGCTGCACTCCACAAACAACACACATGCTGATATCAAAGCTGTAGCAGTCTAATGGTAAGAGTGGGCTGGTTTATACAATTCAGTCAAAGTCTTGTATGGCTTTTTATTTCTGTCGTTCCCTAGTGCTATGCTAGATTACTCTGTTTACAGTTTGTAATACTTTCCATTGCAGAGCCTGTCAGATTTTGACAAAGTCTCTGTCAAGCTTGGTGTGGTTCATGTGACAGTAAACTGAATTCCTAGCTTTGATCATTGACTTAGTGGGATATGATAGTCAACAGCTTAAATAAAGGGAAAATCCTGTCTTGAGGGGAAAAACCCCAACACCTCACTTTAAAAAAACCAGCATGCTTGAATCTTCTCCTGGATGTGGATAGAGCTTAAATTTTTTTGCAAAGTGAATAAAGTGACAGTCTCTGTGATGGCAGAGCTTGGTTGGGCTTTGTAGAGTCTGCATTTTCTGGACTTATTGCTGAGGGAAATCTCTGCTCACAGTTGGTGGATGGTTCCTTTTGCTGACCAAAGCTGAGAGTTTAAGCCATGGCATCCAGCCCAAGAAGCCTGTTAATGAAGAGGGTTTTAATGAATTTTTTTGGAGAGAAGCTACGTATAAAAAACAGAAGACAGTGGCCAGTAATGGGGCATCAACAGAAATGAAAGGGAACAGGAATGTCGTAAGATGCTGGGATGTACAACATGCTGAAAGTGGGCTATCCTTAAACTAGGTCTTTTAGGTCCTGTCCAACCCAAACCATCCTATGATTCTCCGAAAAAGTCTGCTAATGACAGATAGAGCAGAAAAATAACCTTGCAATACTGAAGGATGTGGAAAGTAAGTACAGAAATAGAATATAGACTCATAAGGAAGGAGAGAAGGGCAGGTGATCCCATGGGGTAGAACAGATGCAAAAAAGAAAAAATCTGGAGAGAAATAAGGCTGATAAATGCAGAGAAAAAACGTGGTTATTCTTTCAGTCCATGTGGCCATCCTGCTGATGCTGTTTGTAGTGCCTTTCTGCAGCTGCCTTCTTGAATGGTAGCAGCTGCTAACAGAGCTTGGATATAATTTCTCCCATGTTCTCATCTTCTCCTTTAGAGAAGTCTAGACTTCATTAGCAATCATAAGAAAGAAGAGTATTAGAGGTGCCTGAGGATGCCATCTAGAACGAAACAGGCAGGTGTTAAGCAGAAATGATTGACAGTAAATCAGATGTAGGAAATTAATTGCCAGGAACAAATAGAAATGGGGAACTGGGGACTGAAAATTATATGGATGTGAGATGGAAACATATTTGTATGATATTTCATGTGCTATAAGAATAGACAGCAAAATCAGGCTAAGGAAATCTTAATAACAACATGGTTGAAGCGTATTTCTTAAAATAACAGAAGAAATTAAAATACGTAAGACAAGTCCGAGTGCTTTGTGGAGTATTTTCTAGGATGAACACATAAAATATGAGATTTGGACTGCATGTGGATGGTGAGTTCAGTTATGGAAATATTCCTCCTGAATAAAGATAAGCACAAATTATGTGAAAAAATTAAGAAATGAAAGGAAAATGTCAGGAAAAATATCAGGAGAAGTAATAATACCCACAAATAGTGCAATGACTTTAGTAAAAATTAATTAATCATTTCCACACTTGTGAAAAAACAAGTGATGAGACAGAATTTAATGGAATCAATTATGTTCTTAATATATGGCATAACAGAATAATTTTATAGAATTATAAATAACATAAATTAATGTGTGTGTATGTGTTGCAGTGGAACAAGAAGATTGAATATTTAAAGCTATCTTCTCAGAATTTGCTTAAAATTATATTCAAATAAACCATCCTTAATAATTGCGTATCTGATAATTGAAAATGTTCATCATTCCAACATAACTCAGGACTTACAGTAGATTCAAAGAGGCACTTTGTTACACATGGGTGTTGGAACACAAGGTGATTCATTCTGAAACCCTGTTGTCACAGTCACCCAGTGCATGGGGCTTTCGACTGAGTAAGGGGCTACCTAAAATTAGCAAAATTTGGCTTTTTTAGGGTGCTTCAGCTAATGACAATCTGACTTCACTTTACTTTCTAGGGTGGAGATATGATTTCAAGACTGCAGTGAGATTTTCCTAAAACTGCTGATTTAGGGAGGCAAGAGTAACCTTTTATTTAGAAACTGAAATGGAAGAGAAATAGGCAAACTCCCTTGGCTCCTCAATGAAGTATTTACTGCTGTGAGTTGACTTATCAATTGCTCTTTTATAGAAATTTCAGCCACATTGCTCTTCTCCACAGAGTTCTACTGTTTATTCTGAAACTGGTCCTAAGAGAGACACTGGTAGTATCCCTATTCCTCTTTTAAAATTGTGTCATTACAAAGAAATAAATGGTGAGATTTACTAGGGCAGAAATTGAGTAACAATCAACATGATTCTATAGCCAAGCAGCTAAAGATGGGAATCATATTCCAATCCAATTCCAATTTTGCAGCTTTTCCAATGAGACTTGATTACATCTATATTTATTTTTCCCACACTGAAAAAAAAAGGTGCGCCTCTATTTAAGAAAGTTGCAATTTTAAACCAGTGAAAATTACAGTAATTCTGTGTCTCTTCACAGATGTAGCCCATGGTGTAAATCTGTGCTACAAACTTGGCCAATCTGTTGCAGATATGACAGATGGACTTTGCTGGCTTTGAATTCAACTCTGGCTCTGCCTCAAGCAAGGAGCTGCTGCTTTGCTCCCCCAGACAAAGGCTGCATCAAGGAAGGTTAAGAATCCACAACCCGCGTTCTTTGGTGTGCTCCACTCCAACGTAAGTGCTCGTCACCAAATCAGGATCTTTCTGGCTATTTTCACCTCCTACATACTACATTTTAACCAATTTCTTGATGATGTTTGAATAATTCAGTATGAAAGGCATTTCATTAACTGTGAACAAAATAATAACATTTTTAAGGTTTCAGAAGATTTCAGTTTGTCAGTTCTTAAAGAACACTTCAGTCACATTGAATAAGACATAGAGGACTGTCTGCTATTAAACTCAGAAACCTGACATAAAATCTTAACTCCTTTTCAGTTGTTGCCGCAGATTTGTTTCCAGCTATTTATTCTTGTTGTCTAGGAAGAATATTAGTGAAAATTTTACTCTCTAAAACACAATGTCATCTTTTTCTAGTGTTAATCACCTGATCAAATGATTGAACTTCGCTGATACATCCCAGAGGTCTTTGGCTTTATGCCCTTGTATTTCAGTAAGAAAGTTCTCTCCTCTCAAGAGCACCAGGCCCCATCCCCCAACCTGCCTTCAAAGATTTCCACAGAGATAGGAAATTTAGAATTTCTCTTTAAATCAAACAGAAAAGTGCATCTTGGCGTTTTACAGCCAAGCCACAGTCGCTGTCCACAGTCCAAGACATCAGGGAGTCATGCAAATGCAAATATTTTGGCACTGATCTTGTGCCAATGTGCCCTCCTTCTCAGTAGGCTTTTGGTCTTCTCTTGGTATACCAAAGAAAACTTGCATCTGTTCAGATCACGGGTAGGTCAAGTTCCTGTTTACCACCAAAATATCTAATATCAGTAAAAAATGCCCCAGAGCCTTGGTGGACTAAAAGTAGAAGGAAGCACCCTTTTTTTTTTCCAAAGCAAGGAATGCTACTTCAGCAAGAACAGCAGTTAGGTTTACACCTTGGATTCTAATCAAGAGAGCAGATTTATCTTTAGCATACTTCTCAGCACAGTGCAGCAGTGACAGTCATGGCACCTGGCAGGGTGTTGTAGAGAAGATTCATGAATGCTTGCACTTTCTTACCCTGATGTTTTTGAACAGCTGTTATGACCACTGCTGAAAACAGCATCTTTCATTAGACAGACCTTTTCTCTGACCTAGCATGTCAACTATGTTACAGTTGTAAGTAATTAGGACAATTCATATACCTCTTGGTATACCTTTAAACCCCCACGTTCCCTGAAGATGCTAATTTTTTCTGCTTCAATGAATTTACATGATGAAGACATACATTTCTCCAGAAATATCTTTACTCTTTAGCAGTTTTCAGAACTTTTAAGAAAGGACCTTCAAAGCTTAGGGCTTATAATTTTGAAGTATCACAATTAAAAGTCAGTGCTCTTTTCTATTATTCCTTCTTGACATGAGAAATTATCTATGGAAGTCTGGGGAGTGGGAGGCAAAACAGAGAACTTTTACAGTGTGTCAATAGAATACAGAGCATGGCTAGATTTTCACTTCAGATTGTGAGGGAAATACATGCAATACAGAATTTATCTTTTTAATTCAGTAAATAACTTTTTAACAGAATATAAGAGTGACTGTAAGATGTCCCTAGCTGAAATGCAACATTGGATCCCACAGTAAAAAACATAATTAATTAATACTGGCTATATAACTGCACAACCCTTTCAACTCCAGACGCATTACTATACCCAAAAAGTTTAATCTTACGTGTGAAGTATTAATCACCTAAGAAAGAAAATAAATCTTTTTTGCACTTGTCAGTATTGTCTCAAGCAGTTAAGTAATGTCTCTTTATATTTTTAACCAAATTCAAAATAAAACAAAATAAAGATAATTTGTTTATGCCAAAAGCAAGTTTTTCATACCTGAAAACAGGTGTAATACACCTGTTGCCTGAAAAAAGAAACAGGGCTATCACTCCAAAGAAGAGACAAGCCTTAAAATGTATTTGAAGTTACAAATGACACACTTACAAATCAATGCTTTGCTTTGTTAAATGGTTAGTTTCTGAAACTCTACAGCTCTTCAAGTGTTTCTCTGTAATTTCATATTTCTCCTTGATACCATTTCAGAGGTAATTAAATACATCTTTAATCAGGGAAGCTATGTACACGCATGCTTGGCATAAGGAGATGTGCTTTGCAATAGAAGATTGAGACTGAGGGAAATGTTCCTGTACGTTATGCGTGGCAGCTGCATTTCCGTGTTTGAATTTTCAGGCATAGGCTCATAATTTAGCAATCCCTAGGTTGTTGGCCCTTGTGGTTATGTCCCCGTTCACAATTGGTAACTTATTTTCTTAGTGTGATATCCTGCTTTTCTTACAGCCCTTTTTGAGATTGTCATACCCCATTGGCAAGTGTCTATAGCCCTAGGACATAGATTGCCACAACTCATGCAATATCACATTCACTGGCAAGCTCTCATGATCACCAGTTTAAAAAGGAGCTTATTTCTTCATTCTGTTTATTATGATAATCTCAAACATAAAAATGGGGGGAATAAGTGAGTGCCAAGTTAATATATTTTGCCTTGGACTTGTTCATTTAAACTGAATGGCAAAAAATTGCTCAGTGTGAAATTATTTTCCTTTCCTTGTTTCCAGAAGCAGCTTTTGCCTTTCTTATATGAATGCAGTAAGGCAATTCTGAAATGTATGTGTATATTTATACATGCACCTGCTAGTGCATAGTTGGCAATATAATGTGAGGAGCCTTTCTTTCTTTGAATCTCTGTTCTTGTTTTTTTTCTTTTGAAAGCTCCTTGATAATTCTAATGTGCATGGTACAATGCAGAAAAATCCATTTTCTTCTGCTTTCTGAACAGTTACATTTATGTAAATAATAGCTTCATTCTCTGTCAAAGGATCAAAGGTTTCAGTTGTATCAGGAACTGTATTTTATACATCCATTGGAAGTAGTGAGATATAATAGCTCTTATGCTAATGGTAGTAGCTAAGTGAATTAATAGGTTTCTTTTTTACTTCGCCTCCAGTTCAATTTAAAATACTGAAGAATATATTAGAAACTAGAATCAGAATATACTAGAAATGATCTGCAGAAATGAAAGATGGAAAATGCTTTTCAGGACTTCTTAAAACTGACTTATTTCCATCTCTTTCCAAATTTCAATGTCATAAACCTAAAAATTAAAGGAAATTTTGAAACAGTAAGTTCCTTAATAATATGTGCTGAAATAATTCACCTGGCAACATTATTGCTCTGAAGCCACATTTATTTTTTCCTTACGGGTCCTGGGTCTATTTCCTCTAACAGTAGTGGTCAAAGCAAAACTAGTTATTGCATGTAATAATTTCTTACAACATCTGCTCCTGGTGGAACTGTTCCTGATGACCTTGAAGAGTCAGCCACTCCCAGGTTTCCAGGGACTTCAATAAATCATGATGCTGAAGAAACCTCTGGGTTGGCCTGTGATTAAGGAGCCCAAAATGTCATCCTGTAGCCAGCATGGCAATAAATTCTGTCCTTGGAGTAAGTTCATGCTTCGATTGAAGCTGCTGTCCTCACACCATTGCAAAGAACCTGCAACAGGACCAAGTCTCTGTCTGAGCCCCAGCATGAGAGGAAAAACCATTCCTGCATACAGCCAAGTACCCATATGGCAGATATTGGATAGCTATAAGGATCTGACACCTGAATATGTGTGGGATTGGGAATGTCTGCCTGAGGCCTTCCACTTACAGAAGGCAGGATGATTGATGGCTCTATACATCTACCTCCTGCATTGTTCTACGATGCTCATGCCTCAAAGGATGGATGGTGCACATGAACACTGGGACAGACTAAAGGATGTCACTACCTGTACAGACAAAATAATGCCTGTCTCAGGGCACCAAAGAGTGGGTTTCCTGCCCTGAAGGGTTTTGTCAGGAAGCAGAGCAGGCTGCTCTGTTAGGAAGTGCAAGAGAAGCCAAAGGTGACAGCCGCGCTGGAAAGGCAGTACCCTCAATCTCAGGCTGAAGTCTCTCTCTCACAGCACACCAAAAAAAGACGAAAGAAAGGGTTCAATAACCAGATTCAGCTAACAGCCCAACGATGAAAGAGCAAGTCTGTAGTGAAGAGACATGCCTGAGGTCAGGCCAGAATGACAAGTCAGGAAGCACCAGGCACAGCACACCTCCACCATAGCTCAGGCTAGAGCAAGAGACTGAGTGCAGCTGAAGCTCCTGAATTAATGCTCAGGACATTGCATGGGTTGGGGTCCCAGCTAAGACTTTCCACAATTTCACTGTTTCTATGGCACTCAGATCTACAGCTGTGCTGTATCACTCATGAACGCAGGCAGGTAAACATCCAGAAAAGAAGAAGTAAAGGTAAGAATGACAGACAAAGACAGTCATTGACTGGTATAGGATAGACTATGCCATTGAGAGGACTACACCTGATGTGACTCCTTGTCTCTTGGTTGTAGGTGGTGGAGCTTTTCTTACCTTGCCAGGCTCAACATGCAATGCATCAGTGAGCAGCGCAATGCATCAGGTCAGCAGTATTGGAGTTGTCACCACAGGACTGCAGTGAAAATCTTTAAGTGAGGCGTACAAGGTAAGTGATGGGAGAAGTTCATGGGGTAGGAACTCAAGGAACTTATGTACTGAGTAAGAGGGCTTGTGTGAGGTACAGAAGAATTTACAATACCCCAGGCAAGCATACCTCTTCATGTGAGCTAAGGATGCAGTTTGAGAACTCCCAGTGGATCTGGAGGTTTCTCCACTTTGGTCACAGCACATGTACTGGATGGCTTTTGGCCTCAAGGGCGTGTCCGAGGACAGCACAGACATTGCCTCTCATTAGGTATTGCATCTTGGATCCTGCCTGTTTGTGCAGAGCTGTCCTGCTCACTGAACTAAGCATCCCAGTGGAAGTGTATCACTTGCCCCCTAGCCAGGAGCATAAAGTTCTTCATTCCCACATGAAGACATACAGCTTCAAGGAGAAGCAAGAAGCCCTTTAGGGAAAATCTGTACATTTCAGCTCAAGAGTCTGTTTTGGGGTAATACTGCACTGAACTGGTGTACGTCGAGATGCCTCAGGGTTTTATTGTCTCAGAGTTAAATCACAGAGGCAGATGCACAAAACTGGTCCCAAAGTGGATGATAGGTTAGCTGTGGAGGGCAGAGCTGTTGAAGAAGATTGCATCTTTAGTGCTGCTTTCTGTTATGGGGAGACAGAGCTGCTGTTTTCTGGGCTCTAGAGAAAGGAAGGAATGGTGTGAGAGGAGAAGTTTAGAAGTGAATAATGTGCATAGTCACTGCCACATTCCAAACACATCTAAAACAGGGATGTTAGGAAACAAAGAACGTAAGGAAAGAAAACATTGAGGGGGAAAATGAGCAGATAAAAACAGTGAATAATGGGAAATCTGAGAGAGGAATTAATGAAAGATATAAAGATGAAAATTGTGTGAGAGAACATAAAAAAAAGCAAAGATACAGAAAGATAAACGGAAATGTAAATATGTTTAAGGGCTGCCTTTTCAATCAGCTTTTAAAAGGTTTTTGAATTAATTAATGGCAAAATTATTTGCCACAGAAAGTGCTATCTAGGAGAATATGGTTGTTAGAACATTTACTAGTGTTTATCATTTTGTACAACAACCATATGAGTTTCTCATTAATTAAATTACTGTGCATTTTAGTGACATGGTACCTTCTGAAATCAGGAGCAATGCCTATTCCTGACCTGACATCTTGATACAGTTAACATTTTGGAAAATATTATGAAAGACTGATTGAAATGCTCTCTGGGTAAATCATATGAAGATATCATAGAAGGTCATACCTTTTAATACTTTCAGTGTTATTCAATGCCTTTCCAAAAGTGCATATTAAAAGATTGGTGTTCCACTCCATATATGAAATTTGAAACTCACATATTTTGCTGGAGAATTAATTTTCAAATTTTTAATTGGTCTGAAAGAATATTATTTTTTAACCAATAGGTTAAGGAAAAGATCAATTTTTGGCACTAGAGCTGTCTAGTTTGTCAGTGGAAAATGATAAGGAGTGAAGTATTACAGTATTACAGTATATATTAAATCTGTAAATCAAAACAGCTATCTAATATTGCAGACCTATTATCAATTCCTTAAAACAATCATGTATTTAATTTTGTGTATGCAAATAAAGCAGTGGACTGGTCCATTAGCAATATTAGGCATGTGCATATGTCTTTTCAGATTTGGAGCTTAATTATGTCTCAATTTTTGTCTTTTAATTTAAGCTTGTTGTCTAGACAACGTACGTTTTGACAGCCCTAAACTAGCATAATCTTCTTTCATTTATTCAACAAATGTCTGAAGCACTTTTAGACAGATTTAAAAATACTCTTTCTTGAGACCTTGTACTTCAATGTACATCATTGATGTTTTACCACAATAAAATAAGAAAAAGTGACATATCTCACATCTTCTATTTTAAAAACTTCGCAAAATAAGATCCACATAATAATTTTGCAAATGCTAGGAGTCAGTTCTTCAAACGATTTATGCTTTTGTTGATCTCATTCCTGTGAGTATTTGTATATGTGCAGAATCAAGGTCATTGATAGGAATTTAAAACTATTTGGTGACTGTTTGGTCTACTGTCTATATAGCTCTCACCACAAAGCAACTTCACTTTTTATGACCTTTTGCATAATTCCAGTACTGAAAGAGTTGTTTACTTTGTTTTAAACTCTAAAGTGGTGTAGAAGTTTTCAAAATACCTTGTTCACTGACAAGGAAAAATCATATTCTATAATCTAGGTAGAGTTGCCTGCATCAAATTGGCAAATATTTGATATGTATTTATTTATAAAAACATGACCAAACGAAAAACCAAGCAAAACCACAACCAAAAACCACAAAAAAGGCCTGTTAAATGCATGGGTGAGATATTATAAACATTTTAAGCAGTGTTGCAGAATACCTTTTTTAATAAACTGATAAGTACTTCTCACCATACATAGCACCATTGCATTAGGACTTTAGATGCTTAAAATAGCATTTTTTAAACTCTCCAGCAGCATCAGAAGCATGTTTTTACAAAAACAGTGTGAAACTCCCACTTTGTTTCATACATGAAACTATTCTTTTGCCCACTACAAGAGCAGGGTAACTTGGGCCAAAAATAAATATGAATTTTAGGTAGTTTTCAGAATGAAGATGTAGTCACATGTTATTGGATAGATAATTTTACACCTTTTTATTTAAGTAAGCTGGATAGCCAAAGTATTTTTAGTCCATTTATGAGTCAAGCAGAAGCAGATACACGGAAGAAATTAATTTTGACAACAAACCTTAAGCTTTTTATCTCAGCATTCTGTAATGGGTTCCAAGTTCTAAACAGCTCAAATACAAAAATACCAAGTAGCGAGCCTAGTTTGAAATACAAACATGAAGTCTGACTTGCCTTAAGCAGTTCAGATAACATGATGTGCTGTTTCTCAGTAAGAGATGCATTCAAATGTGTTTAACATCACGCACACGATGCACTGCCATAGCAGCACATTTTGAAGGTATGCTCTGATTTTGCATGCCAGGTGGCTGACACGTGGGCACCTTTCTCCTGTTCTTGGGCTGAATGTTTGTAGATCTTGAACTCTTCCTCCAATGTTGTCAGATGCCTTTACAGGCAGTCTTAAAGAAAAAGTAGTTCATTTTTATGGTTGAAATGGGCATCGCTTTCCTGCCCATTCCTTACCAACATTTTAATCAGGTACTGAACTAACATTGAATTTCTGTCTGCAGCTCTCTAGTTCCACTTTCAAATGAAGAAACTTTTGGGGTCTTTTCATTGTTTATAAACATTTTGTCATTTCCCCTTTGCAGACAACCACAGGTTATTTTCAAAGTCCTGATTTTTGTACATTTAAAGCTTTTGCATTGGTATTTTTTGCTTTGTGTGAAGTCTGTATGCTTCCTTGCTAAATACTTGCTCTCGAACTTTGTGCAATCTTTACAGCAGAGCTGTGGATCATTACAGTTAACAATGACTTGAGACTACTCAATGATGTAGATTCAAACTTAAATGGAGAAATCTGCAGTATATTATTTTTTAATGCCCTAGATCTTAGCAGGCACCAAGCTCCTTTATAGAGATGGTACCACCATACATAAGAAAGTAACCTGTTAAAGCAGCAGAGATCCATAGCAATGGATAATTAGAAACAATAATTGAACCCACTTGAAACTCGAATCCCTTCTCTGTTTATTTTTTTTGCCTGTAATTGACCCAAGAATCACATAATATGATTATAATGGATTTGTGCGTCTGTTGGGTTTTCCCAACTTTCTTAAATGAATAAAATACCTTTATTTTAATCAGTTTTCTTCCTTTAAAACATTGACACTGGTGTACCTTTTTTTCACTCATAAATTCATTCATGTCTTCTGGGATGAAAAATGTGTTTTCACAATTTTCCCGAAACAGAGTGAGAGTAAATTTCTTTGGGTAAAGAAGAGGTATCAAAGAGGTACTAATTCAGCCTCATGTTGTCTCCCATAGTTGCCCAGGAGTTTTCTTGGTCCTTAAAGTTGTTTAATGAAGCTGCACAGATGCAGAGATTATAAAACCCATGTTTTGAGGGAAAAAAGGCACATTTTCTTCCACAATTTTGATGTTGCAGAGGAATCCCTGAGCTGCCATGTCTCCCCAGAGATCTCAAAAGTGGCCTGGATGTTGCATGTTCAGGGACTAAACTTGGTAGCCTTATCTACCAGATGAATAAAATGTCAATATCCACAAGGACTATTCCAGTCTCCAACAGAAAGCACTGCCAGGTAAAAAAAGTACTTTTCAGCATGGAAAGTGTGATATGTATCTCTAGGAATAATTCAGCAGTGAAGGTACTGAAGTCTTTAGATCTATTCAACAGCCAACCAAGTTTACATTTTCATATGGGCTGTTTGCCTTCTTGACTGTTGTATTTCTTAATTGCTTCATACTGAACATGAGTCATGACCTTGCTATCATTTACATTCTTGATATTTTCTCATGATTTACTGACTTCAAATTAGACCTGAAAGTTTTCAATGTACATGAAAAACTTGTAACCTTCAGCAAAATGCTTCAGCTATGAATTTGTCAAACAAGAGTAAACAATTTTGACACATTTAGACCCCTTGACCTTTTATGGATGAAAATGAACAAAAAACTCAGCAGTCTGATGGAAATACTACAGAGGGGAACACTTGGTAGGTCTCAGTTGTCAGTTTACCCAATAGGTCTCCTTAAGTGAGCAAGGGGAATGAAAAAGCCATTTGTAGACATCTGCAATTCCAGTTTCCAATTAAAGGACATATATCAATTCTACAGATCATCTTGTGGTAGTGGAAGGAAATAAGAATTCATGTTGGAACCTACTAAACAGGAATAAAACGAAGAGCCTGACCAGGCACGTAGGGTTGTAACAATCCATTCAGGGTCATGTGTAGTCTCAATAAATGAAAAATTAATTACACACATACATTAAATAAATACTTACCTGTACCTGATCAATACCAAAAAGCAGTTTTCAACATTTCACTAGAATTAAAACAAACACTGTAGATTCACAAAATTGTAGAGGAATTTTGATGGTTGGTTTTTTGTTTATTTTGTTTTGGTTTGTTTGTTTGTTTTGTTTTGTTTGTTCAATTTTGCTTTGTTTTTTGTTTTTTGTTTGGTTGGGGTTTTTTGGTACAAACATGATAGTCATATTTATAGACTTAAATTTGCTACATGGCAAAACAAATATGAAATTTGTGACAGAAGTTGAATATGCCACAAGCAAATTTTAAGAAGACCCCAACTCAGAAAACCTCTCTCTAGTCCTGCAAAAGAAGATTGATAGGCATTTTACTCTCAGGGCCCAAGTCAAGGAACCAACAACCTGGGATATGCTTTGCCATATATTCACCTCAGTTCAGATGTATTTAAATCACAGCAAATAAATACATAATAACATCTGATTTTACAGACAGGTCATTTAAAAAGAGCTTTCTTATTAGAGCTGGAGAAAATTTTTACCATGGTTACCATGTTCAAATAGAGAACACTATGAAAAATGGTCACTACTTTTGACAGTGGTTTCACAGCAGAGAAAGATATTAGTGTTTACAACAAAGCTGCCTCCCAGGCAAAGGCCAGAGCATAAGGAATCAATTTTAAAAAAAAAAAAAAGGGCAAGTGGATTAATTTAGGCAGAGAGTAAGAGGCTGAGATGAGAACAGCTCAAAAGAGAGAAGTGGTACAGGTGTATGCTATACTACAAGTGAGTTTGTACTGTACGTTTGTAGGTCTTGTGCCAAGTGCTTGTATTTACTGATATGGAATATAGTGTGGTGTAAATGCATGAGAAAGGAATCTGTTTAGAATTTTGGCTTCTAAAATGAAAGTCTCAGAGAATCTCAGAGGCCTCTCAGGGCATTTGGGCCACACAAAGCTGATGTTTCATATTTACATCACAGGCTGTTATGCCCTGAGAGCTTTCTATGCTGTTTTTAATGAAGAGAAGAGACAAAGGCAGCACTGTAAGTCAAATTCCCCTAAAGACAATGTAACTAGGCCAGCTGACACATTGAGGCCTTGCTGAATAGAGACAAGTGCTGCTCATTCCCCCTGCACACTAAAAGCTGTGTCAAATACCTAAAAGCTTTGTAATGCCCTTGCAGTCTTAATATAGCTCATGTCTGTGCATGCACTGTGTACTTGTTTTTGAGGAGATGGACCCTTCAGAAGTTCCAGCTGCTACAAGATGGCATCTACTTTATTTGCAAATTGTGGTTAGTTTTCCCCAAAAGCTCAAAACTTTGTGAAATTTAGTGTACATTCAAAGAAATAATTAGAACCACTTCCTCATAGAAACTTGTCCTGATCCTGCCTGCAAAATATCTAGTGCACGATCCTGACCCTGAAGCTGCTAGTCCACTTCTAAAGGATTTGGGAGAAAACCAGGAGAAATATTTGAGAACTTGAACAGCAGACTGCTAGGGATCTCCTGTGCGTGTGTCCATGTGTTGTGTGCATATGTGCATTTCTGTTTCAGCTGTTCTGAACTGATTAATGAGTTTTCTCAGCTACCAGACAGAATTACTGCTCCAGGACTAAGGATGCTGGTTCAGTTCTGTAGAGAACAAAACGTGTTGCTGAGACTTACCAGAGTAAATTCGCAGAGTGCAGCAAGGAGCGCATCTCACCGAGTTCACTCTCAGCATTTCCTAAAGGGAATGTATTGTGAAAATAAAAATGCACTTTCAACTCTCCCGGGTTCTGGTAAATTCCTGAAAGGTGGGAACTGTGCTCCCATCGTGTTTGCCATCAGCTTCTTTCAAGAACATACATTCAGAGCAGGAACTCTGAAACAAACTCATTAATTCAAAGTGTGCAGCTCTTACAGGGCTCATGGCAACACATTGTACACCCTTAATTGTACAACAGGTGCGGTAATGAGCGAGGTGCAGATTTAAAATGGTGTTATGATCTCTATGATTTTAAAGAAATGCTGAACTCCAGTTTTCATGGTCTGGCCTATGCCACACCATGAGATCACAAGTTTCTAGCTGGCCCTAGATCTAAATGCAGAACTTCTGCTGACAGCTGCAAAATTTGGTGTAACATATGACAAGACCAAAGAGAGGGTAGATTTAAACCGAGAGAAGGTAGGTTTAGATTGGATGTTAGGAGGAACTTCCAACACAAACCATCCTATTATTCTATAAATGCCCTGGTTAGAGCATAAGCAATGAAAGGCAGTGAGTATAACCAATGCAACTGAAAAATCTGATTTGGTTCTGTGGCAGTGACCTAACAGAGTGGTACAGAAATGAATCAATACTAAAATTCTGTCTGTTTATATATAAAGGGAGCTATATATTCAAGACAGATATAAAAAGAAATGGGAAACTTTCTTTTGAACGCCTTGGGACAGAGCTGTAAATATGAATAACATCATCAGGTTAGATGCATTTTAGAATCCAGCTTATTGCTGTGCCATGCTTTAAACAAGCAACTTTAAACAAGAGTTTAGAATCATAGAGTTATTTGAGTTGGAAGAGACAGGAGTTTCAAAATCTGGAGTTGTTGTAATTAGAAATGGCTTTTAAATTTTTTTTTTCAAGTTGTACATAAGTGATCCATAAAGTTTTCTGGGTTTCACAACGTACCCTAAAGCTCCACTCCACTTTTTTATGCAAGCTACTCATTATTTCCTTCTTCATCAAGGTCTTTTTTATAATCTTTGCTAAGTCTTACAATTTTCTTCACTACCAGACTCAGATATGATGGGGCTTGTGTTCAAGTAAAGCAATTTAGAAGAGAGAAACAGCATTATTAACCTCTGACCAATGTGTAACATTAGAGTAACAAAGATATTTGTAGTTGTATTAGTCTAATTTATTTCTACAGTAATGGAATTCTTAAATTTTCTCACTGACAGAGGGTAAGACCTATGACAACATTTAGTCTGAGATTTTCAGAAAAATTGAGGATAAATTTAGGCTTTGATATATCTTATGACATTCCAATTCATACCCAATATTCACAGCAGTCAAAAATAGCTCCCTAGCAGCTGTCAATATTGCATAGCCTAAATGGACTTGGACAAGGTGACTGTTCATCACCTCCAGCTCTGCACATATCAAGACTCTTGCCAGTGAAATACACTCAATTTCACTAGGTGACAGCATGCCTCTGGTATGTCAGCAGAAAACCATGAGTATTATGTAGAGACTTTTCTCGGATTGGCGTGAATTATATTTTGCCTTAATAGGTAGCTATTACTTTTAAAGAGATAAATTGTTGGAAATTACTCTTAGCAAAACAGCTCAGAGCAGAAAAAAATTAGAAAGGACAGTAATTTGATCAGAAAACAAGAATTATTGAAATCTGACATTTCCCTTTGACAGAACAATCTCTGGGGATAAGGGATTAGAATAATGAGGCACAGCAGTGTGAACTATCCTGTCTTCCAACAATACTGTGATACTTCCTCCCACGACAGAAGAAGAGCACAGGCATAAAATCACTACTCTGTACTGATCAAGAGCACCCAGATAAAACAGTGTGATGCCTCAAGGGCAATGCTCCGGGGGTACTTGAGACTCAGATTCTATTCAGAATACTGATAAACTGCCCTGCTTAAATTAGAGTCTACATCTGTTTTAGCAGTCAGAAAGTTTGTTGTGAAAACCTTGGCCTGCATCTTGGAACAATATGAAATTCAGGAAGATTTGTCAAATTAAATGCTTGGATTAGGCTACTCACCCTCATAAAAAACAAGCCAGTGAATCAGTAATACCACAGGAGAAAATTATAGTGGCAGATAAATTATTATCATTCAATAATGTAATATTATAGCAGAGAAAGAAGATATTATTCTAAGGTGTGCGAACAGACTTGCCATACAAAATATATGTCTGAAAATTTCAGAGACTGGAAAAAAAAAACTTTTCTGTAGCAACTCTGGCTTTGTTCAGTATAGCAGTTGAAGAAGAGAGTCAGTCTTCTGTCCAGTGAAAATGTGTTCCCCTGTTGTACAAGTGAGCAAACACTAAACTGTATACTGAGCTGTTATGGAAAAATTTACGGTAAAGCTAATCTGAAGATTTCCTAATGGGGAAATTTCTACTTTTCAGGATTTAACCACAGGAGGTCCACTCCTTTGTAAGGACTGGATGATATTTTTATTCAGGCACCAGCACTATATTAATGGGACAAGCCACTCTGTATAATAAGAACTGAACCATAGTCCACAACAGTCACTTTCCCAGAGGGGCACAGAGTAGCAATGTTTTTTAATACCATATAGATCGTCATCACAATGCATTAAATAGCTAATGACAGACTGTTTTGTCAATAGAGAGATTGTTTGTAAATAGGACAGCTGGAAGCTGACTGTTACTGAGTCAGGAGTCATAGAAAACTTCATAGTGAAAGACAGAATTAGAGTCCCGGGCTCTTAATTTAGCCCTTATTCATGAATCACATCCTAAATTGCCTTAAAAATGGAATTTAAAAATCAAATGTGACTGCTAATGGGTATCTTGTTTTATGCTGTGAATAAACTACATGAGTCTAAAACAAGGTTGCAATTTAGGTGCAGTTTAGGTGCAAAACAGGCCATGACACAGAAAGGCTGAAGTTATCTCTAAATACTTTCAGATGACACAGATTGTTAATTGAATGAGTGTTTTGCTGCACATAATTGACAGGACTTTTTCAGAATAATAAAAATAAAGCATTGGGGAGTTCCATAGAATGACCCCCTCTGGAGAACTGACCCAGCTTTAGGAAATCTCTTTGGGAGTTCTTGATAATCAGTGTAAATGGGATTTTAGGGACTAATTTCTCTCCTTTTAGCTACTGACAGTGTAAATGTCATGCATGCTTTAGTGACATGTACAGAGAGTTATGCTAGCGTCTGCCACGCTTACCTAATAGGAGCCAAGCACCTGGATGAGGATTGTTTTGCTTTCTCAGTCCCAGGGGCAGTAATTATTGCTCACTTGCTGATCAAAATACAATCTTAAATCTGACCTCCTGGAAGTAATGACAACACAGCCATCATAGCTAGCATCTCCATAAATGACGTTCAGACAAGGCTTCTTTTGAATCAGGTCAGCTTTCCTTCAACAGACAGGTCAGTCCTCATGGGATATCTCCCATGTCACTATGTACACAATTGTGTGTGAGCATTATTCAGTATCAGATAAACAAGATACTAGCTAAAGTAAGGGGCGGTGATAAACAAATTGAGCCCCAGGGCCAGCTCCCCTCACCAGCTTTACTACAGGCAATGAAATAAAAAAAAATCTTCCAATTATTCATCAAGAGTAGGTGACAATGTTTTCATTGTTTTTCTCATTTTGCATGCTGTTGGAAAGGAGAAGATCACTCCCTATAGAAGAGATTAGATGCAGATGAAGTTTCTGATATAAAGTTTCCCTCTGCATTTAACAGGATTAGGAATCCCAGAGTCTCAGTGGATGTGCTCCATTTTGTGTGTAGCTGCAATAAATGATACGAAAAAAGACTCAAGAATTTTTGTGGGATTTAAGGTATGTGTCAAAACCAGTTTGATACCAGTAGATACCTGTCTGATATTCTCATAGGCACACCCACAAAATACAGGTATAATTTAGATGTTGTGCTTATTTCCTATACCCACATATAATTCTGCTACTCCTATAGAGTAGGTACTCTGCCTCATCTGAAAGGATGACACAGAGTACCTACAAGTATAAGTTTTAAGGGCATTAGTCCCCAAGGAGTACAAACTTCATAATACCTACAGGGGCTGTGCCAGAGATATGTGTATTTCTTTTATGAAGTTAATGGTTTCTGTAGTGCTTTTAAGTACCTAGTACAGCTGGAACAACAAGTACCTAATTGAAAATGCACTTCCTGATTAGAGATTCTCATTAGTACACAGGAATCTCAAGTGCAGTGTGTGTTGAAGCCAAGAAAAGTAGTTGTGGGTTTCTTAAAAAAAAACAAAACCAAAACCAATCTTTTGAATAGCTCAGCTGTCATAGTGTCTAGTTTCTCTATGGTTTATGAACTGCATTTCTACAGCTCATTTGCACAACACTGCCCACACTCATGCCAAACGGATCCTAAGTGATTGTGCTGTATGTAACAGGCTGCACAGCTGAGGCAATTCCCACAGCAGTAGTCAGTCTACTGCATTCAGGTATCACAAATTACTTCACACTTTCTTCACAGTCAGAATGTTGTGTTCCACAGTACTAGACATTCTTTTTGAAGCTACACTTCATTAAGTGGTTAATAATTTTTTAAAAACAAAACTGCTACCTTCACATCTGTAAGGACTGCAAAAGCAGCACTACTCAGGAATGGCTGTAGGAACTAGGAGAAAGTACCAAAATGTGATATACTTATTTTTCAATTCCATTTTTTTTGAAAGAAGTGTACTGATGACACCTTTAAATAGAACATTCACACTCTCTAAAGCCAAGTACACTATATGCATGTATCACTAATTCCCAACAGGTGTCTGCAAATTTGGTGGAATGAAAGATAAGTCTGTATTTAGTTTGTAATAAATATAAAATGCTCGTACATCCATTGATAACTCAAAGAGAATGGTGAGGTTCTTTTGCCATTCAAAAATCACCAGTTATCAATGTCTACAGATTTTCCAATGCCTTATTCAGTTATCTCATTAAAGAGGACATCTGTTTTCACAAATGATATTTAACCCTGTACCTGAACACATGGAAAGAAGAGTGACAGAGGGAGGGAGAGGAAAGTCTCTTTCTTTTCCTCACTCTTCCTTCCTCTCTCTGTCCCTCTCTCTCCTTTGTACTGCTTCCCAACATATCAGGATTAGCAGTGGTCGGATGGCAGCTCATACAGGTTACCAAAGGCAGAGGAACAGAAAGGACAGCTCTAAAACTATGCTTACAATACACTGATAACATAAAAAAAGCTGAAATGAGGCCTGGAGAAGGCAGCACCCTTCAAATGGGATTTCTTATCCATAACTTGTCCATAAAATACCAGTTGGTATGACGCACCTAATAAGATCCTTACCATTCACTGTCTTCCTCACACGTTTATATTAAACATATACAATTAGTTGTTTAAAGTTTTCACTTTTTCTGTAGTAAAAGGCACTGTATGGCTCTACTGCTCAAGAAAGGTTCCTGGGAAGTTGCTTTCTTTCCTCCAAATCTTCATTGTTACAACCCTTAAAAACGTGTCATGGGGAAATAAGCTGCTGTTTCCCCATCAGGTCTGCCTGCAGGGCTGGATGTTTTGTCAAGCTTCTGCCCATCCCTTTGCCTGGTCAGGCTGTAGCTCTGTTCAGCCTTGCAACCTTTATATGCTGAGAACATCAAGCCCATGGCATTAGTGTAAAGGATCTATGTTTTCTAGCAGAAATTAGACTTGACTGAGCACCTAATACAGATGGACACTATGTTGTTCCATTGATACCTAACCTTGCTGTGACTGTCTAACTGTCTGCATTTCATTTCTAGAGTAAATTGGCCAGCTTCAGCTTCCTTCTGTTTTATCCCTTTATACTACCTGTGTCTTTATTTAAATACAATAAACTTCTATCAGCTATCTTTTCTTGTATGCACTGGTTGACTGTGTCCAAGTTATCACCTAAATTTTTTATGGTAATTAAATAAATGAAACTCAATTAGTATTTATGGGACATATTACTCAGCAGACCTCAGAATACTCTTCTGAATCACATTAAATTTACCAATGTCCTTTTGAAATTGAAGACTTCAGAACCGGATGCACTGCTTCTTTCAATGGTTTCTGAAACCTTTCCCATGTGTAATGTCAGCGCTTCCTGATTAGGCATCTAATGATCAAGATTGAACCCATAACTTGTATGCATGTAGTTTCTTAGTTTATTGTCTAAGTCATGCTTGTTCAGAGAGACAGACAGCTCTACAGTTTGATGTGACAATGTACACATGGCACAGACAGGGATAGCCGAGCCTGTCTTAGTCTAGGCTGAGTACCAGTGAAACTGTAAAAGAGAGCTGCTCTGCCTAACCATACTTATTTGTCTTTTGAAACCGTGCTATGGCAACTTCACAGCTTTTGCTAACTGAGCTGGATAGACAATATTTGACTCTTCCAATCTGACTCGATTTTGAAATTTTACTGTTAGAAATAATACTGCCACCACCTAGTTTTTATGCACATTCAGTGGGGTGGACATACTGTGTCCAAATCACTGCAACTCTGTAATTTAGGGGTAGGCAGCTTAAGGATAGAGATGTTTTACCAACACCTTAAAATGAGGCCAAAATGTCCATAAAACCTTAACACTACCTGTAAAAAATCCCATTTATCAATCACAAAATTTTAGTATGCATAAAGAAGTTCCCTGGAAAGAACTGAGTCTTTCACCAAAGCTTTGACAAAGGTACTCACTAAAATCAATCAAGTAACTCAATCACCATGTGAATGGTATGATTAAAATAGAGAGATGTCATAGGAACTTGAGAAACTACAAATAAAGCCTTTCAGTGCTTGCCTTTTTTTTTCTAAGTTCATTCCTTTTTGCCTTGTCTTCAATGGTTTCTTTGTTTTAGTATCTGTTTGCAATGCACAACTCTTTTGTGTTCAGTGTGAGAGACTTACAGCTACTATATATAAGAAAGAAACACTAAAGCTGCACAAAAAAGTCCATTGTTAGAAGAAATTTGGATTTGTATTTCAAAACTAAATCATCAGTGCAGAAGTAGGCATTAAGATCAATTATCTGATTCTATGTTGATTTTTTCATTAAATATTCAGCTCTGGCCAAATCCCCTCTTGGACTCCTTCATCACAAATTCTAATTAGTGAGAAATTTAATGGCCTAATGAGAAAGAGAATAACATTTGGTGATAGAGCTGTTGAGGGACTTATGCAATACTTACCTGTCTAACACAATTCATGATTTCCATCTTGAAATTCTCTCTCCTCCTCCCTACAGATCTTTGTCTTGGAAAGGTGAGGAAGGTCTCCATTCTTGACAGAGCTGCCTAAATTAATGATGATTTCCTGATTAAATCATTGCAGGACCTGCAAAATTTTGTTTGTGTTTGTATTGTCATTTATGGTAAACCTTTTGCATTAAAACACCAAAACCAGACCTTTGAGTTGATGTGTGGGGACACATCTGTGAGAAAGGAACTTAAGCTGGAGCAAGAATTGCGTACAAGTTTTATACATCTCAATGACATTTCCAACCCGGGCTCAGCTGTTAATGTGATGAAATGTCCTTGATGTGTTTCGAAAAGAACTGAAAGTGCCTTAGGTGGTTTTTTGGTTTTTTAAAATAACCTAGGTCTCCAGCTTTCAGATATAGGATGTAAGATATTAGGAGAAATGCCCCCCTCACATCCCTACATAAGGCTTTAGGGTAAACCAATATGCCTCTAATTTCCTAATTGCTTATATCCTGCTATAAATCCCATCCTCAGGGACCTCATTGCAAGGCATACAGGAATCATGGGAATGTAATTTAGTTTGAGAAACTGGACTGTGACTGACAGGCACCCAAAAAGTCTAAGCATGCAATAACGTGAAATTTGAGCAGTGAGTACTGAGCACCTTGCTTGATTCCAGGATGAATTTGTCCTTCTTTTAATGCCTATGTAATTATTGACATACTGCTCACACAGTACTATAGGGTAGCTTTTGTCCTTCATGGAGCCACAGAAACTGTCTTTTTCTATTCTATAAAATACTAGTCTATGAGGCAGGAGAATTTTTTCCTATAACTAACTCTAGTAAGTCTTGTAAACTTACAGATGATTTTGAAAAGTAATGTTACTGAAAATATTCTATTCATTTTTACTGTATAATTTTTTTACTGTATTCAAAGTCGAGAACAAATGAAAATGAAATTAAAATTTGTTCTTACTGCTGTGAAAAAGGTTGATGTATAATGTGTTATTAATTTTATAACAATAAATACATATAGTTTTCTTTTTAAAAAGGTAATTATTTTCTTGGATACATAATTTTGCCAAATTTTCAAGTTTTTCCCTAATTTCTTTTATTTCTAAAAAGAAGTTGAAACTTTAATTTGAAGAATGTATCAACATTTCTTAAAATATTCTCCTTTTCTAATATACAGTGACCATCAAAGACCTCATGAATGCAATATCACTAAACATAATAATGTTGCTAATTATGTTTTTAGTGTTATACTTAAGGAATGGAACTGCATAAGATAGTACTAGTGCCACATACTTCAGCTGACTTAATTTCAAATTATACTGTCATTTAATTAACTCTAAGTTATTCTTAGAATATGAAATAATTAAGTAGTTCAAAATACTTAATTTATATAGTATTTGAACAAAACAGCTACTCCTCTATACTGTTTAAATGAAGATGCTGAAGACAATAAAAAAATCTGAAAGAAAGATTCAGATATTAAAACATTCTTTAATATGAGATCAAAAGTTTTTAAAAATTGAAAAGAAATAGTTTATAGAGCACTTCATACATTTCTCTTACTACACATATCAACAGGAATAAATAAGAATTTCAGTGCTACACAAGTGTTAATGTGTCAGTCCTTAGAGACGAGTTCATCTATCTGACTGAACAAAGTTTGTAATTTAATGACCAAAAGTTGGATTTTTTTAGAAAGGAAAGCTTTAATTTCACGTAAATAAGTGTCAGAAAATAAAGGTATTAATTTCTGTTCTTCTAATTTCCCCTATTTTTGGCGCACCGTACTATCCAAGATGAAAATAGTTGGCAAGACTGTCATTTGTTGAAGGATTGCAGCAGATAGGTAAGATCAAAGATTGAAAAATGTCATCAGCACCACTGTCCATAATTTACCAAGTCACCAAGGACTGTCAGAAACCTGTCTAGGCTGTGCTGTATCAGCAAATAATGGAGTAGGGAATTTTAAAACATACCTTAGGGCCAAGGCATTAACTATGTTGATCAAATAGTGCACCAGCTGCACACTTGACCCAGTCTTTCCTGTGCTTTATAAGGAAGATAGGCAACACATGTTATGTTCTGAAGTTGTATGTAATTTTCTTCAAATTTATGGCAACTAGTAGCTATTTGTTAAATATCCCAGAAAAATATTTTTCTTCCTTTTTTTATTTTTTTCTGTAGGAACAAAGGCATTTTGTAAAAATTCAATTTTTACTCTTGAAAATTATGATGAGCCATTTTGCAAGTGCAGCATCATATAAGAACTACAGTTCATATAAGTAATTTTTATATGCCTCTTTTCATTTTCTGTAGTGAAAACTTATTTAAGTTAGTTCAGACCTGTTTCTTACCTTAGTAACAAACAAGACTGATTATTTTCAGTCAGGTGAAATGAGAAGCCCTCTCTCCTTCAAATTAAAATAGCTCCATTTTTAACGTTTCATATTTGTCTGTAGACAAAAAATAAAGCACATTAATGAAATTGCTTTCAATATAACAGCAACTTTTTGGCATGCAATTACTATTGCTGCAACTAGTTCATCATTAAAATAATGAGTGATTAAATTATATTTCTTTTATATTTATATTATATTATACAGATATATATGTATTATATATGTATTACATATATTATATATATTATTTATATTTCATTATATATTATATTATGATATAGTCAAACAGTATTTCTCCTCCAGAGTACACAGTGTAGCAAGGTCACTGTCATGACCCAGTCATCATCTTATGTTTATGTCATTTAGCATTTGTTTGACATGTTTGTACCTTCTTACTGTTAAAGTTTAAAGATGTTCTGCTAACCTTTCTGAAGGTATTTCAGATTGAGGAATTCAGACACACTTAATCCAAACAAAAAGAGCCTATGGACCCATATAAGGTCAACAGAGGAAATAGAATCCCCATGAAAGCAATTCTCTCTGAAAGCCTGAGCTTAGCTTACAGCAGAAGTCCTGCTTCTGCTCAGTTTATGTGCCATGATTGGAATAAGCCCTATTTTTTGGAGCAATGTACAGTCTGAATCTAAGAGAAAGTCAAATCATTCTGAGTTGGCTTATTTTAACTGCAGATCAATTAACAACTTAGCCATAAAAACAATTATGAAAATTGATGACTTAAATGCAAAAATTTACTTCATTCTTTTTAAGAATTCCTTCCATTGTTTTCAAATTAAAACACTGAAGAACCCCGCAATGCTCTTACTGTCGGAATACGCCAGGGAAAATCTGTAGCAGTAGATTTAATGAAATTATTTGGCTTGTTCTTTGGCCTGGGAGAAACAGTGCAGCATTATTTTTCATAATGACTGTTCTTTTCTGAATTCACAGGTGTTTAAATGTGCCTCTGGGGCTCTGGAAACTGGATCAATACCCAACCTTATGAAGTAACTGGACTCTGCACCTAGGATGAGACTTACCTCTAGAGGTGAAGAGCTGGCCAAAGGTCTCTACTCTTTAGATGGACCTAAGAGTTTATTCTGACCCTCTGCACTGTATTAATCCTACCTAAAAGAAAACCCTTCAGCAGTCTTCACATTTCACAAGAGGTATGTATATTTTACTAAAAAAATCTCAGGTGAACACTTTTAAGATTGTGTTTCAGGATTTTCATTTTATTTTCATATTAAAACTATCGATCCAGTTAAATTAAATTAAAACAAACAGAAAACTCTTCTCTGACCTACAAAATGTGTAGTTAAAACAGATCAAGATAATAATGAATCACATTTTTTAATACTTATAGCAATATCTTGTCAATATCTGCTCCATTGAATGAGAGTTCAGTGCTAATCGTACATAAGATTAAATAAATTACCACTGAATAGCAGCTTATTTTCTCTCTTGAATACGCAAAAAATGCTCAAAAAACCCAAAATACCTTCCATCATGGATATGTCTATCAGATGTCTTTTAAACAGCACAATAAGGAAAAAATACCCCAACCAGCCTATCAACGAACCAACCAACCAACCAACCAACCAACCAACCAACCCAGTCTGTAAAAAGTGTTTCAAGTGATGGCTTCCTTCACTGTCAAAGTGACAACTGATAAAGAATGGCAATGAGTATTCATTGCTTTTTTCAGTTTTCCAATACATGAGGGGCTTTGCTATTGTGTTGAGCAATCCACCAAAAGCTGTGGTACAGCTGTTCCAAAGTGCTGCAGGACTTTTCTTCTGCAGCCAAATGAAGGGCTCGTCTTGGCTGTGGCCAGCATTGTGTTTGGCTGCTTGCTTGGCCCCTGGCTGAGGCATACAGCTCCCATTAAGTTCCACTGATGGAAGAGAAGGCAGAAAACACTCCTTTTCCCTTCATTCACTGCAAACTAGCTGAGGGCAGGACTCTGCTCACTCAGCCATGTAAACTCCAGCCTAGCATGGAATTGTCTCAGCTGGATGCCATTACATTGCATGGGTTAATAGAAAATAGAAAGTCTATAGCTTGAAAAATACAGTTGCATTTCCAGAAATACTTTAAAATCCAATATAAACTGTGTATTTTATTAAAACAGGCTTGTACAAAATTCTATAGCTGGCGGAAGAGACAATCAGTACAGGAAAAATACTGCATAGTTGGCTGAATGAAATTTTAATGGTTTTCAGCAGTATATTTACAGTGCCACTGTAAAACTCAGAGTTAAATGTAGGAGTAGCTTGATCCAAAACTAGCTTTGGAATAATGAACTGCAAAAGCCATGAGCCATTATATTATGTTTCATGTGGCCATAAGGAAACAGGGAAAAAAGTAGAGAAGGAAAGGAGAATCTGGAAGAAAAATTATTTCTGGAGTAAAGGAGTCCTTTGCAAAGCAAATGCTGTTGCTGTTGAGGGAACAGGAACACTTGCATTCACTATTTTTATTTAATCAAGTTCCTTGAGGTAGGTATCCCGAGAACTAAAGAAATAAACAAAAAGCAAGTAAGTGGAACATATCTTCCTTGTATCATGAGTGTATAATATTAAGGACATTAGAGTAAATTGGAATAAAGGACTATGGAGTAAGTTTATTTAGCAAAAAGGAAAGAAAGTGAGCATTGAAAAGAAATCGTGGCCTAAGGTTTTGTTATCCTTTAACATATGAGCATGAGAAAAAGGATGATAAGGAGGATTTCAAAGGGAACTTTGAAAAGTGAAACTGCAGTGGCTGTAAGCAAACACAACTATAATGAAAATTTCTTTAGAGATTTCAAAGATAAGTATGAGAAAATCATGCATCTTGTTTTCTATGTACTGAAACATTTTGCCATGTAACAGACATGACAGACATCTGGTGTGACAAAGTGTTTGACAGCAGCTGAAAACAAGCTGGCACTTGCACTGAAGGGCAAAATAATCACCTCATCTTGCTGCTTGAGCTTGTACAAGCTTTTTATTATGTTATGGCCTGAAAAAGTCTTGTTTGCTTGCTTGTTTGTTTTCTCAGTGAGAAATAGAGTGTGAAAAAATAGGTTAGAAGCAATGCCAAGTGCACAGGCTGTTCAGTCCTCACAGTCACATCTCATGTGGCTTTCAGGATTAGCTCTGCTTGCAGTGTATGAAAGACTAAGTGCCATTGTATCAGAGCACAGCTCAGGCTGCCAGCCACCCTAACCCAGCACAATGAAGTGGTACTATTTACTTGTCACGCCATTTTTGGAGCAATTTCTTTGGAACAGGTAGGAAAACAGTGCCTTTAATGGGACCAAGATCAAATCTTGCTGCAGTAGTTTTCATGGCTAGCCCTGTGCATTCTGTATTTGAGAAGATGAATGACATTGTGAAACGCTGAGCTGGTTTGGGTAGACAGGAGTCATGTCTGAGACCTGTCTAGCAAGTAATTTCCAGGAAGCTCTTCTGCATTGAAATTCTCTACGAATAAAATTCAAATAAAGATTTTAACCCAATTTTCTGTTCAACTTAGTGACAGAGTAAGTGTCAGTAAAGCAGAGGATGAAGTAAGTATTACCATAGCCAACTAAACTGACAAAAAAGGTCAGATTTTCCTTTTTTTACATGAAAATGAATTGAAAAATTACACAGAAATAAAAGGAATCATGGAAATGTAAAAATTGTGTAAGGTAGAGGAGAATTAAAACATTTAATTTTGATAGGGTACTGTTGTTTTGTTATTTACCCAGTCTTCAAACTGAATGCACTGCCTGTATAACCAAATAAAATCACACACTCTGCTCTCCATTTTTTTTTGCTAGATGCCTCCTGGATATTTGTCTTCCTGAAGTTTTGCCATGCCACCTGTTACCTGAATGGTTAAGTGCATCACGTTTCTCATCCGTGACAGTAGCTTGCAATCTGCTAAGAAGGAGTAAGCAGTCTCAATTTTCAAGTAGGTACAAGTTTTTCACTTGGTTCAGTTTCTAGAAAAGGTATGACAAGTATCTTTTTGCCTCTCTTCTTTCTCCATTCAAGAAAAGGGAGTAATCAAACTGCTAGGAATTTTCTCAGTGTTTTGTAATTATTCCAAATATTTCTTTCTAGTACATATTGCTATCTAATAAAAATAAATCTGTTTTATAAAATATATAGATACATATTCTGGATACAGTTTTTCAATTCAAGTCCAAACTGCAAATGGACATTGTTCCCATTTCAGTTACATAATTTCTCACTATACGAGTTCATATCTTTCATTCAAAGTACTTGCTCTGCCATGCAGCTCTAAAAAAAATATTTGATGATTCATCTGATTTAATAACAATAAGGACAGAGGGATTATCATACAGTTTAAGCAGCCAGATAGATATCTACAATCTATGATAGTCAAAGAGACCACAAACTGATAAACACTGTCCTGGATGACTGTAATTAATTTTCAGTGTGGTTTGCCATATTCTGTGAATGTTGTGTGCATTTGAGAGAGAATGATAATCCTTGTGCCAGCTGGCCCATGCTCACACTTGTCCATGAGAGCAGCCTGGAGCCAGCTAGGTCTCACAATCCTTGGTCTGGGACTTCTGCAGGACCTTTCCACCTCTTGGACACTATTTTCTCTGAGTGGAGGTAATGGGATTTTCTCAGGACAGAGTTCACCATATGATGAAAAGGCAGGGTCACAGCCCTAACCACGGGCTTTTGTAGCCTGAGTGCGAAGCACGTGCTTCACTTCTGCATGTGAGCCTGTAGCAGTGGGCTGTGAGGAGCTGAACTTATTGTTTCAGACAGAAAGAGCCTCAACAATTTACACTGTGCTTATCTGCACTCTTTCTCTCAAGCAGATCCTGGTGAGAAATAATGGAAAAGACAGAAGGAAGTCATTCACATAGTAAGAGTGATCAGAAGGCTGTTACAAAGCAGAAAGGAAACCAAATTGTTATGATAAATGCATAAAGGTAGGTAATAAAATAACAGATGCTTTGCCCAGTTTCTGCTGCGTAAAAATCTGTCATACATTTATTTCTGGACAATTGTCTATAAACTAAAAAGACATATTTTATTTAATATAGGATGGGATAAGGTTCTTGGGAGTACATCTCTGTAAAATGGCCCAGAATACATGCATCATCATTTCACTAACTCTTACTTCTGTAGGAGTTTTATCATTTTTCAAAGGTCTTTATGTATGTTTCTAAGACAAAAGCTTCAAAGCCTTTCAAGGGAACAACACAGCAATTCTCTAGGAACAAATAAAATTAAAATTAATTAAATGTAAATAGTTTTGATAGTGCTCGAAGTGAAATGCTTCTCAGTCTCACACTGTCGTGGTTCACTGGGATTTTCACCACCTTTCACTACCAAAAAATAGTTACAGAAAGAATTTGGTAAAAATAATTGCCAAATAATATTTGTCCATGGAGATGAGAAAGGGATTTTTCAGAGATGTGTTGGACTCCTAAATAATAACCAAGAACAGAAAACTTCACTTGTTTAAGTTAAACTGAAATAAAAATGACAGGAAATTACTGCAGCCTTGTTTGTTTTAACAATTGAGTAGAATCAAAGACCCATAGAACCTTCCCAAGATTGCCTTTAAAATCTACAAATAGAAAATTAAAAGTTAGGGCACAAGCTTACTATTTTTATCTTGTATCAGGTGCTTTACCCATTTCTGATATGATTTTTAATGACATTTCTAAGAGGCTGTTAAATGGTAGCTTCAGTGACACTAATATACACATAGAGTTGAAGAACTGGAAATCATTAATAAGTAACTGGAATTATAAGAAAAAGCATTGTCCTGAGAAAAACATGATTCCTCATAATGAAATAGAATTTATTTAAATTATGACATTGTTAGTCAATACCAGCAGTGAAAAAAATGATAGAACATTGTTAATACCTATGCTTTGTTTCTCTTTATCAAAGATACTAAAACACATTATCCACACTATTTCCATGGTCCAGGTACAAAACGTTATGGAGTTTATAGGGCAGAAAATTATGCAGTAAAATGTTAGAGTTGTTGTTTTCTGCCTCCTGTGCTCAAATCTGCTGCCACGTTTTAGCTTCTAGTAATCAATTAGGCTTGAAAATACATTATTCAGATTTCTCTGATTGCCATGTGGTTGATTTCTACTAGTTAATTTTCAAATAAATACTGTTGTTCTTGCATCTATTCTGTTTAATGTTTTTATTGTGCTGTATTTTTATGGTTTCAGGTGTACCTGGAACCTTGAACACACTCTCAGGCTTTCTTCTAAGTTTGTGAGGTTTTTTTCTTTTCAAAAAGTTCCAAACTGTAAGCCCAAAGTGAACTCCTTTAGCAGCAAAAATATTTTTTCATTGTCATTCACTCCAAGTTACCAGAAACACAATTTCTATCAATTATTTTCCTTCCAATGTTTCCATTTTGTTTTGGCTTCTTTTCTGCCATTGATTTTGAGAGAGAGGAGGAAATGTCTCAGAAATTGCTTTCATTCTATAAGCATGCCATTTCCTCCAGCGAGACAGTTTTGGCTCAGATGGAGATATATGTTTTATGAATAGTTAGTCAAAGAGCATTTGCTTCATAGTTTCTTTAAGCAGAAGCAGAATTGTACCAAAGAAACCTAGAACAACCTGTAGACCCAACCCTTTTTCGTGTCTATCTGAAAAGCACCTGACAGGGAGCCAAGAATACAATAGGAGAAAATGGTAGTATCAGAAAAATTGTGACTATTTCTTTGCTAGGGCTTTGGTTAAAGAGTCTCTTTACAGTGTACAAAAATAGCTCCTCATGGAATTTATACAGTTCAAAATAAAAGTTGAGCTGACTTCCTTATGGTCTGTTTTTGCTGCTCACCCGGTGTCCCTGGGAACTGAGTTGGTTGGCAGAGCAGAAGAGCTAGAAGAACCACAACATTACAGCAGCATAAAAAGATCTCCCATCTATGGGACTCACTGGTTGCTGGTGTTGTCACAAAATGTACTTGGAAAAAGGCTGTAATTCAATGATGTTGTAATTCCAGAGAATACGGCCAGGAGATCTCCCACCTCGTAAGAGCTGCTATGATGACCACTACGAAAAAGGCAGCAAGAGCTGCAGTGTTGTTTTGTGGGGAAAGAACAGCAATTCCATGTGGAAGTTGAATCTTTGGCTTCCAAGGCCATAAGGCCATGCAGCTAAGAAAACAACTGCAGTACCCCAACAATGCAGAAACAGCAATTTTTGGTTTGGTCTATTCCCAGATGCCCAGGGGTACCAGAAGGTTTTTGTACATTTAAAGTTACTTCATTATGTTTCAAATAAGACAAAGATGTAATTGTAGCAATGTCATATCAGAGATGTCATATTGGTTGCCCATGAATGCAGGAATCCAATATTGCCATTGCAGATTGCATTCCCCTCTTATTGCAAGTAAATAATTGCTTCCTCTTCTGCACTCTGATTCTCAAAGGTCTGCTGGGACTCAGCCCTTTCTTGTAATTCTTCATTTCCCTCACTAAATAATTTTCAAATGTAGTGCAGTACAGCATGCAAGTACATGGAAAAAGTTGTTGTCAAATGACTTTTTCCAAGAGGAAAAAGTCCACCATAAAACTGCTCTGCAGGTTACTTTATTTTTAATATTTCTCCCTGTAAGTATAGTGCCCCAAGACGCTGAGGCAGCTGGAAGTAATGAAATGTATTTTTCATACTCTCACTTTTCATTTCAATGTATCAAGCAGCTCTTTAAACTGCTATTCTAAACTATTATGTCTTATTTTAGAAAGCCTCTATAATAATGGTGAATAATTAGAACTCAAAGTGCTTGCTATTTGTAAATGAAAATAAATGCTTAGCCCTTCTTGGAGAAGCCATTTAAAGCATTCTTTTTAAAAAGTCATCAATTTTGGTCTGTACTACTGGTTTCTTTTATTTTGCTCAAAGTATATTCCCACAATTCAAAATGATGAATTATTTAAAGTGCTACTGTAGTAGAAGTGTTATGCAAAGAGGATGTATGTATGAAAGAAGAGGAATATAATTTTTCATCTCAATTTTATTCTTTCTTGCTAATGGATGAGCAGATAGATGAAGGGCCTGATGCTATTTCACCCTTACTCCCTACTATCCATGTAATTTGGGCCATTTGTAATATCTTGGGGTATAAGAAGTGCCCAAAGCTCATAGCCAAAAGTTTTTTTTAAAAAATTAAGAGAAGCAATAAAGTGCTGAAGTGAAAATAGTCTTTAGGAGAAAGGTCACCAGGAGACAAATTATCCATTGGTAATTGAATAAATGTATGGAGATAATAAAGAACAGATTTAAATGTGCCGCTGGCATAGCTCACCAAATAAGCACAGACACTGTCACATTTAGTGGAAAGAGGCTTGATTCTGATCTGAGGAGTAAGCCATCAGGAGCACACAAATCTTTCAACAATATCTGCTAGGCACTGTTGAAATCCTAGGAGAGGTCCTATGCCCTTGGCCCCAGTGCCATTAGTTCTGGAAGCAGGTTTTCCCACACACAACCTGCACGCCTGTTGGAAGTAATTTTTTAGGGAACAGTCAAGAAACTGACATCATGATCAAACCCATTGCTTTTATTAAGTAAAAATTTGAATATTTATTTCTGTCTGGGTGATTCCAGTGGCTTGTACTAGGACAGCACTAACAATTCAGAGCTTCTAGAAGAAACCTGTGCATATCCACATATCAATGCAGTCTTCAAAGATGCGCTGTAAGTAAACTAAATCATAAGTTATTAATTATTAAGGGAAGCCCCCCATAATTCCCTAAAATAACAAGGCATTTAACTAAATATGGCCTAACAAAAAACAGAGTGATAATCAGAGATAGCTAGCTATGTAATATTTAGAGAAATGCAAAACATGTAATTTTTTAAACCTAAGAATACTAAATCTTCTGAAATCTAAACTAAAAGCCATGTGAAAGCCAAAAATCTGCATTTTACCTTGCTCACACATTCCTTGTCTTGGATTGGTATCTTGGTGCCATGCAACAATTTATGAAGATTCTGAAAATAAAAATCAGGTTTGGGTTTACAACAAAAGTTATTTTAAGATATCCAGTGAAAAACCATAGTGTGGACTGACAGCATATAAAATTTATATGATATTTGTAAGGAAAATTTAATGGTATAGTTTTGCAGTTTCCATGTCTCTTTTCTTTAAGAAGTTTGTAGTTAACAAATGAGCAGATCATTGCTGAAGCAGAAATTTTCTTCCAAGAACCAGTGTAAGAGATGTTATGCTTCAGGAGAGTTATGAAGACGTGTAGAAATGGTACAGTGGTAGAAATAAAGTTGTCACTGTAAGATTTATGGTTCTAATGCAGGAGAAGTTAAGGCTTGTAAAAGCCAAATTAAAACAAGGACCTATTTCCAGTGTAGCATAAGACATCTAAGTTCTCCAAGCATTGAGAGGTAACTCAGATTCCATCTTCTGTTCTTCCAGGGTATCTTTCCCCTCATCACATTGGCTTCTGCAAATCCCTTCAGTTTTTCACTTTCCTGCATTAAAGGACGTCAAATGTCAAAAAATGGTTTGTGAATTGCTCGTGGGCATTTCCATGCCCATGGTTTGATGTGGCAATGCCCAGTAGTACTACACCTAAATTCAACTGGTGACTTAACACCTGCTACTCATCTTTGTTGCTTTTTTTGTTCACACAGCTGCACAATGATAGACCTAAAGAAAAGCTATAAGCATATATATATANGTGTATATATATATATATATATATATATATATATATATATATAATTTGGTCTTCAAAAATGCGTAGCTGTGTAGACAGGTTATCTTAACTATACCATTTTTTTTCTTAAAAGGAATTCACTAAGTAGGTAGACAGGTTTCAAAGCAGGAAAAAAGAAAACTAAAAACCATGGTAATTTGTAGCTCAATTCTACACTCTTAGGATGAGTCTTTTCCTAATGCAGAACACGAAAGGGATTTTTTTCTCCAGACGTACCTTAGTGAATAGAGCCCTGAGATAAAGAGATTTATTTTTATGAGGTGTCAAAGACACATTCTAGCTTCCCTAATGGTCCCACAGTACTTTAGTTAGACATTAAAAACACTGTTGTATTAAGAAACTGCTTTGCCTTTTATCATCTTAGTTATTGTATTTTTAAGGTACACAGTTTAGCTCTGCTAGTCTCCTTAAAGACAAGGGAAGAATAGAAAACATAATATAAAAACACAGCTGCATGAAAATACACAACAAAGGCAAAAATCAGAAATGCTAGAAATGGAAGTACACCTAGAGACACTACCAGCAGTCAGTCCTACACAAAATACGAGCGCACAGTTATTTCTCAGAAAACTATTTTGGTTTCATTAATGGACATTTTAAAGGATTTGCAAGTTGTTAAAGATAATGAGTAACAATCACAGTTGGAATTACTTGTGCATTTGGAAGTAATTTCTCTGTGTCCTAAAATAATTTCAATTCTCTCTAAGAATTGTTTTTTAACCAATTTTACACATTCATAGTAAGACGTGACATAAAAGTTAAAAAAAAAATAAATTACTAGTTCAATCGCCTTTTCCCAGAAATTATTGCCTTCTATATTTTCTATTAATGAAATTTACTATGTGGAAAATGTTGGATATTATTAATCTTAACAGTTCTAATCTTGGAAGTTAGAAGACAATATAGATTTACAAAAGCGAGTACTATATAAATTGCATATAAATTTGGGTTCTTGTATTGAAGTGACAACATTTTAATATTGTAGCGTTGATTTAGATAAGTTGATTAAAAACCCTTTTGTATAAATACTTAAATGTATTTAAATATGATTTATACTTAACATTATGGCTTTTATTTTTACAAATTTAAGAAACAGAAATCTCACTTTTTTTATTAAATCAGTGCAAGATTATCACAATGAGAATGCTGAACTGAAATAAGTAGGATAAAAAGTAATTTCTTGTTTTTTCCTCTGCTATTACTTTTCCACAGGCAGTTTTCTATGAAGTGGTAAACTCAAAGTAACTCGGTAATAGATGTACATAAAAAGCAAGACAAAAATATCCCATGACTGCTCATAAAACTTTAGAGGTGGTAGGCTTTGGAAAACATTTTAGAAGTATAAAATTAATTATTTCTGTATTTTCCTTAAGCTTAGACAAATTTCAACCTTTCTTATGAATTTTTTTTTTCAAATTTGTGTAAGTGTTAATTAGGCACTTATTCACAGTTTATTGTTACGGGGAAATGACAATTAAGCAGTTTGACTACTTCAGAAACTTTCAGCCAGTGACAATATTACACATGAAAACTCTACAGAGTGCTAAACTCTACTTATGCATTATACAACTGGCATTCATGGTACTGGTACCACTAGCAGCATCCAGTTTAATTCCCAAGACAGATCACATTACCATTTATTCCTCCATCCCAGATATATAGGCTAAGCCTAAGACTGACAAATCAAATAGTCTGTAATCTAATAAGGACTTCCGGACCCAAACCCATTAAGATTGTTAAAAATGGAAATGTCTCATAACCTTGCTGTGACATTGTAATGACTGAAGCAGCTACACATCATTGTAATCAAACATTTTAGGTGTCTTTTTCTTCTGTCATTGAATTTCTAACTAATTTCAGTGGATGAGACCTGCTGTAGCTATGTCAAGACATTTTGAATAATGTCCAAATGGTATAATTTAAATGTCAAGAAGTACGATATTCACAACTAATGCTACTACTCCCCCAGACCTCTGCCAGCAAATGTCTTATGATAAATACATGACATTTTTCAAAAATCATTAAGGTAAAGAATAGGATCATCTAGTTTCCAAGTTTCTGAGATTTGGGTATATATGTTAGGTAGGAAATTTCATTCTTCTGAAAACTTTCTG
>VWZV01015316.1:973149-1021710 GCA_013397155.1 Irena cyanogastra | reverse complement strand
GGCATTCAACTTCATCATCATTAACTTCAAAACCCATGGCATCAAGAGCCTCTCTAATATAAAGGGCCACCCCTCCACCTCTTCTCCCTTTCCTTTCCCTCCTCAAGAGCTTGTAGCCATCCAGTGCAGTACTCCAGCCATGTGAGTTATCCCACCATGGTTCCATGATGGTGGCTACATCATAGCCTTGCTGCTGCACCATGGCCTCCAGCTCCTTTTGTTTGTTACCCATGCTGCGTGCATTGGTACCCATGCACCTCAGCTGGGCTGCTGATTTCACCCCTAACTCAGGTTTAGCACCCTTGGGCCTGCTTCCAGACAGCCCAACAGCATCCCTTTCCCCCTTCAAACCTGGTTTAAAGCCCTCTCAATGAGTTCTGCCAGTTCATGAGCTAAAATCCTTCTGCCCTTAACAGAGAGATGGAGCCCATCCAGTTCCAGCAGGCCAGGTGCCAAAAAAGCTGCCCCGTGATCTAAAAACCCAAAATTCTGCTGATGACACCAACCCATGAGCCACTTATTGATAATGTGCTCTCCTACTCCTTTCATCGTTTTTCTCTGCCACCAAAGGGACTACCTGAACACTACCTGTGCTACTACCCTATCAACTACTTGACCCAGTGCCCTAAAGCCCCTTTTAAATTCCCTGACACTCCTCTTTTCAATCTCATTACTGCCAGCCTGGAGTATCAGCAGTGGGTAATAATCAGAGGGCTGAATCAACCCAGGGAGTCTCTTGGAAATATCCCATACCCAGGTCCCAGGGAGGCAGCAGATGTCCCTGTGGGATGGGTCTGGTCAAAGGGTCATGGGGCCTTCTGTTCCCCTCAGAAGGGAGTCACTCACTAGGACTACCCTTCTTTTCTTTTCAATGCTAGAGGCAGTGACAGATAAAGTGTAATTGGGAGGCTTACTGGGTGGATAATTTTCTTCTATGTCCTCTGGCTGACCCTCTAGATCCAGGGCCTCATACCTATCCAGAAGTGGCACCTGGGTAGGTGATGGGAAGAATTTTTATTACCTCCCTGAGCAAGAACCCATTTCTACTTCCCTTCATCCACCAGGTCTCTTCCTTTTGACTGACAGTGGGAGGCATGGGACTCCTCTGACTCCTGGTGGGCCTCCCTCAAGGGTGGAAGGGCTGAACTCCACCACTCTATTTCCTTTTCACTTTCCCTGACACTACTTAGTCTTTCAACTTCCTCCCTAAGCTCGGCCACCAGAGAAAGGAGATCATCCACTTGTTCACACTACCCACAGGCTTTTCCTGCAACACCTCCTGGAACCACTGATAACCTCAAACACTCCACACAGGAAGGAGCCTGGACAGACACATCCTTCTTGGAGGCTTCTGTTTGGCTACAGGCGCTTTTACTAACTGCAGCTTTTGATCGTGTAAAAACCATTACTAACAAAAAACCCCCAAACCAACCAACCAAGCTAACACAACAAACTAAAAACCCCACTAGCTGGAAGAAACCTGCAACCCTGCCTGCACAAAGTGCTGTGCCACACTCTCAGAGAAGCGCCCCTCCCCAGAGCCCTCTTTCAATCACCCCATGCCTGCGTGGCTAAGTTATCACCAAAATGGCATAATGAGCTTTGCTCCATTTTTTTTTTCAGGCTTGATGACATATGTATTAAGACAAAAGTTCCAGAAATCATGCAGCTTTGGTACAAGGAAAGGAAGACTGGATTACAGGAGCATACAAATGTGGGATGTGAGGAGGAACAATGGTTATCAGGTAGCTATCGAGTCATCATTCGATGCTTATCTTTTTAACAGTTGACATCTTTGTTGTGAAAAGACAGGTTGCAAAACCAATCAGTGCTGCTTAATGTGGGTAGAAAACTGAGGAGCTGGAACCTTGCTGATGTAAGGGCTGTGTTGCAGATTAATGAAGGGTTTGTTCCAAATGGATTGTCCCCTTGGAAGGACTTGCTGCTGCAATGGAACTGGATGCTGTTATCATCTGATACAATGATAATGTCATGAGTGTCCTGCATGTGACAGGCAGATCCTTCTCTCAGCAGGTTACCTGGCTCATCCTAAGGTAATGAAAGCTTCAGTTATCAAAGGGCTTGACATAAATCCATGTAAAGTCTTAAGACCTCGCTACGAGAGCAATTTTTTAAAAATCTAAAACTCCAGCTAAGCTCCTGCTTGTCTCCTGACATCCCCAGGTTCAAGCCCTGTCCAGCCTGGCCTGGAACATTTCCAGGCATGGAGCAGCCACAGCCTCTCTGGGCAACCTGTGCCAGGGCCTCCCCACCCTCACAGGGAGGAGTTTCTTCCCAATATCCACCCCATCTAACCCTGGTCTCTCTCAGTTTGAAGCCATTCCCCCTTGTCCTGTCACTCCAGGCCCTTGTCCAAAGTCCATTTCCAGCTCTCTTGGAGGCTCTTTAGGTACTGGAATTGTGTACAGAAGTTGGGGTGTTTGGGGTTATTTTGTGTGGTCCATATGCTAAAAACCCTTTGGGGAGGAAGCTTTTCCCTGCTTGTCTTACTGACCCAGTGGGAGCCATTTAACCTTGTGCAGTATTTTAGGATCAGAGAAAGGTTGGGCTGATGATCTTGAAGGTTGGACTCAATGATCTGGGAGGTCTTTTCCCACCTTAATAATTCCATAAAGTAGCTAAGGAGGTATGAACACAGGACAAAAAGGGGCTGAATTCTTTCTCCTTTTCTGCTAAATATTCAATATTGACTATTCAGTGTAAGAGGGGAGCTGTGGAAAGGCCTCTCTCTCTCTGGGGCCCCCTTGCGTGGGGAGACCCCCTGCAAAGGGTCTATGCTAGAACTGAGAGACGAACGGGAACTTTTTCGGTCTTCAGGTTGCTGTTTATTTCTTATCTTATCAAAACTCCTCCACACCGCCTGCACCAGGCTTAGCGTGGTGAAGAATACAGCGAAAAAGGTCACAAGATGTACAGTTGCAAGGTCTTTTAAAGCTATCTTGTCCAATAAACTCTAAAAACGTACTTTATTTCTACTTCTCTGCCAATAACTAACTAACCTCCTGACACGTAACATCTACACCGTGACTTCTTCAAACCAATCACCCAGTGTCACCAATACTACAGAAAATGGAGTAAATGAAGAAGGAGAAGAAGGCATGGCAAAGCCCAAAATTCTCCATTTTGCCCTCCATCCACCCCCATACTAAAAACCTAAAAGTCTAAATTTTTCATCCAGTGACAACTACACTACAATTCAGCCTATACCTTAACAGATTGTACATCATCCAAAAGCCTAGGGAGTTTTCTCCATGGACAGAGGTTAAAGGCACAGCTCTCAGGAGGATTAGGAGGGTCAGGGTTTGTCAGAACAGACAGAGAAACACTCCCTGTGCCCTGAGTTCCAACAGGGAGCTAAAAGGAACTTTAAAGCTAAAAGTTGTGCTGCACTTCTGAAGGTGTGTGCTGGTGTGCTGGAAGTGGTTTATCTCAAATTTTATGAAAACACGTTCTGCAAAAAGCACCAAATGTGAGCCTAAAGGGATGGCAAAGCCCAGGAATCAGGAGGAAAAGGGGCCTACTGTGACAGGGGGCAAGTAAAGAAACCGGTGATGGTAACAACTATTAAACTTTTTAAGGCACCTTATTGTGCTGGCTGTCTCTGGGAGCTTGGCTGAGAAATCGCTTCAGGATTTTCACACCTTCCTGTAAAGGAGAAGAGCCAGAAATATTGTGTAAACAGTTTGATTGAGATACCTAGATGAGATTTCTTCTTTTGCGTCAACATTCCTTTTGGAAATCTAGACTGCAGAACCATTATCAAGTGTGAGCTTTACAAGCACAAGTAGACTCAAAAGCTAACAAGCACTGAGGAAAAAAAAAAAAGGCAAGTAGATGCATGAGAAATGTTATAAATGTAAATAAATCAGTTCAAATTAATTAATCATCAAAAGATGGTATCTCAGATAAATAAATTAATGCACTTTGAAAAGCCTGTCCTAACTGTGGGCTCCTCAGTCTGGATTGTTGCTGTTGTGGGTTTTAACAGGTGGTTTTCTACAGGATAAAAAAAATCATTCAGTCAATCACAGTTTTAAATTTTCAAGATTGGGTCTGTTTTGACAAGAGAAAATTATGTGGATGCTGCGACTGTTTGGAGGGAAAGGAAAAGTGGCACCAAGTGTTGTTCTGCAATTAATGCTCATTTTTTGGAGTCCCCAAGTCTAATTAATGATTTTACAAACACGAAGGGGGCAGTGGGAGGGGAAGAAACAGCAGTTTCACAACCTGCCATCAGAAGCCGGCACAACATTCAGTGTGTGCCATCCCAGGTTTATCCCAGGTGACAGAAGCACCCAGAGCAGAGCTCCGAGGATTATTCCTGCCATGGGCTCTGTGAGAGCTCCCTGCTCACTGTGGGTGTCAGAAAACTGGACTGAAATACAGGATTTCATCAGGTGCTAAATATTATGCTGAATGTTCTGGAGATTGGTGTGGTTCGGTTGTTGGGCTTTTTTAGTAAGACATAAGAATATGCTTAATTCATGTTTCATCCAAGGGATTTGTGGACTGTACCATCAAAAGTGAAGCTACAGAGTGATATTTTTTCTGGTTATTCAGAGGAGTATTTTAGGGGAAGATTTTCCTGTCTGAGCCCGTCCTGGGAATGGAATGAACTTGCTGAGGACCCCCCCCTAAGCAGTCAGGTACCCCCACCTGAGAGTACTACGGGGCCTTGGGCACTGGGGGTGCACAACCAGGGTAGGAAAGGGGCAATCTGGGGGGCAAACCCAACCCCCAGGAGCTGGAGCGGGTGGAGGAGGCGGGGAGCGGCGCCGGGGCGCCTCCCTCCCTTAAATGCGGAGCGGGATGCGAGGCTGCAGCTACGGGAGGGAGGAGGGCAGGAGGCAGGATGGCACCGCCGGGGGGCGGCGGGGAGGCGCGGAACGGGGACAGGGATGGAGACAGGGATGGGGACAGGGACAGAGCCCCCGCAGCGGGGATGCGGCGCTTCACCTGGGAGGAGATCGGGCAGCGGAACGGGCGGGGGCCGGCGCCGCAGGAGCGCTGGCTGGTGATCGACAGGAAGGTGTACGACATCAGCCGCTTCTGCCGGAGACACCCGGGGGGGGCCCGGCTCCTCGTCAGCCACGCCGGGCAGGACGCCACGGTGAGCGGAGCGGGGATGCGGGAGCCGCGGTGCGCCGGAGGAGGGTACCCGGGAAAAGTCGCGCGGAGAGGGCTTGGGAACGACCTCAGTGGGAATCGGGATATGGGACAGGGTCGGAGGAGGGAAGCGTGACCGCTCCGTGCGAGCCTCGCCATCCTCATGCCATGGGAAAGGGCGAATGAGGAGATGCAGCCCACGGGAACAGGATCGGAAATGTTGCTCCAGATAAATCAGAGCAGCAGCTGGAGCGAGAGCAGGGGAGCACCTGGAGATGCTCAGAGGACTGGAGCACCTTTGCTAGCTGGGAGTGTTCAGCCTGGGGAACAGACGGCTTCAGGAAGAGCTCAGAGCCCCTTCCAGTACCTAAAGGGCTCCAAGAGAACCAGAGAGGAAGTTTGGACAAGGGCCTGGAGGGACAGGATGACAGAGGATAGCTTTAAACTAAGAGAACATCGATTAAATTCAGTGTAAGGAAGAAGGTTTTGATGATGAGGATGGTGAAACACTGGCACAGGTCACCCAGAGATGCCCCATCCCTGGACACTCTCAAGGCTAGTTTGGATGGAGCAATCTGATGTAGTTGAAGATGTCCCTGCTCATTGCAGGGGGGTTGGACTAGAGGAGCTTTAAAGGTCACTTCCAACCCAAACCATTCTGTGATTCTTAAGTCTTCAGGATTCCTCTTATCTCCTGCTCTTGCTTGTGTAGTTGCTGTGAGCTGCAGCAATTTCTTCCACATATAAGGGATATTTGAGGCTCATGGCAATCAAAATAATTTTCAGTCCATCAAGTTTAAATTTCAAATTGTGTATTAGTTGAACTCTGCATTCTGTAATTTCATCGCTCATTTCTCGAGTTACTACTGCCAGATTTCTTTCATTTTAGCATGCTGGAAAATCCCAGACAATGGTTGAACCAGATATTTTGTTTCTGAGATCTGAACCAGGTTGGTAGCTAGTTGGTTCCATGTCCAAATCATTAAGCCCTGCAGGATGTGAGGCACTTTTGTGTCTGTCCATCTTGCATCAGGTCCATTGCTTAATCTTCTGGATATATATTATTAAAAATTAAGAAATTATCTAAATTGAACTGGAAGATTTTAACCAAAAACAGAAACCCATGAAAGTTTGCAGCTCAAGAGAGGATGAGAAGCACAAAAGGCTCTCAGTGAGCAAAGAAAACCGAGGATTGAAAAATGAGTATAATTAATGCCAACATTTTAGAAAGGGTGACACTGCACACTAAAACTGTGGAGTCCTCTTGGTGCTGCTTTTTGTTGTGGTGTTCTCTCACAAAGGATAAAAAAGGAAGAATGCCTCCCACCAGACCAAGTTGCTTCAACCTGGCCTTGGACACTTCCAGGAATGGAGTGATTCAAAAGGCAATTTTTAAAAAAAATTTTTTAAACAAAATTTGGATTTATTTTCCTTTGTTCCTGTGCCTTTGCAGGATGCCTTTGTGGCATTCCACGTCGACAAAGTGCTGGTGAGCAAGTACTTGAAGCCACTGCAGATTGGGGAGCTGGCACCAGACCAACCCAGCATTGAGCCCACTAAAAATGTAAGTCTGTCCTCACAAAACAGATCAAAGGAGACTAAAGGAAATATTCTGAGATTATACCTTGTTCTTCTCTATCAGCATAGCTCCTGGAACAATGGGATCCAGGTTCCTTACATTTTCTTGGGCTACTGCTTAAAAACAATGTGTAAATGTGAGTCTAAATCCACATTCTGTGGTTGAGAATGAAATTCCTGAAGATTAATTTTTCTTATCACAGCCATTCTACCTAAATAGCAGAGTTATTACCTCTTCTTTCCCTTGCTCTGAGGAAGAGCTAACTAAAAGGAAAAGGAATAGTCTTGGATAATAAATATTCTCCTTCAGCTGTAGGTGGATTTAACTCTCCCCTGTTAATCTTGGGAAGGGAAAAGTGAAGACAAATATAAGGAATTCTTTCATGCAAAGACCTACCACAAGGTGGCATGGCAAGTTCATGCACACGAAGTACAACTTCCCACAAAACACAACTTCCAGCTGAGCCCTCTGCTGTCTGCAAAGGATTTGATGGAAGAAGCACCGAGGATTTGTTTTAGGGATTGAGATGCAGACATTGTGATGGCTGCTCCTGGCTCCTCAACAAAAAGCTATAACAGAGCAATGATAACGTTTATTAAATCCAGCTCTTGTCCTTTTAGCCAGATCCTTTGTTCTTTCTCCCCCCCATTAAAGTGGTTTTGGGGTTATGAGGTTGCAGTGGTGCTCTCTAAAACCAGAGAACTGTAACCCTGGTGCTTCCCCCAGGAAATTCTGGTGAAAGACTTTCGGGAATTGCGCGCTACAGTCGAGAGAATGGGACTCCTGGAGCCAAACCAACTCTTCTTCTTCCTGCTCCTGGCTCACATCCTGCTCCTGGATGCAGCTGCCTGGCTCATCCTCTTCTACTTTGGGACATCCTTACTGCCCTTCGTTTTCTCCCTGCTGCTGCTGACCATTTCCCAGGTGAGCAACAGATTCCACGGCGTGGATTTACATCAACCTACACACACATGTGAGCAGTTTCTTCTTCTGTCATAAAAACACAGCCACTCTGTGGACACCAAGAAGAAATTCTGCATGTGGGGAGCTCACACTAAACTTAGTTCGGGATTCTTTCAGCAAGATATATTCTGGGAGAAGCCTTGGAACTGTCAGGATTCCACAGTCCCTTTCTCCTTTCTGACTTGGGAGCAGTGTCTGGAAAATAAATCTTAATATTTCAAAGCAAAGGATGAGTGTGGCACCTTCCCGGTCTCAATTCCTCTTTCTCTCCCCTCCTTTCTTTCTCCTCCTCCAGGTCCAAGCTTCCTGGTTACAGCATGATTTAGGACACCTCTCAGTATTCAGGAAAGCCAAGTGGAACCACTTGCTACACAAGTTTGTGATGTGCCATTTGATTGTGAGTCTCTGGAAAATTTCTGAGGGTTTTCCTGTAAAAACGTGTGTTCTGAAGACTCTGTGCAGCATTTGCAGCACTGGGGGGAGGATTAGGGTCAGGAAGTAAAGGGAATTCTGGCTCTGAAAGTGCTTTTCATGCTTTGTTCTTCCCTTGAACAGGGGGCCTCGGCCAAGTGGTGGACTCTCCTGCACTCCCAGCACCATGCCAAACCCAACTGCTTCCACAAGGACCCTGACATTGATATGCACCCTTTCCTCTTCACCTTGGGGAAGAAATTCTCAGTGGAGGTCAGTGAGCGGGTGTGAGAAGTCTAAAACTAGGGTGTGATGCCAGTTTCTGTAAAGAAATTTATTTCTCCACAGTTCACACTAAGTCCCTTTAAGAATGTCTTGAACAGCTGATACGTTGATGTAAATAAATTAGACATGATGTAAGGGCATTGTATATAGGGTGGAAAATCCACCAGCACATTCATGGTTGGAGAAACCTAATGACCTAGAACAACAACTCAATAATTAATGATCATTAGATAACTTGTAAACATCAATGTAAGGCATGGCTGCAGTCAGCCTGGGATTATTATTTTAATATGAATGTCTGAGGCTCAGCCAGAGGGGTGGCTTTGTTGTGTCCATGTCTTCTAGGAGAGTTTGCTGTGACAGGAACAGCAGGACTGAAAAACCTAGGGCTATTCCTGGAAGTCCAGTTGGGCAGAATTTGTTGGACCATGTAGGATATTCCCAGTTTGTCTTGCCTGGACACTGCCAGGAGTAACAACCTAAGAGTGCTGAATGCCTTTTGCTGTAGATCTCATCAGCTCTTGAGACCCCACCACAGCAGCTACAGCACTGAAATATTTTTCTCCATGCCATCATGGAACTGCCACTTAGGTTTAGAGAATCAGAGAAGAAATAAGGGGAAAAAATGAGAGAAAATACATATTTCTGACCACTAACACAACAGCCTTGATCTGTCTAATTCCTCACAAAATGAATCATGAAACAAGGAATGAGAGTCGTGGGAAGTGTGCAAGATGAGTCCCACTGGAGAATAAACGGAAAAGAGCAAGTTAAGCAAGTTACCTGTGCAAATTGCTTGGTCTCCACTTTTTTTCTTTCTTTCTTTTTTTTTTTTCCCACAGCTTGGGATCAAAAAGAAAAAATACATGCCCTACAACCACCAACACAAATACTTCTTCATCAGTGAGTATCTCCATCCTCCTGCAATTCCCTGAGAGGTATTAAAGAAGGCTTGGAGATCCTACTTATGACCCAGAGAATTTGAGCAGAACAAAGGTGCCTGAGTCAAAGAACACAATAAAAAACCATAATAATAACTAAATTTTTGAAAGGGTTGAAGACCTGACCTGTCTTACCCAAGATCTCCCACATCCTCCACAGAGGCTCTGGGTTATGATATCGTACCACATCTTTCAGTAGTATCAAAGTCTGTGGGTTTTGGGTTTTTTGGTTTGGTTTGCTTTGGTTTCTTGGGGTTTTAAGTGCAAGTGAGATGTCCTTTTGGAAGGCTGAGTTTGAGTTCTTCAACCCCAAATCCCTGATAGAAAAGGGATTTCATACGCATTCCTGTTTTTCCCCTGCTTTGCACCACGGAATAAGGAGCCAGATAAGTTTTGGGCTCTGGAAGCCACTTCTCAAAATAATCATTTGTGGCTGTTCCTCAGTCAAGAGCCTAAGATGAAATCTGAGGTTTTTAAGAACTCTCAAGATTAATGGACAGACCTAGAAATGTTTCAAGGCACTAATCCAACATCCTAACCTGGAATGTTCTCCAGATTGAGCAGGAATTCAGGACCCTTCCCTCCCAGGTTGATGTTGCCACTCAGTCCGTGATGTCACCAGTGATGAATTTTTCTTTCCAGCTCTTCCTCCACTCCTGTTCCCCACCTACTTCCAGTGCCACACATTCTACATTGCCTACACAAAGAAGTACTGGGCGGTGAGTACTGCTACTGGTGTGACCAAAAGGGGACCTTCAGATGGGGACCTTCAACCTTGGAGTCAGCTCCTTGCTGGGCAAGAATGCTCAGATTCACCTCTTACAGCAAGCTGTGAGAAAGTGTCATTAGCTTGTGTTGGATTGCTGTAGATTATTCCATTCAGAAAAAAAACCTGAAAGGTGAAAGTAAATTGTTCTCTTATACCTATACTATGAAGATTAAAAAAAGAAATAAGCAAATGTAATTTATAAAGACCTGCTTTTCTTGTTGTCTCTGGTTTTGGTAGGACTTGGCCTGGATGCTGACCTTCTACATCAGATTCTTTTACACTTATGGATCTTTATTAGAAACAAAGAGTCTCCTGGCATATTATTTTATATTCAGGTGATGTCTCTTTAGAAGGTTCTTCAGCCTTTTCTCTATGCATTCTTTCCATCTGTACCTGCCTGCCTTTCTCTGTTTATATTTCCACATTCTCCTTTACCACGTAATTTTTTGCCTACTTTTTAATTCATAAATTCTTTTGTTCAATTGCCAGTGCAAGTTTTATGTTGCCCCATTAGCTGTGGCAGCAAAGAGATTTCACTGAGTGCTGACCAAATTGAGAAATATTTACCTCATATAACATTCAGTGCTTTGGGTGTTGGGTCTGCTGCTGCTTAAAGAGAACATTTAACCAAAACAGCTTAGCCTAGGCTTGCAAATGCCCAGGTATTATTCAGCAGCACTGACTTGAATGGACAGCACACTCTCCCCTTGGATCATTTAACTGATTCTAATCAGTTTGGGCCTTGGCTACAGATAAAACAAGGTGAACACCAGTCAGTGTTATAACAAAATACATGAAATAATCATGAGTTTCATAAGGAAATATGAAACTTCCAGGGTTTGGAAGTCCTTCCAGGTGCTGGCTTAGCAAGGCTAATGTTCAGCCATGTCTTTAAGTCTGGCTCTGCCATTATTTCAATGGCTCCTCACTGGCCTGCTCATCCAGCACTGAATTCTCTCATCTCATTGCACAGGATGCTGGAGAGCAGCTGGTTTGTCTGGGTCTCACAGATGAACCATATCCCAATGGATATTGACTACGACAAGAATTTGGACTGGATGTCTACTCAGGTAAAAGATTTTTCCCTTCTTAAGAATTATGGCCATACAGGTACAAATTTCAACCATAAGCAAGTCTCCTGTTGCATTAAGGGTGAAATCTGCTGGTGGCTGGGAGGTGAAGGTTAATAGGCTGATGAATTCAGTCATGGAAAAAGTAAAGGAGTACAGCAATGACACACTCATGGGCAATCCAAAATGAAATCCAGGTCGAGCTCTGGTTCCTAAACATACTCTGACCTGTCTCTGACTTTGCTTTCCTCTCCCCTCCTCTAGCTCCAGGCAACCTGCAATGTGGAGCAGTCCCTGTTCAATGACTGGTTCACAGGGCACCTCAACTTCCAGATTGAGCATCAGTGAGTACTCACCCCAAGAGTGAATTTTCTTTCCTCTCCTCCTTTTTTTAAAATATTTTTCCTTCTTTTTTTTTCCTCCCTTATTCTTTTTTGCTCTGAATTCTACAAATATTTGTGAGGCACCAACGAATTTGTCTTTAAAACTTGAAACTCTTAAAGAGAACCGTGTAATTCAAAACTTTCACTGGATTCACAGGATGACGAGAAGATGGAAAGGGGGAATGATCCATGCAAAGACAGCCATAGAGTCAATCCCAAGTAGGAGGTTTTAAGGATCAATGTAAATATCCTGTTTAAAGCATCTGCTTTCAGTCTGCCACAGGAGTTTAAAGCCACCTCTGCTGATTTTTTAATGCTGTTACTCTATAGAGTGAGATATGCAAGGATGAATGATGGGCTCATCTCCTCCTCTATGCTATGGAGATGACTACTTCTGGAAAAAGAGAGGGAGGGGAAAGTAGTTTCTTCTATAAACATCATTTAATTTGGAGACAAACTGTGGAAAAGAACAGAGGGGAAAGCAGGAAACCCCTATAAGTTCCTTGTGCTAAAAGCACAGCAGGGGGAAAGAGGAGCTGGGAGCAGCTACAGCCCCTGCTCATTGTGAGCTGGGTGATTCCTGGGAAGCACTAATGACTAGGACTTCCTGTGAAGCTTGCCTGTCTCCTGTCCACAGCCTGTTCCCTTCCATGCCACGGCACAACTACTGGAAGGTGGCCCCTCTGGTGAAGTCCCTGTGTGCCAAGCATGGCATTGAGTACCAGTGCAAGCCCCTGCTCACAGCCTTTGCAGACATCGTGCAGTGAGTAAAAATAACCCCCCCAAAACTGCAGGAGGAAGCAGGAGAGACTGGAATCCTAAGAGCATGAGTTGCCTTGCTCTCCTTTTGCCCTCTTGGGTACATGGTGACTCTTGGGGATGGTGCTGTGCAGGGCTGAGTTGGACTCGATCTTTGTGGGTCTCTCCCAACTCAGCTTATTGTGGGATTCTGGGAAGTGAGCACAGACAAAACCTCATTCCCTTGTCAAAGCAACACTCCCCTGAGCAGCCCTGTGATGTGTCCTCTCCTTCTCTCTCTCCCAGTTCCCTGAAGAAGTCAGGAGAGCTCTGGCACGATGCCTACCTGCACAAATAAAGGACAAGGCTTGGTGCTACCATTCCCAGCCTGCCACGGCTGCATTCCCAGCAAGCTGAGGGGCAGGGACCACAAGGGACTCTCTGGCAGAAGGAAGTGAGTAAGGACTGAGGGATAAAATGCCAATAGAGATGAAACTGCCTGAATTTTCTTCTGGTTTTTTCTGGGGCCATGGTTCGGATATGTTAAGAGTGGGCAGGGCAAGCAGAAGGTTAGAGGGAGGAGCTCTTTGCTGACTGAGTCTGAGCATTTCTGAGCCTGGGCATGGTTTCAAGTCAGATCATGGACTGGTAGAGCTGCAGACACTTAACTTCATGTCAGAGGCCTCTGACCATGGGGGGTTTTTGTTATTTTTTTGTTTGTTTTCCTCATGTGGAGGGTTTAATGCTTGATACAGAATTTGCTTACTTGAATTTGAAACTGCAAAGGATTTTCAATTAACATGGTGTTCAGCAATGTGCTTAAACTACAATAAATTAGGATAAACTACAAACAACACTTAGACTGTAGCAAGTGCACATGCAGTGAATAAAAGCATAAATATGTTTTCATTACTGTCCTCTAGAGCATCCTCATTGTCACAAGCTCAAGAAACGCATGGGGTTAAAATCAGCTTAAGGCCTCTGCTCCGTTCAAAATTTATCTGGTTTGAGGGGTTTTTTTGTAATTTGTGTTGGGCTAAGACTGCACACTTCATGTACACTCCCCACCTATACAGGACTGAGATTATACTACAGAAAGGTAAACCAAAAGTAAAATAAAGCACCTACAGACATTTGGTCAAATCTGAAAGTTGCTGTTGCAGCTAAAGTAAGATTAGATCAGATTTTGGCTGTGCCAGGCAGAAGGTGAGTCAGTGAAAGAGGCTGGTCCAGGTACTTTGAAACACCCTTGAGAAGAGACAATATCTTTTCATTAATTAGTAAGAAAGCTAATCTTTCTTACTAAGAAAGATTTTTGTCCCAAGTGAGTACTACAGTGAGTACATACTCAGACCCTGAAATAAAAGACCAGCTTTTGGAAAGGAGACTATGGGAACAACAAAATTCATTTGAATATTAGCAGTTACCACACTTTTTTTTCAATAATTCAAGGTTAATAAATAGAAAACCCAAGAGGTAAAAAGATATTAAAATGTCTCTGATGATGTAACAAATGGACTCTGTACTACTTGTGCAATGATTGGCTGAATTACTTAAAAACCTTTAACGCCACACAGTCAGCCAGAACAAGGAAAAGATTTGCTATTAAACCATTTTTCCTGCCTTGGAAAAAGTGCAATTATGTTTAGAGTTTAACAGCAACAAAGTACAATGCCTGACCCATGGGAGTAAAAGAAACAATTCCCAAAAATTCTGTGGGAGAATTAAGAAATGAAGCAGGAGTCAACAGTATCATTTGCTCACAAACATATTTCTACTACTTTAAAAAGCCTTTTAAAATTCCCTTAAGCAGCCTCTGAAAATTATTTATTGGCTAGATGAAAGGCCTGATTTTGAAGATTGTAATTTGATTTTTGGACCTTTGACATCATTGGGCTCCTAGTTCAGGACCCCTGCAAGTCAAAATGCAATTTAAAAAGAGAGCTGTGAATGTTTCCATTGTTTGAGGACCTAACAGTGTTCCAATGAGGACAGGTGTGCAAGAGGATTGAGCAAGATTGAGATGAAGGGCTGTGGATAAACATGGAATAAAGCCTAAGCAATATATGGATCAATGCCAGAGCAAAGAGGAGCAGTTGCCAAGTCTTCCCTGGGTTATCTTTGAGCAATCTTACCAGTATCAGTCTCAGATAAAAGGCTGCCTGCATTCCCTCAGGAAAATATTGCATAGCTGGATATGATTTTACAAAGAAGATAGCACAGAGAGGCCCAAAGAAAGAAACACTTATGAATTAGCCAACAATTCAACAACAGAAAAGCATAAACAAACAAACAAAAAACCCCAAAACCAAAAAACCACTCTCGCAAAGAAGTTATGGTACATGAAAAAAATCAGCAGTAGAGTGAAAAAAATAAGCATCAGCAGTAGAGTATCTTCCTTAAATGTGAATGATGATGAAAACAATACAAAATATGAACTGGCTTACTCTAAAATACAGCCTTGATTCCTGCAACTCTGAAGGGCAAAATTTCATTCTTTTCTTATGCTAGAATCTTGGAATCAGAGGTTCAGGGAAGACAGTTCCTACCTGAAATAATACTGAAAGTTTAAATTTGAAGTGAAGTATTTTTCCAATAAAATCTCTTAGGAAAAGTACTGAAAAGCTAAAGCACCCTGGACTCTGCACACACAAAGTAAAAAAAAAAAAAATTTCTTCATTCCTGGTTTTCCAGCTTCCCTTCATCAAGAGTGTTGTTGAGACCTTGTAGACAAGACAACACAGGAGCTATGACTGCGTTGGAATTCTGTATTTTCATTCGGTTTGGAGAGTGTTGCAACTGTAACTGAGTCTGTAACCAGTACCTGCCATCACCCTCCTTCCTCAATAAATCTTACAACACGTAAGCACAAGGTCAAAGATTGCCAAGTGTGGAAAAGAAAATCGCACAATAGTTTGGGATAGGAAAGTGTATCCACTTCTGTGTCAATCCTGAATCAATAATCACAGGAACAAGATTTATTGCATTGCAAAAAAACCCCAAACCAACAACAAAAAAACCCAAAGTTCCCAATCCTGAGCAAAGTTTAAAAATGGGGAACCTGAGAGAAACAAGCAAAGAATAAATACTGAAATTAACAAACACAGCAAATCTATATAAAGGATTTCTCTGGTTCATCACATGCAATGAAACAGGAAATGAAGTTTTCCTTCTGACTTGGTCCATTACAGATATACAGTATTTGAAGCGCTCTGAGTAGCAGGATGTAAAAATATTTAGTGGGGGTTTTTTTATTAAAAAACTATCAGTTTATCAAACTTCAGTCTGTGATCTGAGAACAAATTTCAGCCCAGCTCCTGAGGGGCTGCAGTGCAAGGAGATTTCCAGCTGCTCTGGGGTTGAAATTTGACTTCAGGTGGAATTCAGTGTGACAAAGTCCAAGCTTTCATCAGACAATTAAACTACACAGGCTCTGCTCTGCAATCCAGGCTGCAAAAGTGTCATCATTAACAGTCAGCTATCAAATACTTCACTTGTTATTTTTACACCACTGCCTCTTTCTTCAGCCTTCATTTGCTTTCCCAGACTGTGTAAAAATGCACTACTTTATAACCTTTTGCTAACATAGGGCTGGTTTTGGGAATCTTGTCATCTTACTGATCCATCCCAGCTGGAATCATCCTGAATGCCACAAACCTGACAGAACTGCCTTAAATTCATTTACAATAATCAAAATAGAGCCCCAGTTCTTTTCCCAATTCTGTCCAAAATAACCTTAGGCAACTGCTGAGGTTTAATCCCCAATCTCAGAGTTGAGGTTATGCTCAAGTGCACCTTTGCACACCACGACCTGTGTCATGACCACACAACTTTGACCCCAAACATCAGCTCATGAGCTCTGAGTATTACCTGGGGGGCAAGGTCATGCTTTACCCTGCACTGGAGGTCTCTGTGTAATTTGCTATCAGCAGGAGATAAGAACACACAGCACAGCAGTGACTCGATGTTCTGCAGCCCCAAACCCTGCAGCAATCTGAACTCACAGGGTAGAATAGAGGCTCACAGAAGGCTCATCCAGCCCAACCCCCTGCAGGGAACAGGGACATCTTCCACCATCCCAGGCTGCTCAGAGCCCTGACCAGCCTGGCCTTGAACAATTCCAGGGATGAGGCACCCACCACTTCCCTTGGAACCCTGAGCCAGGCCTCATCACCCTCATAAAATATTTTGTGAGAAAATGGTGACTCACCTGCCTGTAAGAATTCATGGATCAGATCTCCAAGCAGAGAACAAACAGCCTTTTTCTGCAAGATGAGCAACAGGTATGGAATATTTGGTAAAACAAAGTGATTTGTTTACTGGAAGCTGAAATTATAGATACCCAAACACTGCTTAGCAGGCAATTCCCATCAATGAGCTGCACTAAGGAAAGGAAATCAGGACTTTTTCCAACATCTTTGCACCACTGGGAAGTCTGATCCAAACCTACCTCACCCTTTTTCTCCCCACAGAACATTTAGCAATCCCATGAACTTCCTCATCTCCTGGCACAGCTCACTACAACAAATGGGATTCTGGAATCTGCTCATGTTTTTTGGATAGTCAAGTTCAAATATTCTGGGGAAGGGAAAATAACCTAGGAATGACGGCCCATTAAAAGAAGAGGTATTGCTGGAGAAGCTGTAATTTCCCAAACATTAGTTCCAAATTCATTCCCAAATCCAGTGCTAGAGATGTGCATCTAAAATAAAACAGCAATAAGAAAATGTTGAGCAATTCTGCTTTCCAGATCACTGAAACCATACTGCAACAACCTGGCAAAGGAATGATTGATTTTAATTGAACAGAACACAAAAACAAAACAAAACTGCTGTTCTGTCATGTCAACAGTCTCTTTATTCTCATGATAAGGAGCTGTAAATGGATTTATTGTCTTATTTATTTGAAGAAATAATATTATTGTTCTTCCAGTGTTGCCTAATGCTCTCCACAGCTTTGGGAAAAGCTGAGTTTTCTGTACATCACTTGTCACAGCCAGTTTAGCATAGAACACAGGTCATTTAAGTCATTTCAACAACTGTGGAGTTGAAATGTGAGTTTTTAAAGCAAAGGCAGTTGCAACCTCCAACCTACAGCTTCTGCACCACCTCCAGAAAAAGAGATGAAGGGATGTATGAACTTCCTAGATTAACATGAAGTATTTGAAGACATTTGCACAGAAAAGATGTTGCCAAGAGATTTTTCATTCAATTTATTTCAGAAATAAAAGAAGACAATAATAAAAATCACTTAGCAGACACAACCAAAATTAGAAGATCAGGCCTTGTTTACTCTTTTCCAAAACTCTTGTTAGGATTCTCTGTTCCAGCACAAAATATTCCCACCCAATCATGTAATCCCACATGCCTGATCAGGTAAAAAGCCAATGGAATCCCAGAATACAGTAGGTTATCAGTTCGTATCATTTTACTTCACCTCTACCCCAGCTAATTTTTCACAATAGATTGGTAGATAAATGAACTGCAGAGCAAGTAACATCCTCCAAAATTTAACAGAACAGCATTTACTATCCACTCTTCTTTACCTGCCACCACTCCTGGGAATTCACACTTAAATCAGGAAGTAATCCTAGTCAAAATACAGCTCAAGGCAGACCCAGAAATGCAGTGATTATTGACAAATCACCCCCAAACTGCTATGATTTGAATTTTTTACATTTGCCTGAGTAAAGAGCAGTAGCTGGGCTCTGAAATGCTTGCTTTGCATTCAGATTGGACAATGATTATCCAGTAACCGAGGTCCCAAATCTTTCTGCACAATTTAACTATACTGCAGATGCTGGGTTAACATTATGACATGCTTCAAATCAGGTTTTAGACATATTTTCTAGATATCTACATTCATACAAACATGCTGCTTTAATTAAAGGATCACCCTGAAAATTAGCCCTGGCTTGATCAAGAAATAGCAGCAGATTATTGCAGTAAAATAACAATTTCAGCAACCACTGGGAAAAGTTTTGAAAGTTCTTGAGCTTGAATTTCAGTATTCATGCATTTGAAGGTTTATTTCTCAAACATTTGGCATGTTAATATTTTTCTATTTAAATCCTTACAGATTAGAACAATTTACTCTCCTACCCTTGAAAGGCTGTAAAGTGTAATCAATTTAGTTGAACAGTGCATGGAATAAGAAAATATGATACCTCCCTTATGTCAGTTATATCCAAACACTTACTACAGGAGTAGTAAGCAAAGATTATCTTACAATATAGTTGGGAATAAAACTGAACTGTATTTAGATTAAATTCTGTAGTTAGCTTTATCATAAGGAATGAGACATACCAAAACATTTTACCCAAGCTACTGGGTATCATTTTACTTCTGGAAGGCCAAAACCGAAATTCAACAGATGTGTTTACAAATACAGACAGATGATTATTTTATTAGTAATACTGAACAGCATCAACTTTCTAAGCAGTTTCTCCATAAGGGCAATCACAGTGCCCTTATAGAAATTCCACAGTGTGATTTAGCCAAGAAAGCCGTAGAAAAAAAAAATTAAGCAGTATTTTGATTAAATTTCTGTTTGATCCTAGAAATGAAGACAATTTCTTATCATGAGTTGTTTAAAAATCCCCCAAGTTGTTATCAAGCAGAAAAGCACTAGTGTTGAAAGGCACTAGGATTGGAGCTTGTGTCACCTGGTTTCCAGAACAGACAGCACTTGAGAGCTCAGTAAATGGCACTTGTAAAACACTCCTGTGCTTGGGCCCAAGTCTGCTACATTCATTGAAGTGTTGGACAGGTTCTTGTGCAGCTGGAAGGATGCAAAATTCAGAGCAGATCTCTGCAGATTTACAGGTTGGATCTTTCCTTCACAGACATACGAGTTGTGGACTGTGTGTAGGTTCTAATTACATCCTGAAAAAAAAACAACAAAAAACTCAGAGCAAGTTCCATTTAAAGCAGAGAACTGCAGGAAAAAACTGAATCAACCGAGTTGTTCTTTGGAGCAAGCACTGAGCCCAGGAAAGGCTTGTGGCAATGTTTCATTACCATCACAAAGGGTGGGTAACCAACCTGAACATATTTTAAACCACATACAGTTACCTTCCAGAAACCCTACAAACCCCAGCTGAAACAAAGTCTTTGTACACCACTAGTTAATCAACATTTAATTGTTATTAGAGTGATGTTTTCTTATTTTGCAATTCTACAGGCACTGACTTCTGGCTTTTAGATCAAAAGGGGATTAAGACTAATTTCTCACTTCATTGGATTTAAAAGATAAGCCAAAATAATTCACAGCCAGCCAAAATACAGCTACAAAAATCATTACCATACCTTCTTCCCACTCTCAGCATTGTATTTGTCCAGCAAAGCCTGGATACAAGCTCCATAATTAGGGTGAACATCAGTGAAGTTTTTCACCTGCACAGAAGAAAAAACAGAAAAGGCAACAAGAACTTATTTCCTCCATTTCAAGAGGGTTCTTTACCAAGAGGGTTCTTTCCTGGACTACAAGCAGTAGGTATCATAAGGAAGAAAAGTTTAATTCTGATCAGTTATAAACAAGATATGAACATCTTCAAACACAATTTCTGTTATGCCATACAGAGCTCATTCCCAATTTAAACAAAGCTGCCCTGGGAAGGATAAGGATCGAATCCCTCCTTGGCCCTCACTGCCTTCTCCTTGTTTAGAGCAAAACCTTACTCTAGCAGTCATCTGATTTTTAAAACACCAAGCTAAACACATGTTCAACACCTATTCCATTCCCCCCCCCTCCCAGGAAAAAAGTTACTTTAACATGTTCTATATTGATGTTCTCTTGTGTAAATAAGCACATATTTAAGGATGAGAACTCCTAAGTAAGAAAAAAAATCCAGCCTTTTCAGAGAATTCCTGATCTTCCTTTCCAGAAGCCATTATGACAATGTTACTAGACTGATAGGAAACCTGGAATAAACCCCAAAGAGGGCACTTACAGCTCGTTTCTGAATGAAGAGCTGGGCATCCTTCAGATGCTCTGCAATGTTTTTACACAGCCTCTGGCGCTCTTCCTCGTTCAGCACTTTGAGGTAGAATTCTCGCACCTGGCCATTGGAAATAAAGGTTTATTTTGATATTCCCAAAAGTGAATAAGAATAGCTTTCACTCCCCGGTCAAGCAACACTTAAAATACTCAAAACATTTAAAAGGCAGCCAATCTGTCAGGGTTTTTCTTTGGCAAATATGCCAACAACTCCTTCTCCAGACACTAATGGCAAGAAGACAAGTCAGAGCCTCTACATAACAATGCCCAAAAATCTGAATTTCAGATTCTGTGAGAGCTCACACTAACACACACCCTACACACTCCTCACGTGTGCCAAGCAGCACAAAGCCTTTCCACACCCCTACCTGGGTCACATTGTCCTCATTGGCACTGTTGAAGCGCCGCACGTCCCCTGAAGCAAACATGCAGCTCTCCTTGAGCCGGGGCTGATCCTCGGGACCAGTGAAGCTGTTTGGGTAATAATTTGGGGCACCACCTGGGGAAAAAAAAAATCCCCAAACCAAATCCATCAGATGGCAGCACTTTCAAGTAAGTCAGAAGACAGAGGATGTTATTTGCTTGCAGGAAGCTAAATCAATTACTCAGTTACTACTCCTTTTATTAAAAACAGCTGACAGCATTTTCCTGTCAACACCTTCAAGCCAGTACTTAAGAGCACCTGCTACAAAGAGAATTTCCACAGCTTTTTTTCAGGGAATATTGATTTGATTCAAAAATAAAACCTAGCCACTCTCACAACAATATTTCTCAATTATAACAGACAGTTATGGTTGAAGTCTAAGGCAGCACAAAAATACAATCATTTACATATCTGAAGTACTACAATGCTTCCCTGTGTAGAGGGTGTATTTTAAACACCTAATGAACTTAAGAGAACTGCATAAAAATAAACTCATTATCTGTTCTGGGACAAGAGGAGCTGTCCTCAAGTTCCTGTTTTTCAAATACTTCCCTCTCCTCCCTCAGCAAGTGTCTGAATTCATAGCCCAGAGGAACACATATTCTGGCATGAGCCACAGCTTAAGTACATCCTTGTTTACTCTCAGGTGGAAAACAGCCACTATTGGGCAAACCCTGACAGAACAGAAGCTGCTCAGTAGAGGGGAAGTCACAGCTCTATTCTTGGCATTTTCACTTTTGTCTTTCACAATCTCTCAGAAATCTGAAAGCAAAGCACTTTAGTGAAGTGGACTGAGCCAAGTCAGTCTTTAAAACCTGGCTGCAGGTATTCTCCCAAAACTGCTTTCCTGTTAAAGGCCTTTTTATTAAGTTTTAAACACATCCTAAGCTTCACTTGGTTTTTATACTTTTAAACAAACTCCTCATCCTGTATCCAAATATCTCAAGTCTCCTTTACTGAACTAACAGAGAAGATATACATGCATTCTACACGAGTATGTAAAGATAATAAACAAGGATCTTAAGCCCCCTGTGAACTGAAGAGAATGCTGCAGCCCATGCCTAAATATCATTATACTGAAAGCTGTTTTCCTGGCTACCTTGGTTGTCAGAAACAGTCATTGACCCATCCCTCTGGTAGTTGGCCACCCTGGTTCTGAAGGGACAATTCACAGGGATCTGGAGATAGTTGGGGCCCAGGCGGTGTCTGTGGGTGTCAGGATACGAGAAGAGACGTCCCTAAAACATTGAGCACAAACATTAACCACCACCTGTAAAACAGTGGGGCATGTCAACTCAAAGCTTTCACAAGCAGCAAAGTAACCAATGCTCCTCAGGTCATAGCTCCTGTTTACCTGCAGCATTTTGTCAGGGCTGGGCTCAATTCCAGGAGGCATGTTGCTAGGGTCATAAGCCATCTGTTCCACCTCTGCAAAGTAGTTGACAGGATTCCTGTTCAAGACCAGCTTTCCCACAGGGATGAGAGGGTAGTCACCATGAGGCCAAACCTATAAGACACAACACACATCCAGTAAAATCAATATTATTACAGCATTATGCAGCTTAACTGCCCAGCAGAATTGACCCGATTTCAGTCTAGATTAAGAAAATACATTACTGAGCTTCTTTTCTCTTAACAAACACTGAGGAATGTCTTATTTTAAGAAGCCTTTTGCAATTAACACAGTATTAATGCAATTTATTTCATCATCCCAGCACAACCTCAGCACTTGAGTAGTTGAACGAAATACCTGCAGGCCCTTGAAAAGCTGCCTAGGGAAGCAGGGCGTGGGTGGAACTAGTGGCACAAATGTTTTCAGCTCCTTCAAAATGCTTAACTGGCCTTTTCTTTGCCATCTGAGCTGCACTTTTAAGTTCAAAGGTCTTTAGCCACTGGGGGAGAAGAGTGTTAGAGGTAAAAAGAGTTTATGCAATGCAAGTTTATGTCAGCATCTTTCAACAAGGCATTCCTAGGAGCAGCTATTGGAAGTGGGACAAAATGAGACCAGCAAGGCTCAGGGTGTGACTCTGATCTGAGATTACACTTCTGAAATGCCATGGGATCTACAGGCCTTGGAATCAAGCCCTATCCATATTTCCCTGAGGAAGAGTAACATCAGATATAACATGACTACAGTTTCGTCTCCAGAACTGCTGGCTCATTGTGGCTTGACAATAAAGAACACGCTTAAAAACTACCTGAAACTGAATATTCCCAGAATTATCAGACATACCTTAGTCACATCAAAAGGATTAAACGGGAACTTCTCTGCTTCTTCAAAGGTCATAACCTGAATGTAGAAGGACCATGAAGGATAGTTCCCCTTGGCAATGGCATTGTAAAGGTCCCGTATGGCATAATCAGGATCAGTAGAAGCCAATTTTCCTGCTTCTTCCACAGTAAGGTTTTTGATGCCCTGATCAGTCTAAAAGCAACAAAAGCACCAGTTACAGCATGCTGAAAGTACTACAGAGACCATTCATTAGAATGGATTTTAACAAGATTTATAATCCAAGAATGAGATAGTCCAAGTTCTGACTTCCAATAACTTGAGTTTAGATTTATAATACATTCAACAGCTGCCTTCCAGATAAAAATCAGCTCACTGATAGTGCTCCATTAACAAGAGACAGAAGCCCAAATAGCTTCTTACAGTCTAGTAAATGATTACTGTGTCAGCAAGAAGAAAGATGCCCCTCCTATTGGTTAAAGGTATGAAACTGATACTGAACAAGGGCTCCACACACCTTTGAGCTTGAATTAAACTTGAAAAGTCACAGATTTTTATGGTTTTTATCTAATATGATGAATAGTTCCAATTTAAAAAAAATCAATACCTTGGCATGAAATTTGCAGTAAACTGCTCTTCCATCAGCATTAACCAGTTTGAAGGTGTGTGATCCATATCCATTCATGTGGCGATAGCCATCGGGAATGCCACGATCACTGAACAAGAAAGACACCTGAAGAGAAGGATCAAACACTATCAATGGGCTCAGCATATCAAGGAGAAAGTCTTCACTCCAGACTAAGTTTGTTTATTGTGTTAATCTGCATCATTAGGAGCTATGTTCATGTTGTCAGGAATTCCTTAAGGAATTTCTATTTTAGGTGTGAATGAAATAAAACGGACTCCCCCTGTAAGCACAGGTAAGTATGGATAATTTAAAATCATATTTAAATAAAATACAAATACGACTATGTAGACTTCTAAATCAAACATGGAAAAGAGAGTTAAAAACCTGCTGATAACATGATTATCTCAATCATACAAAATAAAGTCACAGGAGAAGCTTACTTGATGCAAAGACTCAGGGAGAAGACTCCAGAAGTCCCACACCATGTCTGGATCCTTCAGATGAGTCTGAGGGTTCCTCTTTTGGGTATGGATGAAGGATGGGAACTAATTCATCCGGAAGTGGAGGAGGAAAAAGAGAAAAAGAAAAAAATTAAAGACAAAGCTGTAAGATCACTGGAAAAAAAAAAAAAAATCTTGTACTGCCATATCCTTCCTGCAAACAAATTAATTCACGGACCAGTCAGTAAAATTAGGGTAATGTTAAACATTCACAATTAGAATAAACAGAGATAAAGAACACTTTCATTTTGTAGTTGATAAGGTGAGAGATAAAACTGCTCAGATTTGTATATCTGTGTTGACGTGACTCACAAATGAATACAGAGATACTATGAAATATTTGTGCAGAACTCCACTCAAGGAAGCCCCTCTGCTAACTGCTGTCAAACTTATGTCAAAAGACCAAAAACCCCAGATTCAATAAAAAGAATTGGCAAGAAGCTTTTGAAGTGAAAAGTTCAAGTGAAAAGTATGAAACTACGTACGTTATCAAGTTTTAATTCTTTATTTACTTCTGTTTAAGAACATCTTTCCAAGTAAAAAAATGTTCAGACAATCTGACAAACAATCAGGTTTTTGCTTCTGAGGGAAGCCAGAACATGATGCGAATGAACTTTTGGGCTTTCTCAGAGAGTACCCTCACCTTTTGTGCCTACTCACCAAGATTGCATCCCGAATAAAGAAGATGGGAGTGTTGTTTCCCACAAGATCCCAATTCCCATCCTCCGTGTAGAATTTCATGGCAAAGCCTCGGGGGTCACGAACTGTGTCAGCTGAGCCAGATTCTCCAGCTTAAAGAAATACAGGAACACACAGAAGTGTTAGGATAGGAAATGGATATAAATACAACCTGAAAATAGACCATAAAATCCTAAAAGGGCAGGGTTTATTGCAGTCTTTTCTACACCAAGGAATTTTAGGAATATTTTCAACAATACTTCAGGCACTGTGAGTTTTCAAAGTATGAAGCCAACCAAACATTCAGGCCACAGTTAAAAGAAGGAAAAAACAAGTACATCCACTTGAACCAATTAAGAGTGGCATTTGCATTATCGCTAGAGAGACGTCATCAGATTTTAAGGCTGAATCATCTAAACCCACACTTGTTTCTGTGCACAAATCCCAGTGGGAAAGCTCTGATCTGGAAGGTAGCAATCTAACCAGCGTGCCTAATAAAAACCTATGGAAGAGCTGTAATCCTTTTAATTCCTCCTGCTTCACCCAGGATGGGATTTTCAATGGGAATTTAGACCAGAGCACAAGTTCTTAGCACAACACCTGAGCTGAAGTGTTCCAGAAGCGCTCAGAACAGCTAATGCTGAATTGTGATGAAATCAGTAGAATGCTCATCCTCTCCTTAAAAACCTCATGCATTCCAGAACAGCAGGGAGGAAACGTGTCCAAACAGGCAGGCAAAGGGGAAGGGAAGGATGCAACAACCTGCTCCAGCAGCAGTCTGTATCTCAAACTTAATTCTGTGTCTTTACCCTGTACAAAAATCCTAAGGGATTTAACACTGGAAATAGCCAATAGGCCAAAGCCAGCAGCTCCCTGAGCCTTGCTGGACTACTTTTTTCTCTCCAATACTTCCAGAACTGAATACTCATTAGGATTTCTTTTCTTTTAAATACATGCACGTAATGAATTATAATTTTTCTAATCAGACAAGCTATTGGTCACAATTAGCTTCAACTAATAGCATTTAAGATTTTGCTAGTTTGTGCTTTCCAATCTTTAAGAAATCAAAGTTTATTTATGGAAGATTGTTTATTTTTCTTTGCCTGGTATTTAGTTCACATCATTCACCCCTAAAACATTCCTGCAGCATAAGAGATCATAGGTATTTAACTTGCAAGTGTTGATTGTGATCCAACCAGAAACAAAGCAAGCTTTCTGTCAGAAAAAACCAGCTGGGGCTGCCTTTCCTCACATTTCAGACAGAAAAGTGTCTCCAGACAGCTCTGACAGAAAGGGGAAAAAGCTGCTTAAGGTCTTCCACGTAAGTGAATTTCAGAGAAGATGAATTGGCTGGAAGCAAGCATTGCAGACACCCTTAAGTGCCCCACAATGCAAACACTGCTCTCAGGGCACACAGGTAGCAGACACAAAGTCATTTTAGAGCCTTACCAACAGTGGAAAAGCGGATGGCAAGCGGAGTCCTTTTTCCAATGTGCTCAAACACTTTTGCCTTACAATACTGGGTGATATCATGAGTGACTTCAAAATAGCCAAAGGCTCCTGAAGAACAGCAAGTTCAAAATATCAGATCTAGGTACCTTCCTCCCACTCACAGCTTGCCTGTTGTTAACATACAACTTTAAGTCCAAGGGAAACATGGAAGTACATCAGTTTAAACAATGCTCTAAACACTCAATTTACTGTCACAAAATGAAACTGATTTAACACAAACTATTTGCTCATTCTCTGCTCCTTAACTGACTGTTAGCAGCTCCCAGCAGCAGCACAGAAGATGCTCTTCTGCCAAGATCTGTGTATTTATCAGGGAGCAAGGCAGGTATTTCTTTAATCCTGCTATGAGTTGCAGATTTTTTGGTGCACCTGTAAGCTGGGTGAAGCAACACAACCCTTCCCACCCCCACAGAGGAACTTTTCCCATGTACAGTCACATTTCAAATACAGTCCCACGTTTGCTCCTTCTAGGGCAATGCATGGCGAAAATCAAGGTACTAATTCTACCTTACTAAGATCAATAATAATTTTTTAAAGGCTTAGGTTTTTAAAATTTAAATATTAGATGATCAGCTTGCTTTGGCAGACATACATTAGGAGACAAAGCCAAATTCCCTATTAAGTAACATGCAAACAACATTAAATAGAGATGGGGAGGAACAGACAGAAGAAGCAGAGACTACAACGGATATAGTAAAAATTGAAGGGCTATAACCACATTTTCTCTCCTTTTGTAAACAATTTTTCTCACGTTTTGGCGCTGAGTTCTTTTAAACCAGGCCTTACCACTTGTTTGTAGAGATTTATTATAGCTAGTAACACTGAATCATAAATAACAATGTAATTTATGCATCACAATTCACACATTAACTCAGAAGCTCTTTAATTCGACACAGAGAAAATAGGTGATTTTAAACATACCTGCCCCTTTTGCATGCACAACTCTCTCAGGAATCCTCTCCCTGTCAAAGTGAGCCATCTCATCAGTGAAAACAACATCTTGGACAAGAAGAGGTCCACGTGGCCCCACTGTCAGGATATTCAGCTTATCCCCAATGGGGTTCCCAGCACCCGTGGTCAGGACATCTGGTTTCTGGAAGCAAGAGAAAGTCACTGTGAACACCAGAAATCAAAAACCCTCTGGACCTGAGCCACACAATGTGCATGTCTGTTCAACCATTATATGTCACAGAACAAGAAGTGGCAAAATGACTTCAGATTCTGGGGGAAGTTACAGAACATACAGATGTTTACCTAAATCACAGAGCTAAGCTTTAGGACAATTTAAGAAGGGGAGTTGAAGTAATGTAAAATCCAGGAATGTTCTCCATGGTTCAGAAATGTTTCTTCTCAAGACTACTGATCTTGCTTCAAGAAAAATATAGGATGGGAAAAAAAAAACTAAATCAGGAGCAGCTGCTGGAAAATAAGGGAGAAAAGAAAGGAAGAAGAAGGTAATGTCAGTACAGGGGTAGAGACATAAGGAAGAGCTACAGCCAGACTAAAACAGGGTTTTCATGATTAGTGTTGGTCTGGAAGAGTTATGGAAAATAATAGAAGTAAGAACACCTGAGGAATCATCATTTCCTAAGACTCCTAAGGAAGGACTGAGATTAACACAAGCCCTAAGAAGCTCTACTGCCAGGAAATGTCCTACAACTTCAAGAAACACCTGCACTAGAACTGAATGTACTCCTACTTCCTCATAAAAAGATTCCAGTAGAAAAGACTTTATCTGCATCACATGTGGGGTTATATGCTCCTCTAAGGCAATATTCCTATTTTACTGGGCACTGTAGAAAATGTAGTGAGAAAGGTACATCAGCTCCAGAGATGTGATGGTGACAGTTCTCAGCTTTTCCTGGAGTATATTTATTGTTAGGAGCCTTGTAAAGGACTTAGAAGGACACGAAAACAAGTAAGGACAAAGGAAAAACATAAAGAAAATAAAACCAAAATTCGCAACAGGGTTAGCTCAAATAGAGTCACAGATTCCGACCAGCTAACAATAAATCCATCACATCTTGCACTAAACTGACATAATTCCATATGGGCTCTCTAGCCACACCATTCTACCTGAAGCATCCACACACCTGAGCCATGCCAGCACAAACTCCCTCAGCCCTTCCTGACTAGTTCTCCTCCTTTAAAATTCTATACATGAAAAGGGATGGTGGAGAGAAGGAAGAAGCAATTCCTGATGAGATAAGCATTCATTATTCTAACAGTGACTTCGTGGAGTTCCAATTCTTACCCTAAGTGCTGTTCTGAGGGGGTTAATTACTGCAGACAAAATTCCCATCTGATAGAAAACTTTATTCCCCCCAAAAGGCAACCCACAAAGGCAAGGCAAGAACAATTATTCACATCCACACCCAGAACTGTGGATGAGGCAGAGAACACAGGGAGTTCCAGACACCTTTGTTTCACTCAGGCCATGAATAACCACATAAAAGACATTTGACAGGATAAGTGCATTTCCACTGTGTTCAAACTAATGTGCAACACACGCTACTCCAGCTGGCTTGAATTCCCAAAATATCCACGTTCTTTATTTCTCCTTCACCACTTCATTAGCATAAAGCTTTAAGCATAAATCTGACTCCTTTGGGATGCCTGGAATCCTCACCTGCACTGAAATCTGCACAAATATTTTAAAAGACAGTATGTAACTGGTTACAAACATAAACATGACGTTCAGAAACTTACAGGAAAGGTGAATAAAGCTAAATTCGTATTTCAAGTCAAAGAATTGTCTGCTTAAATCAAAAGATTATCTGTAGTTTCTCATGGGAAATATGCAAGAGTAGAAATTGTTTTCAGTATATTTTCCACTGCTTATTTATTACAGACAAGACTATTCTATAATGCCAATATTTAAGGCCACCAGAAGTGGTTGCTAAAACCACAACTTGTTGACATTAAGGCTATAAAAAAATTAACAGCTTTGTGGCTGTACAGTCTCCTTTGTGTAGGCAGACTTTCTGGTGTTCACATTAGAAGTAAACAATATTCATATATTTAGTGGAAGGAGATAGCCACTTTAGTTCCAGGATAATGTTATGTGGGACACACAAAGTAAGATCCAGAGAGGAAAAAAACCCACACCACAGTTTAAAGAAGAACTCTCATACTACTTTTGGACTTGAGTTTGTTTGGTGCCTGTGTTTTCATATGGTTTGGAGCTGCACACGGCCCAAACTTTGATAGGTAAGAATTTTTAAATTTGTGTTTCATTGCAGCCATGACAAAATGAAGGGAAGGAAAGCCAGGAGAATTTCAGTTGCTGCTGTGGTAAACAGCACACATCAAAGTGCACACTTCCAGGCATTACTGTATGCACCTCATACAACTCACTTTAAATTTCTAATAAGGCCTCCCTACTTTCTATCTTAAAGTCTCATGACTCCTTATGCAAGACAGATTTTGGGTTGCCTCCCAATCTCCAAATTAACTTTGGCCTCTGTTCAAATGCTGCTTTGCTACAAAAAAAGCCGACATCCCTACAAAAATAATTACTCATGGGGAAAAAAAGGAACTATTATGACACATGCTAGGATATGATGGAGTCACAAGTCACAGGTAGTTTTCACACCGTACCTCTGAGAGCCAAGAGAAAAAATAATATTAAGACGACTTAACAGCTCCAGTGGGAACTGAGACATCCACTTGCATCTTGCAAGATCGCCACTTAAAACCAGCACGAAGTGTATTTAGGGGCAAATACACATTTCGGTCAGAAACGTCATGTGGAAACTGTCACGGTGATTTGATGAAGAAGGGAAGTGAATTCTTGCAACATTTACACATTAACCTAAATGTCTGGGGTCTGTTCTACATCTTCAGATGACTTAGTGCCATGCTGTTGATTACACGCCCTTATGATTTCAGTCAACCACTTGTCCCAATCCACTTCATAGATCATAGAATGGTTTGGGCTGGAAGAGATCTTCGAGGTCATTGAATTCCACCCCGCTGGTACAGGCAGGGACACAGCAACACCTTCCACTATTCCAGGTTGCTCCAAGCCCCGTCCAACCTGGCCTTGGACACTTCCAGGGATGGGGCAGCCACAGCTCCTTTGGGAAACCCTTGCCAGGGTCTCATCACTCTCACAGGGAAGAATTTATTCCTAAAAAAGTCACTTGGGTCTGGTCACGCAGAACATGCTGAGCTGGAAGGGAGCCCCACGGATCACCGAGTCCAACTCCTGGCCCTGCACACACTGCTGAACGTGCTTTATCCTTTCTATTATTCCCTAGTCACATTTTCACCGGGCTCTACCGCCGTGACAGCAAACCGAAACGCAAACTTCTGATTTAAGACAGAAAAAAGTCACCCCCATCCCTGCCCGCGGGACCGCGGCTCGGGCGCAGCGCAGCCCCAGCGCAGCCCGGAGGGAGCGGCCGGGGCGACCGCCCTTACCGCTCCGGGCCAGCTGGCAGCCTCCGTCCCTCCGTGTCTCGCCGCTCCCGGGCACGGCTCCAAGCCGTGGGGGCGAGGCCGGGACGGGGCGAGGGCGCCTCGCCCTCCGCCTCTGCCCCGGAGACGCCCGGGCGCTCGGAGCGCCGCCGGGCTCTGCGCCCTCCGGCACCGGGGCTCCCCGCGGGATGCGAGGCACGGGGGTACCGGGGAGCAGCGGTGTCCGGCCGGTACCTGCGAGCCCCGCTGGCTCTTCCACTGCTTCAGCTGGTCCGCGGCGTCGTCCCGCTTGTCGGCCATTTTGCAGTCTTCGGAGACCCCCGAGGCAGCAAGGGCGGCGCGGAGGGGAGCGGCGGGGCTGTGTTCGCTCCCGACGAGGAGGCAGCGGCGGGGAAGTCAGGCCGCGGCCCGGTCACGCTGTCACCCCGCGGGGACCCTGCGCTGCCACCGCGTCCCGCCCGCAGCAGTCGCAGGTAGCGGGAGGCACCGCCAGTACAGCTCTGCTCCCGCCTACGCCCGCCCCCCGCTACCTCCTTGACCAATAGGACCGCGGTCAGCCGCCACTGCGCATTCTGATTGGTCTAAAGGCACGTCAATCATGCGCGCGGAGGCCGCGCCCACTCTACACGCTGTGAGGACAGAGGGCGGCGGCGCGGTCGGATTCCTCTGAAATTCCAAGGAAATTGACCAATATGCCACTGCAAAGGAATTTTTTTGGCTGTAACCCTGTTGTTGAGATGCTGGAGTTTTCTGAAACTGTTGATGATGGAGGCGTTGTTCAGTGACAGGAAAAGTTACAGGTTCGGCACTGTGAAAGCTGCATGTTCTGATGGAGTTTCTGAGGCAGGGTTAGTTTCAGCGGGGAAAAAAATGTTTGTAAATTGCGAAATTAAAGTGACCAGTATATAACTATATAAATTACATCCGTGTATGACTATATACGGGCAGATTCTTGTATTGGTGCCTGAAACGGGCTACAGGCGATTCACTAACTTTGGTCATATGCACGCAATAGTAAAGAGCATTCCTTTGGTGACTAGAATTTTTAACCTTAAAAAACCACCCACTTCTGAATTATGTGGTTATACTTAAAAATGATGAGTAAACATGAGAGTATTATGATAATCCTGCAGCAGGTCCCTGGTTTGGTGCCGATGCATGTACTAAGGGTGATAGGAGTGGTAAAAAGCTGGTTATTTTTCCTATTTCTGAGGTAAAACCTTTGAACAACACGAATAATCCGTTTTAAACTTTTTATCTGCAAGATTTTATCTACATTCTTTCTCTTAATAGATACAAAGATTAGTCTAACTCGTTCTTTCAAGTAGACAGTTGCTTTATCTGGTACGTGTTATTATGGATTAGAGGGTTAAGGCTCCCAAATTCAGGTCTGTACTATACAAGGGCTAGCATTACTTCTATTCCTTTTCTTCAGAATTAAGAACAGCAAACTCCTTTTTGTTCTGCTTCACCCTTTATTGGGACATTTCTTTCGTGTCTTGAAGCATCACAATCTTTTCTGCTTCAACATGATAACCAACATCATAAAGAAGGGCAAGGAAGATCACTTATGTTTCTCATATTTTTATATAAAATATACATCAGCAGACTACACTTACCACGCCTAGATTTAATATTAGGGTTGCCCACATAATGTTTTTTTAAATCAATAATTACTATTTCAGTTTGCTTGACCAGCAAACTGGGGGGAATGTGAACATTTCCATGAACAGTTAATATTTGCTTTTCCTTTAAAGTTTAACACTTTAAATTTGAAGCAGGCCAACATGTTTAGATAAACTTGCTGGTCACAAATCTGTTTCAAAGTAAGAGTAACTTGCAAAAACTGCTTTCCTTTCCTATGGACAGTTATTATATGCTGCAGGAAAGGATATATGTGCATACATATATATATATATGTATACCTGCATAAAAACAAACAAACAAACAAGAGATTAAACATTGGCTAAGGAAATATGCAAACCCCAAACCAAAACCCAGGGGAGAGGGGTGGCAACACCAGTGGCACCTCTTGCAAACAGTGTTTGCATTTCAACTTAAGTAGAACCAAGTGACTGCATTTCATAAGGAAGGTCACACGCAAAGCAAAGCTCAGTGTGACACAAATACTTTTGTCTCTCATCTTGCTCTAATTTGATGTCTTTTCAGGGAAAAAAGCAGTGAATGCTGATTTGAATTCCACAGGTACCTGGCTGTGGGTGTCTTCATTTATTTTCTTTTCCCCCTTCTCCTATCTTGATATTTGTTTCCTGCGGCACCTTATTTGCCTCCTGTTATATAGCTGCATTAAGTAAACAAACTTCAAACAATTCCAAATTAATAATCTTTATTTACCTGGGGAGACTGGTTCTCTGCTGCCATATGACTTTCTGAGGCATGATCCAAACCACACTTTGCCCTTAATTAAGATTTGGGGAGATTAAAAGACAGAGTGCTTAGCATTTGTGTTTTGTTGTATTTAAAGTGAGTTTAAACACAAACTGCAAGGTCAGTGTCACTCACATCAAGTTTACACATAGCTCAGTGATTTACACCCAAGGGAAGGATCTAGAATTAGTTGAGTAGCAGGTCAATAGGGCCTCTTGCTTTGCTAATTAAGTTCCACAGGCACCCCAAGCTTTCATCCTACATCTGTCAGCCCTCTCTAGATGCCTTGGTCCCTACTTCCTCTGTGATTAAATCAGAGTTACAAATGTTCCCAAGCTCCCTACAACATCTGTACACTCTGAGTGGCTCTGCTGCAGAGCCTGAGCATTTAACTCCAGCACAGAGCATGGGGGACAAGATGACTTTTAAAATAAGAGATCAGAAAAGAGAAGCACAAGAGAGAGAGTGTGCTTACTTCTTGATTAAACTGGGTATTGATAAGAACACTTATCACAGGGTTGGGAGGCTTATTGACCCTTCTGCTAAAGATGTTCAAACTTGTATCTTCCAGAAGATCCAAATAATGCATCTGGAGATGAGACTTGGATACATTTTCTACTCTGAGCCACAAGGAATAAGGCCAGAAAACCACATAAACTCTGGTTCAGGCTCACATAATAAAAGCATGATTGATATGACTGAATATATTTTCAGTCACAAAACAAGTTCAGCTTCTGCATGTGGATCAGTTAATAAATAATAAAATGAATCCATTCTCAAGACCTGAAGTTCTAATTGGCCTTTATAAATATCTAATATTTATATGTTTGCGGTACCTCAGGAACCTTTTCCACTCATCCTTCTGCTGTCATGCCTGGTGTAAACATCAGGGCACAGGAAAAACATGGAAAGAGCAACATGACAGAGGACTGAGGGGTAGGTGTGGCAACTACAGACAGAAGTAGCTATTCTATTTTAGAAAAAAGCCGAGATTTATGAATAGGAACAACAGATTAATGTCTGTTTTAATGCAATAAACAGAACATTCTCTCTGTGCTGATCCCCAACACACACCCAGGACAATTTTATATCTGCAGCTGGCAATTACACAGCCATGAAGTTCATGCTGTGAAAGGTCAGCCAACCTCTGGGTGACACGTGCTGAGGTGTTGGGCACAGTCTGTGGTGAGCAGAAGAGATGGAATAAGAGATTGCTAATGATAAACTGGGGATCTCTGTATCTGTAAGATGGGTCTGAACACATTTTGCAGCTTTGATGATAAGTTTATCACTCAGTAACTTGCATTGTGTGTAGCCTTTTTAATTTTGTGTTTTCAGTCATCAGATCTAATGGAAAACATGGAAAACACTGAAATACATATTCAGAAGAGGTGGGCTTTAAGGAATCATCAAGGGGACAACAAGGTAAGCAGGCAGGAAGTAAAATCTGGCTTTTATGGGAAATAGCACATTGGCCTGTCATTGGACAGAGTGAGATACTGAGACGTACAGAAAATGTGAAAAAATCACCTAGAAGAAAATCAGAGAAAGGAATATAGGAAACTTTGCTTTGTGTTTGTCACTTTTCACCCTCCTCTGCTGTAGTTACTAAGGCAAGGTCTCGATTTAAATTGCTAGGAAAAAAAGATTAGCCTCAAATATAGAGAAGTATGTTAGAATATTAATAATTTATATGTTTCAAACATGTTTTTCTTTGCTTCTGTCATTCTCTGTAGACAAGAAGGAGTTCAGTGATTTTGGAGCAGTTGTCTTCAACCTTTGAGGTTGATATGGGGTGAGTAAATGCCATTGGTCCTTGACCTAGTCCTTTTTTACCAAAAATAGAGTTTAATTAATCTATATTAATTGTTTCTAATAATGTATTGCTTTTCATAAGCTACTTGTGATCATCATTATGAAGAATTTATGTTTCATATTTGAGGCTGGAAAGACAGCTGCAATTTACCTCCTGAGATCAGTGAGGGAACAAAAACAGAGTAAGAAATGCAGCACTGTTCAGGTCGTGGGGTTTTCAAACATCTTTAGCATCCTGGATGCCTCAGTTCTGTGTTTCTGCTCCTCAAAACTGCATCATTAAAATGATGTCACATCATAGACACACAGTTTTCTTTTTGTTAATGCAGATTTGATTTCCTTTCAAGTTAGAGCGCCCACATGAATGTTCCTCCATTTGTTCTCTGTGTCATTAGCGGCACTGTCTGAAGCATCTACCCAGTGGCAGTTCATAAAACCTCAATTTTGGAACCTGATTTTGCCCATTAAAGCTTCATTCTGCATAAGAAAAGATTTAAAGCTGAACACAGCCGTATTTTGTTCTGTTGTTACAATCAGAAGCTCTTAAGCTTTTAAATGGGTCAACCTTCAGTATGACTTAGTCACATGTTCTTTAAATTAGTCAAGTGCTTAATTAGCATGCTGGATGTTTGCATGTATAAATAGAGATGTTTGATCCAAGAGATACCTTGATACTATAGGTGTCATTTCATGTGTTCCAGTTCCAGAGAAAGAAGGGAATCCTAAATGAACGGAGCTTGAAGCTGCAGAATATTAAAGGCAATTAAAAATGTTGTCTACCTAGCAGGACTGGAAAATCAGGCTATTATTTCATTGCCAGGAAAAATCAGATACATGCCTTTGAAAATTTTGGAGATATGTGTGTAGCTAAATGCATCAGTAGGGCTCTAGGCTGATACATAGAGATTATTGATATAATTCATTAACACCAGTGATGATGGATTTCAGCACGGCTCATACCTCAAAGTTCAGTTAGTTTGGTGCTAAACAATGTTAAAATTTGTTCTTTACAGTGATGATTTCTGAATTTCCTTGGGAATATGGGATCATGGTGCTGAAAATAAAATATCGTCATAGGGAAGTTATGAGGAAAACCCAACAACAACAAACACAGCAGCCAGTGGAATGGCAACAAACCAGATGAATTTGTGGTAACCACAGTAAATATGGATGCTGGGAAACAAGGAAAGGCAAACAAGCAGATTTGTGAGGTGCTGGGAGAGGAAATGTCACTTTCTTTGAAAGTAACAGGAGGTGGAAACTCTCCAGACTTGATCTACTCACCAAGGCACAGCTGAGAGGTTGGAGTCTGGCAGCCAGTGGTGTTTAGGTGTGCTGAGGAATGCTGGATTGATCTCTTTCTGTTTCTGTAAGCTGGGAAAGATGGGATGCCCTGCAAGCAGAGGGACATCAAAGGCTCTGACCAGGTGACAGTGGTGGCAGGCACACGTGGCATTGTGTGCCAGGGCATCAGCAAGCACTCCACACGGGCAGTAATCCACTCTGCCAACTGGATGGGTCAGCTTCCCATGGAATTGCTGCAAACTCCCCGTGTAGGGACAGCCTGTGAGATCCCATTAAAATAGCATTTTCTAGGTGTTTATAATCCAAATATAGTTTAAACCATTTTCTCTTTCACTTTTTTTTTGTCCTGAAAATACACACACACACTTGAATATATTTAGATTGATTAATTCAGTGTCTCTAGCTGATTAATAGATGCTAAACAGAACTGATTTTTTAAAGATAATTTCAATGAATTGTGAAATAAAGGCAGTTTGAAAAATCTGCTTTATTCTAGAAGATGGATGTAGCTGTCTCTTGAGGTGCCCTGTTTAAGAGCAATAACAGCCATTTCATTGTCCCTTGAGATGGTGGCAAATAGAGCCCAGGGGATAATTAATCGTAGGGCACCAGCACACTAATTAGTATTGCTGGAATTGATAGGAGTTTCAGTACCTTTGAAAATCAGTTTTTATTTTGATGTGAATATTTTAGCCTTTTTTTTTTCACTTGAAGTAGCTGCCATTCTCAGTCTGTTTTCCATCATAATAGGAGACATCTAAGGATGGAAGAGTGGCAGAAAAGTAAACCACCTGCTTAAACATCTTCATTCTGACAACATGAAAGGCTACAAAAAATCCTGGGGTTAGTGGGATAATTGGTAAATATAAACTAACTCTTCCAGCCTGGACTAATTGATCCAGCCCTATGCCTGCCATCTGGCCAGCAGTTTGCTGCTGCCCTTTGCCCCAGCTATCAGCATTGGAGTTGCTGTTCCAGTCATTGCCTAAAAGGAATTAGTTCTAGATCATTATGGGTTGCAAAGATGGCCATTGATCTGTTTAACATTTACACAACTGCCAGGGATCTGCTTCTGAATTAAAGTCCTGGACAAGCCTTGGCTGTTTTGCCCACAGGTAGGTGCATGGAAAACAAACCGTGGATTTTTTCCTGCTTTTTAAGCCCGAACTCTCTTCTGTACATTTGACCTCATTTTTCTTTTCACAGAAAATTCGTTGCCTCAAATAGGTAAGTTGGAATTATGGAAGCTCAAAATATACTGATAAAAAGCAGAATGATTCCATAAGTACAGTGTCTTTAGTTAGACATTTAGTCCATTTTTACACATCCTAAAGGCTGCCAGCTTTTTATGTGTTTGAAGAGCTGTGTTTCTAAAATGTTCACCTTCTTTACAAAAGTTGCCAAAATAATTATTTTGACCTATGATGGAAACTGTAACAAATTGTTAGTGTGTTTTGGGTTTCTTTTTTCCCTGGAGGTTGATGCTAAGTTACCAGGTTAATTGACATGTTTCTTTCCAGCTCCTAATTGCTACCTGCACCCTGCCTGGACGGTTCTGAGATATTTACAAGAGGTTTACGAGCCTTTTACACTACCAAGAAACCTATGATGTAGGGATAAAAATGAAATACAGATCATAACTTCCAAACCACCAAACTCTTAAATACATTAAACCATCCTGCACAGATCCACAGGGATCTAGCAGCATTCCTACCTAGCCTTGGTTGCATTTCTTATTTTCCTTGGATTGAGGGCAGTGGTTGAACAGAACAATTGGGTCTTGACCTGTAGTGTGGACTTCCAAACAATTTTAAGAGGAATACACATTTTTCACTTTGTTTTCTTCAATACATTTGGTCTAAAAATATTTGATAAATTTTTCAGCTACAAGAAAGAGCACTGTATAATATTAAGCTTGGAAATTTGGCCTAGTTTTGGCCACCAACTACTTTTGATTCCCCCAGAGTGAAAACAACTCTTTTTCAGTAGTCCTCTGGTTATCATATTATTTGAGAAGGTTCTTTTTTTATTTCCCTTTTCTTTTGCTTTTAGTATGGTAGAGGGGTTCTTTACTTGTTTTCACAATGTGCTGATCCCTCTTCTGCTTGGTGTTTTTATCCGTACATATTCCTGAAACTGAAAATAATTTTCAAGGTATAGAAGGCTGAGATATCTTGATTTTCTGCCTGCATGACAGATTCCTGAGGCTTTTCACTGTCTTCTTCCACAGTGATGGTTTCCTCCTTTTCCTCCTCACCACTTCTAGAGGTTGCAACCAATATTTCCTATGCCATTGTACTTGAGAATTATTTTTGAGTATTCCCCTGTGGACAGGAGGCAGACCTGGGGTCTATCTCCCTCTATTTTGATACTTTTAGACAGGGAGGTTTTGCTGTGATCCGTAATGACTTGTCCTACATTATCCACCCTCCATGCTTCATTTAATTTAATCCTTTTGTCCAATTCTGATACATTCTGACTCACCATTTTATTGAGTGTTGATGGCTCTTGGCACCAGCCCCACTTTTACTGAATCACCCAGACTGTTCCTGTACTTTTTGGGGATCAGTTTCTGGCTGTGCAATGCACAGAACACCACAGAGCACTGTGACACTTCCATCACAGGTGATGTGTCCCGGGAATTCCTTCCCAATGATGCAGGCAAGGGGAAAAAAAAGGGTTATTATCTCCCCTTTGCTTCCAGCATGTGTTGCATCCTGAGTGGCAATCACAAATTGGCCTGTCAGCCATCTCCTTGTTGGAAAAATATTCCTGGGTTATGTGATAACAAGCAGCCCTGTGTCATAACTGGAATTAGAGATCTGAGGAGGTGGAGGGCGTTGTGTTTATGCAGGCTGCACGTTGACAAGGTGGTTTCTGAGCCAACAGTGCTAATTAACAACGTGTACCTGTACTGAGCTGACAATTAGGTTTGAAACCTTCGTATGGGATTGCTTCCCTAATGTTTTTCCCCGCAGGATTTTACTTTTTGAGGTTGGAATTACATGTGCTCGTCTGCTGTAGCAAAGCCATGAAGGGATACACATTCTGCATCTTCACAAGACGGGTGAGATGGCAAAAGATTGTTCATTCACATAAAAACTGGGAAGAAACATGCTGGAAAAATGTGACCAGTGCATTATGGAAGGTGCTTTCTGACCGACATACTCACTTAGAAAGTTTCCATTAATTGCTGCACTCACTTGCCAATAAATGTCCAGCTACAAATTCCTGCTCTCAACATACTGAGTTTAAATCTTCTCACTGAAATAGGTTTCTAAAATTTTTAATAAGGGTAATATAATTTAGTAGTGAATACTAGAATAGTGTTACAACATTATACAGAATAAAAAGATTTCTTTGAAACTCTTTTACAGATTCTTTGAGAGAGAAACAAAGATTTTTCCTCTATCTCAAACTTTCCTGTTTTAGTGGCCTACCAGTGTACAAAGCTTGGGTTTCTGGCTTTTTTTTCTTTTAAAAAAAGCCAATATTAATGGTCATGCCGGGTGAGTTATATCACACTTTTCACACAGGACTTATAAATTTTAGATATAACTATTAAAATTTCAGCCTAATTTTGGGCAACCAGTCATTTATTTACTAAATTAGAATTATATGCTGTTGGTTCTGAGGTATTTAAACAATATGAAATATACCTCAAACTGAGACATTTATAGCATTCTACTATAGGTTTCTTTGCAGGTAAGCAAAGTTTTCTGGTGTTTAGTGGAAAGGGTGCAAAAACTCTTGAGTTTACCAGAGAAATCAGAGATAAGAAGATTAGGGGTCATGAAGTAAAAAGGTAATAAGTTCTTAGCAAAAAGAGAATTCTGCAATTAAAGATGTTTTGTTGTGGACTTCCCCCTTATTCTCATGTTTGGCTTTTTTTAGGAGTTATTTTGTTGCTGGAAATACTGATTCATTGTAGTTTTATTTTTTCCCCCACAAACATGTTTGAACTTTACAGGATATATACCAATTCAAAGTGAGGCACCTGAAGCCTCACAGAGTTTTTGATCTGCGCCTCAGCTGGGTAGAAAAAAACAGTGGCAAAGTTTCGTTACCACAGTGGCAAAGTTTCATTACCACACTGCCCTTCCCTTTGTGGAAAAATCTCTGCAATGCCGCTGAGTTTGTCTTGCCAGTGGAGAGAAAGGGATGCTCCCCCTTCCAGAGGCTTTAGGGTAAGGAGGAGGAAAGAGAGAAGATTTCTATTTTGAGTTTTATACACAGAAAGTCGGCAGCTTTGCTGCCACGCAGTCGGGATGTTCCTCTGGACATGCTGCACTCTTCGTGTGCGAGGCGCTGCACATGCTGCTCCCTCTGCGAGGCAAGGACCTTGTGACAGTGTCACAGCGTGGGACAGGATCACCTGTGCCGCGTAGGCAGCGCCTCGTCAGAGCTCACACACATGCCCATCCCACGAGGAGGGACAGAGAGCCCTTGTTCACACGGCTGTGCCTTCATGTGTCCCTCAGCATCCCGCATTTTGCTCCTTGTGGAGCTCGCACGCCAGGTCTGACGGACAACCTGCCGCTGTTAAAATGCTGCATTGCGGCCTCAAGAGGGAGGCAGCGGGTTACGTGACACGGCAAAGCTGCTAATCCTACCGAGTTCGGGACTCCTTGGGAAAATAAAGGTTTAAGCACGATCGGGGGAAGCAGAATTCAGGCACAGCCGGTGTCGGTTATGATGGAGTAGGAGCTAGGAAGCTGTTGCTACACGTGGTGTATTTCAGTACCCCAACAAACTGCAGCTGTTGTCTGATGGTTCTGAATGATCCCAGGCAAGGCAGGTGTGGCTTTTGACCTTGGATGTTCTCAATAATTTCTCTTCAATTCTTTTCAGTGCTGTTTGCCATTGTAAATAACCACTGATCTCAGCAAGGCCTGATAAACTTTGGGGCATCTACTCCACAGCACTCTTACAGAGTAGTACTTTATTTGGCTTCCTGGCAACTTCCTGACTGTTCAGGGTTATGAAAAACACAGTATTTATCTGTATAAATATATAGTATATATATAGTAATATAGAATATATAGTAATTCTTTCTCTTTGGCTATTATTTCCATTGGCTTTGTAATTACAGTGATAGAGTCTTGATAATGTTCTTGTCAATGCCATGTCCTGGCTAACAGGGCAGAGCTGAGGATATGAACATTGTTTCAGGAAACATGACACACATCCGTTGCAATCGATACACGTAATTGGCTCTATCAAGTGCCTCATGAGACAGGTTGATATTACAGCCACTGAATGGCTGTAGTAATAAATGCAATTTTGACATTAAGTTCTTCCAAATGTGTATTTTGGCACACAAGACTGCAGCAGGTTTCCATACAGACATGATATATAGCAGTGGATCTCGTGACCAGATAACTGAGATTATTTCAAGTGCCTCCAAAGAGTTATTTTACACTGGTAGCTATCAGACACAGACTTGGCAGGCCTGGTGTTAGATCAGAGCTAAGGATCTGGGTGACTGGGGAAGTTTATCCTGCTGTAACTTTATAGCTGGATGTTATAAATTAGAAGCTGTTAAATGCTGAAGAACGACATCGTCTGCAGCTATTTGGTAATGCCTGACGGCTCTCAGAATGTTCTGGTTGTTTGATTCCTGCATTAGGAAGAAAATGCAGGCACTGTAAAATTGTAATTAATAGTAAGAGTGAAATGAGAAGAGGAGGAGTGGGAAAAGTGGCCTCAGTAAGTTTCAGTACACCCTTCATCTTGAATATTGTCGTGTGATGAAGTAAATACTCTTTTACTCCCTTCATTTGATCTGATTCCAGGTTAAATATAATTCCCCCCACCAACCCACACTGATAAGGTTTCTGATAATGATTGAGACAGTCTGATATTGTACCAAGTTTTTATCCAGGAATTTAATGCATTCTACTCTGATCTTTCTTATTCTGACAGTTTTCTCCACCCTTTGTCATCACAATCATTTTATTGGGCAAAATAATCCAACATAGCTCCATAATTTTTGTAGTACCATAATCTTTCCAAATAAGGCCTACTATAACACTTGCTCAGTTGTCTGGTGCACTTAAAATTTAACAAAGCATTTTTATATCACCTCTTGTCTTCATACACTCTAAATTTCAGGACAGAAATGTTCAATGCTTGTTGAGGATTACATTTTAAATTAGGTAAAATGTCATTGGTTGTTTCTGAGATTAGTATACTTTTCCTGCTTCAATTTTTTTTCAAAAAACACCCATGGAATAAATGCATTACAAGTGAAACAGCTGCTGGGGAGGCAGGCTCTTTCCTAAAAGTGTAGGAAGCATCTTCAGTACTACTTTCATTCTTAGAAAATGTTTGATTTAAAGAAGCCTTAATGTATACACTGTGTGCTGAATTGAGAGAGATTGAAAACGAAATGAACCAGAAATGTTTAAAGATCAGAGGATTCAGCAGCAGTGCTCAAAGTTTGTGAGGAGAGTCATTCCAAATGTAGGCAGGCTTTGGAAAGGGGAAGTTGTGTTGGAAATGGTTCCTCTGTTCTTTGCAGTGGAAAGAGCAGGATTCATGGAATCTTTCTGGTGGTTGGAAGGCACCTCTGGAGATCACCAAATCCAGTCCACAAAGCAGGGTCAGCTAAAGCAGACTGTGTCCACTTGGGTTTTGAACATCTCTGACTATGGAGATTCCACAACTTCCCTGGGAAACCTGTTCCAGGTTTTCACCTGTTCCACCTGTTCCAGTGTTTTACCACCCTCACAGTAAAAGGTGGGGGAGGGTTAAAGTTTAAATTGAATATTTTGTATTTCAGTTTGGGCCTACTGCTTCTTGTTCTTTCCCTGGACACCACTAAGAGCCCACCTGCCTTTTTCCTTTTTTTATTCATCAGGTATTTATAGACAGAGATACTGTCCCACCTTCTCTGGAATGAACAGTCCCAGCCTCTCAGCCTCTCAAATGACAGAAACTGCAGTCCCTTAATCATCTTTGTGTCCCTTTGATAAACTAACTCCAGTTTGTCTGCACCTCTCTTGTACTGGACAGCCCAGAGCTGGGCTCCGACTCCATCTGAGTCTCATCAGTGCTGAGCAGAGGGAAGGATCACCTCCTCCACCTGCTGGCAGTGCTTTTCCTGGGATGCTGCTGGCTTTCATTGCCACAGGGATGTATTCCCAGCTCACATCCAACAGGTCTTTTTATCCAAAGTTTTCCCCTTAGATTGAAAGGAGCCATTTATCCAGACAAAAATTCATCAGTTTGTCAATGAGGATGTTGCCGGAGCAAGTGTCAAAAGCCTTGCTGTGGTGAAGATGATATCAACTGCCCTTCCCCCATCCATCACACCACTGATATCATCATGGAAAGCTGACAGATCAGTCAGGCACCATTTCCCCTTCATCAATCGATGGAGAATGGATTGAGAGCAGCCTGGAAAAGACTTGGGGGTGTTGGTTGATGAGAAGCTCAACAAGACCCAGCAACGCACACTTGCAATCCAGAAAGACAACTGTATCCTGCATCAAGTATTGGGAATTTATTTTTCCCTGTGAGGGTGCTGACACATAGGCACAGGTTGCCCAGAGATGTTGTGGAATCCCCATGCCTGGAAGGCTTCAAAGGCCAGGCTGGATTGGGCTTGGAGCAACCTTGTCTAGTGGGAGGTGTCCTTGCCCATGGCAGGGGGTGGAAGGAAGTAAGTGGAAGGTCCTTTCCAATCCAAACTCTGATTCTAAATCACCTTTTTGTCCTTAATGCTTTCCAGGCTTATTTGTTCCACCTCTTTCCCAAGGGTAAAGGTGATGCTGACCAGTTTGTACCTGACTGATTTGCTTTGAAGGACCTCTGAAGAAGTTCTCTGTACAGCAGCAGCAGAAAACCACTTATTTGTTCATTTTGGGCATCTGATACACTTGTGCATGGAGATTTCACTCCAAGTTCCTTATCACTCCAATTATATCTACTACAAAAGGCAGCTCTTGAGTGTAGAAAAGATATTCTTAATAGATTCTCAGTGCTTCTTATGCTTTTCATACCTGAAAATGTGTGTCAGTAGCAGGCTGTAATATAAAATCTTCAGCAATTAAAGTTTTTTAAATGGTCTTGCTTAACAGTCACTATTAGTCATGATAGACATGACCCCTTCTTTCTTGACAGTATTAATTTTGAAAAGCTCTGCCTTATCTGTCATGATAAATAACAGTACAGCTGATCTGGGCTGATTTCTTATGCTAAGCAAATTTAAGTTCCTGATCTTATTTAAATAGAAATTATGTTTTAATTGACAGCCTAAGGATATGAATGAGGCAAGTTATGTAAGGACAAGAAATGTCTTTTATTAGACTAAATAGTAGAGTAGGAAAAAAAAATGAAGCAAGATTTGTTAAGCAGGAGTGCTTCTCTTGGTAGGAATTGCTAATAGCAAAATGTAGTTTTAGGCTATGCTAAATCACAGATAAAACTAAGACAGGGAGAAGGTGAGATATCCATTTATTATTAACAGCCTGGAGATTTGTTCAGCAACACTCTGATTCCAGTGACTTCTAACCATCATGAAAAGTTTACACAAGGGACAGTATTATTCCTAAAATTCTACATTCATGAGATTCTATGTTCTCTTTTAAAATTTTAATTAGTGCTATCAAGTAGATTTACCTAAATTACCAATCAAGACATTCTGAAAGATAAGTATTGTAACCTTGGCAAAGGCCATTGTGCACAAAATGAGCGGGAGAAGAATTTGAGTTGTTACACGCTGAATAAAGTTTCTCTCCAGCTGGGAAGATGTAGGAACCTGGCAGTGGTGAGGCCAGCAGGGAGTATTTGTTCACTGCAAATACTGGACCAGCAACTCCAGTTAGACAATAAGTTGAGGGCTGGATGGGAATTTTGCTGCATGGTAGAAAACACACCAGATGAACATATTCTCTCCATCAGTGGTGCTTTGAAAATATGCAAAATGAATTCTCTTAACACTTTTTTTTTCCCATTTAATTTAGACTTGCTATGTGATTCACCTGCTCTAGTCATGCCTCATCTCTGCTCCCCTCACATCTCCTGCTGTCTGGGCTCACACTGATTTTCAGGCATCAGAGATGTTGTGGAATCCCCATTCCTTTCTTTATTAACAAAAGTAGTTCTGAAGCTTGCAGAGAAAATGCAGTTTAATGAAGTAGCTACACAAGAAAAACGCCATTAGCACATGTTCAAAACAGAGACAGCAGCTTGAGAAGGAAATTTCCAGCAACATCCATGGAAGCCCAGCCAGCTGTTGAGCCTTTGGGCTCATTAACACTCCCTCCCACAACTGCTTTAAATAACGTTTGGAAAGGGCTCTTCTCTTTTTGCTACTGCTCTCAGGGGTTGGTAGCACCGATTCAGCAGCTTCTTTGAGGGTTCTGTTAAGGCCAGTTGTGTTACTAAATTTTTCTTTTCTTTTCCTGTTGGAAATTCTTGAGTCTTCTTTTTCTTCAAGTGAGTAAAATACATTTATGTGGGACCTGGAGGTAAGGGATGTTTGTGCTGCTCAATACCAGATATATGAATATTATTTCCTAGAAACTCACTGAACTTTGTGGCTTGAACAGTAACAGGTTAATATCAGTATTGGTTACTTTAATAAGTATTGATTGGGAGTCTTTGGTACAGATTAAATTTATGGGGATTTTACATTTGCTTTGATTGCTGTAGTTCCTTAAAACAAGTGTTTATTTTTTAAATGGGTTTCCTGTTTATCCAGTTGCTTTCTGTGTTTTAGAGAATGCAAGGCTTTTTATTTCTAATTAATTCGTGTGTACTTTAAGTTCAAATTTTAAAACCCTGTAGTTTATCAGAGCTAGAAAAGCTCATATCTGAACCTTTTACATGAAGGAAAATGGAGCTTCCAGAGTTCCATGTTTTTGTTTATTATGGAACTTCCACTGTTGCATGTTTTATCTGTTTTGTTTATGTTCCTGGAAGTCTTCTGGTGCTTTCTGCTTTAACACTGATTTTAGAAAGAAACGATTATGAGAAAATCTGTCTGTGGAAAGTTGACTTTTATTGTGTGAAAATAAGTTGGGATTCCTGATGGCTCCAGTTGAAACATATGCAAACAAACAACAACAACAACAAAAAAGCTGAGTGCTTATTGTGCCTTATAAATCAAGGAATGTTAAGTTGTTTTTATGGGTGTTTTGATGTATGACTTTATTGTCTTTATTGGGCTCAACATCTTAGAGTTTGTGGTTCAAATCTTCAGTAAGGAAAATCCCTTCCACATTTGGGGGTGATTCTGTTTTAAGGTTTTTTCCCCTGTGGAAAAGACTGGTGATACCTTTGCAGAAGAAGAAGAGAAGGATTTATCTAGCAAAGTTTTTTCTTTTATAAATAAATACTGCTATGAGAAAACACTGTCTGAAGGAAGTGGGAAAGCAGACACTGCTTGTTAAACCAGATAATTTTTGGTGGTGTTAAATTAGATGGAATGGCAGGAATAACAAACTGTGTGGGAGTATGGGAGAAGGGTGATAAAGGGAAGGAACAGAAGTGGTTTTGAGTGCTTGCACAGCTGCATTTTTCCTAAATAATGTCAAGTTCCTCTTTGCCAACTGTGTAGCAATTCTCTGTGTCAATTTAGCCTTGCTTTTCTGATAGAAATGAATCCTAGGAGATGGAGCAGGAAAAGTTTTAGAGAAAGCTTTTGCAGAGAGGCATCGCAAACCAAAGCATGAAGGATTTTTGGTGAGAGAGGCCAACTCTGTTGCCTTTTTTTGCCCCATTCCTATTCTTGCAGTGATCCTTGAGAAGACACAAGTCTTCTGTGCATTATCTTAGAGGAACTAACGGGGAATTAAATAAATACCCTGGTTTTGAGGAGGCACCACATGGTCACCCACTGAAACTCTTGTTCAAGAGGCCTGCAGCACCCTAAGATTGGGGATTAAATACAGATGTAAGAAAAAAGATGATAATTTTTTGTAAAAAAGTGTATTAATTGAACACATGAGACTTCAAATGGAGTGCTTTGAATCAGTCCTGCCTTGTCTCACATTTAGGGACCTATTTACCATGTTTACTGTCAGTTTTGTATTGTCAGCTCTTAAAAATATAGCCTCAAAAATACACCAAAATAGCAGAGGTAGCTTTGATCTGTAAAATAACACCTGAGCAAGGCATCAGTTGTGCAGTAAAAAAATCAATTTCTGGGTTGACTGTGGAGCACAAATGAGGTGCTGAGATGTTAAGATTTCCAAATAAATTTGAATTACTTTGAGAGAATCAGGTCTGGTTTTATTAGACAACTTTTACTTTGTGTTCATGATTTCATGGGGAGAAGCTATGAAAAAGCTGAGAGCTGCATTATAGTTGGGCTTCAATATAAGAAAGATAAAAGATGATCTGATGTTTAACAGAAAAAACAGTTTTGGGGTTCAGCTAGAGGAAGTTAGGATGTCTTGTTAAATATTTTGTCTTTTAGTATAAACAGAAGCTGCTTGATCTTGTGAGCAGAAGTGCATAAGTTAAATAGATGATTTTTCAAGTATTTAATTCATACCTAATAGTTATGATACATTTTATTGACACTAAATATTGTATATACTGCAGTACAAAAAGACAAAGGGATGTCCTGTAAGGCATTGTAGTTTTGAAGCAGGAGATCTCTTTCCTGTATCATCTAAACCATCCCTCTATCAGTTAAAAAACATTCCCCCTTGTCCTATTGCAACAGGCCCTGCTGAAAAGTTTGTCCTCATGGTGCAAAGACAATTTGTCATTTTGAACTTAACTCTGGAAATTCAGGTATTGAAGTGGAAGATGTATCTTGAAAGGAACATTAAGGTGGAAAATATGTTTTTGTTTGGTTGGTTTTTTTTTAGTCTGTAGTTAAGGACAGTGTACAATCTATCTTGACAGTACTTTTTGAAGTGAAAATAGCCTTTGTAAGAAGTTTTGAATGTACTCTCTTTAGGCTTCTACTCACACCCTTTCACATATATCCTACAAACAGCGAGAATATGGCAGGAATAGAGAGCAAAATTCAAAATCCGTGTGAACGAACAGATAAAACTGTCATGCTTTGGGCAGGAAGGATTTTTACACACTTTGTCACAGTGGCAGCATTATCAAGGACACGCATTCTCTCTTGCTTTATCCCGTTTGCCTATTTACGGGGAGGTATATATAGGAGCGGGTTTGGGATCTTTGTAGGGGCTGCGTCTTGTAGGAAGATGTGCAAAGCGCGTTTTAAGTTAAATTACAGGGATTTGAGGAGCCGAGCTCGAAACACAGCGAGACCCACGGCTCTGCCTGCCGCTCCCGGCTGCGGCCGCGCGGGGGCGCCCTGGTCCCGCGCACCCCGGCGGAGCGCGCTGGGCTCCTCCGCTCCGCGCACGGCGCCCGGCCCGAGCTCGGCCGAGGGGGACCCGCCGTGCCTTAAAGGCTCC
>VWZV01015316.1:850251-972977 GCA_013397155.1 Irena cyanogastra | reverse complement strand
TGTGTGTTTGCCCGGGCCGTCCCCCCACCGTCGCCGATTGGTGCTCGCTGCGCGCCTCATTTGCATGCGGCGGTGCGGGGCGCGCGGCGGAGCCGCGGCGGGGAAGTTGCGCCGGAGCCGCCGCCGAGCGCCCGTCCCGCCCCGCCGCTGCCTCCGCGCCCTCCGCCGCGCCCGGCCCGAGCGGGACATGGCTGAGCGCAGCCTCCCGCCGGGATGGAGGTAGCCGGGCCCTCGGGGAGGGCTCCTGCCCGCTGCGTTGCCAATCTTCCCGCGTCGTTCGGGGCTCGCTAGGGATCTGCCCCAGCCTCACCTTTCGCACTCGCCCTGCCGCTAGGCTTCACCCGTCTTTCCTATGGCTGGGATATACAGCTCGACTCTGAAGACCCTGGAGGATTTAACTTTGGACTCTGGTTATGGGGCAGGGGATTCCTGCAGGTCCCTTAGTCTCTCTTCTTCCAAGTCCAACTCGCAAGCCTTCACCTCTTCTCAGCACAGAGGCAACTGGTGGTACTACTCGGGCTCCATGAACAGTAGGAATAACAGCTGGGACACCGTGAACACCGTGCTGCCGGAAGACCCCGAGGTCGCAGACATCTTCTCCAAGTGCCCTAAGCTGCCGGATCTCGAGGAATATCCTTGGACTGATGAAGACATCGGCAGAATCCTGCGCAAAGGGAAGGGAGAGGGCCCGGGCCGGAGCTTCTCGCAGGAGGCTGTCAGGCGGCTCTCGCAGCTGCTGCGGCGCGCCCTGATCAGGGTGTCCAGGGAGGCTCAGCGCCTCAGCGTGATGCACTCCAAGTGCACCCGCTTCGAGGTGCAGAGCGCCATCAAACTCATCCAGAGCTGGGCCCTGGCCGAGAGCTGCGTGCTGGCCACTGTCAAGGCGCTCTCTCTGTACAGCATGAGCGCCGGCGATGGGCTGAGGAAAGGCAAGTCCGCCCGCTGCGGCCTCACCTTCTCGGTGGGCAGGTTTTTCAGGTGGATGGTGGACACGAGGATCTCGGTGAGGATCCACGAGTACGCGGCCATCTCCTTAACCGCCTGCATGGAGAACCTGGTGGAAGAGATTAAGGCTAGGGTTTTGGCGAGTCAGAGCCCCGAGGGTGGAGGGGAGATCTCGGCTGAAATCCTGGAGATGGTTATCAACAACGATGCGGAACTTTGGGGAGTGTTGCAACCTTACGAGCACCTCATCTGTGGGAAAAACGCTAATGGTAAGATCCAGCTTTTACGGTCTGTTGTCTTCATACCAACAAGCTTTACAGTAAAGTCCTCGCTCTCTGTGGGCTTGGGGTTTTTCTGGGTTTTCTTTGCATCTGGATTGCATCTTGGTCGTGGTTTGTGTGTGCGTAAAGCAGGCATGACGGTCCTGCCAGGCAAGAATGATCCTGCTCTGTTCTTAAGATGTACCAGGTTATAAAAGGCTGTGGGAAACCGAGCCCTGTTGTCCTAACAAACATCTGACTTTCCACCAGCTGCTGTTTTGAGCATTTTCCCTCTAACTGGCGTGCAAATATGTTCTCTGTAACCCTAAGATGAAATGTGCTTTACAAGCTGCTGTCCAGAAAGTACCACTATATCTCTTTTAAACAACATTTATCTTACAGTGAGTATCTTGTAGTTTCATCTTAAAGATGCTGTTACCACGTACAGCCTGGAGAGGGAAAACAACATTAATTTTTTCTTTTTTTTTTTTTTTTTTTTTTCCCCTTTGCGGTAGTAAAATCCACTTTATGAGCAAAAACTTTGAACTTGTATGCTTTGGAATTCCTTGTAACTCAGCAGAAACCTGTGGTGTCCTTTCCTGCCATAAACAAGAGCGTGTGTGCGAGTGCGGGACGGTGTCCCAGTGATGAGAATAACACAGTGTTAAGGTACTTACCGCTGCCGTTTGTTTGGAAAACGAAGTTTCCGAGCACTTCAGCAGATAGAGGAATGTTGGCATCTTCCTACGGGAGCGAGGAGCGGTTTGGGAGGCTTAAGCCGTGACAGTTGTGTTAAGGAGCTGCGCTGTTTATTTTGCATTGTCACACTGAGGAATACCATATTTTCCCATGGAAAATTGAGGGAAACGTCCAGTTTAGAAAAGTATTTTGTGTACCACCCACGGTTTCATGACTTTTGCTGGCCTCTGTTACGGTCGACTGTTCCATGCTTAACACGTTTGTGATTTAACTCTATAAAACCAAGGGGCTTGGCCTTTTCAAAAGGGAATCTCATAGCGAGAGAAGTAAAGGAGCTGTTTTAATTTGAGGGGAAAAAACCTTTGAAATTGTCAGACATGGGCTGACTCACCTTCTCCTCCCTGGGTGCATTGATTTCCTGCAGTTTTTCCATAGCCAGGCAATTCTGTTGTTCAGATCACGAGTAGGTGACTGCAGGGAGTGTCCCCATTGGGTCAGCATTGCTAATCATTCGTGAAATAAATGTGAAGAGCCTTTCGGATGTTCTCTTGGCTCTGGTTCAAGGCATAACTGTAAGTTTCAAGGTCAAACATCTACACTCCTAACGAAAAGCGCTTGGGTGATTAGAGAGGTATGAGGACGTGTCTGCCAAAACACTTGTCATTCTTCGTTTTTATGGGAGCGTTTGTTTGCCACCAGCTCCGGAAAAAGGACTTGTTTCCCCTCCCTTGTTCCTTACTTAGGGACCTGGAGTAGAATATTTTGGTACTGCGAACCGAAATGTACATTTCAGCTCTTCTTTGCTCGGTGCTTCTGCCACACAGGTTCTGTGTGTGAAATGAAGAGTTGGACCCTCACTCAGCTTTTTTTTTTTCTTTAATCTATTTCTTAAAGAGAAATTTCCTTGGGAAAACCGCAGTGAGTGAATGGAGGCTGGTGTTGAATGGGAAGAGGGGCGAGTGTGCAGGGAAATGCTCATAAATATTCAGAGCACCAAATGGTCAGTTATGATAACGCTCCCGCACGGTGCAAAGCCAAGCAGGCAGTGGCCACAGTGGATTGGCTTCTGTCGCCTCTTTTGTTGTTCCTGCCTTTCAGATCAATCCTGTCAATAACTGAATGCATTTTTTTAAGTCTGGAAATTGAATAAAACCGCACATGAAGGCATCCTGTGATTTCCTCTGACAGTCTGTCACTAGTGTTTTACCTGACACAAGTCAGTGAATCCTCTAAATGGCTTTTCTTGCAGTTGGAGGGCCACAAATGGTTTTATATGGATGCAAAAAAGCTTGAAATAACTTCTCCATTCTTCTCCCTGTAGGAATTGTAAATGAGTAGTATTCACATCATTCTGCACAGTGCTTTCAAATGATCTTGTCTTTTACATCAATTTAAATCTGAAGTAGATCTGGTAGTGAAATAACTGGATTTATTCCTGTTCAAAGAACAGGGAAACTTGCTTGACTGTCACTTTTGTTTCTTTTCTAGTAAAAGCATTTAGTGGAGCACTCGTAAATTGCAAACTTGAGGGGTGGGTGTATGTGCTGGGTTTTGTTTTATAGCCCTGAGTTTGATGTCAGAGATAAAAAGCACTTAGAGGTTCAGTTCTAGCTCCAGTCAAGCATTGTAATCCCTGGATGAAATCCATGGCGCTGTCCTATGCAGAAGATTGCATGGGATTATCATAATGGACATTTCTGGCATTATGATCTATTGAATACCATTTTCATTATTAGATCAGGACAGCCTGCTGCTTTGGAGTCAAAGAAACAGTAAGTAAATACATAAATCTTCCTAAATTCTCATGAGATTGAGGTTTAGACCTGTATTTCTTCAGTGACTAATCTCCCATCAAAGACCACAGTCCAGTCACTGGCCTTGAAGCTTTGGAGGCTGAAAGAGCAATATTGTGTATTACAAGGAACGTGTTTTAATCAACACCTGCTGTGTGAAGGGTAAAGTTTGAAACTCTGTAAGTGCTTAAGGGGGAATTTAATATTATTTTTAAATAAATAATAATCTGTGGCTTGCTTGTTTATTTGCCCTTTCTGTGAAGCTGTTCTTTAATCAACTTTTTTGCTGCTTCTGTGAACCCTTCTCTGTCCTCAGTGCGAGTTCTGACTTCGTGCTTGGGACTTGGTGGCTGTGCCTTGGAAGGAGGAGGAATTACCTGAGCCTGTGGCCCTGATTCTGCCAGGCTCTGGGTGTGTTAATGCCTCCAAGGGTGAGGTCTTCTTAGGCAGAGTTCAGGTGGGATGTTGCAAAAACAATGCAGTGCTGGAAAGAAAACAAAAGCAGCAAAAATTATAAGCAGCTACTGAACAACGTACCTAATGAAAGGTAAAACGAGTGTAAATTGGAATATATGTTTTATTTTTGCTTTTTATTTACATGAAGATGTATATATGCAGTGGATTCACAGGGATTTTGAGGCACGCTAATTTGGAATATTAGAGTCTGTTAGTTCAAAATGCTTGAGAGAGAAGTTGAAATCTGAACTTACCTTGGGAATGTGATTGTTTTACTTGATCTGCCTATGTTTGGTGCATGGTTCTTTAGACTCTGAGCTGTCAGCACTGCAAATACATTTGGATATTATTGCTCTGTTAATTACAGCACTTGGGTTATACTGAACTCTCTGGTTATAGTCAGGCACTCCTGTGTCTGCCAGTCCACCTGCTGTGCTGTTTAATGCATCAGCACATCCTGGTGCTCTGGAGATGGAAGTGTTGACAGATGTTTTGCCAAAGGAAAAAAAAAAGGAGAGGGGGAAGGGTTGGAATTTAACCTGATAATGCTGTTTCTTCGTGTACCTCTTAGCCCAAACACTTGACGTTCTCCCTGGATGAATTAATCCACAAATGAGTCTTGTGGTTTGCTCACCTGAGGATGAAGAAAAATAGGGTCTGAAATAATTCCACTTGTGTTTTGAGGTATTTTTCTCTGAAAGGGTTGAGGGAGGAAATGCATAACCTTTCCTCACAGTGTGAGGGAGTGGTTTGGACTCTATAAAATTAAACAAGGCTTGAATTTTCTTCTCTCTAATATTAAATACTGACAAACCTTATCAAACATGGGTATAGCAGTTACTGTCTCCAACCCTGTGTTCTTTTATATTTCACACTGCACTACTACAGGTTAAAAAATATAGTAAATTTTAACAGAGGATTTCTTAGAGCTATGCTGCGATGAAAATTCCTTTTTATACCTATCACATGGTCTGAAGTAACTTTTTTATTTCTGCATAGTCATGGTACTGTACTGAAATGCAGCATGGGGAAAAAAATAATGACATTTCAATAAGCAGAATGTCCTTTTGTTATCTGAGCTGAACAAACTGGTGTGCTCATCAGGAGCCTCATCAATTTTAATAAGCTATCAGCTCCACAAGTCTTCAGGAAGGCACTGCATGGTGGAAGCTGGGGCATTTTGGGGAAGAGAGCTGCAAATACAATCAATAAATGAAACTGAAGGGAAATACAAGGTTCACATGGTGGTACAGCAGGTGGCTTGTAAATTGTTTCAGAAAAAAATAATCAAGTAACTCTGTCTCCTGGGTTACTTTGTCTGAAGCAGGAGTTTGAAGCAATTTTGGGGATTCCTGGGCAGGAATTTGGTAATTTATGTACACATTTCCCTGTTGGGTGAGCTGGTTGCAGCTATGATCCTATTCCAACTTTGGCTTCATTCACCTCCGGACCCCTAGCCCACCTTGTGTGCTTCTACTCTTACACAGCCAATAGCTTGCATTTCTATCCACAAACCCACAGGGACAAATTCTTTAAGCCTAAATATTAATGCTTGTACACACATGCTCACCTCTCCTACAAAAAACAAACCACCAAGTGCATATCTGCAGATGTTAGTGCTTTTAATTGTGCATCTTATGTTAAAGTACACAGCAAGTAAGCCTAACTTGCCTATTTTTTTCCACTTTATTGTGTGTCTATATATCTATTTTTAGCTACAGTAAAGAAAAATTAATGATGTAATGATTCTGTCTTAAATTAATCCTTCACATGGGGCTGATATTGCCCCATGGCAATAAAATTTGTGTCCTTTCAGTAAAATTGGTTAAGGAACAAGTGCTGAAATCCCTCTGTCTGTAACTACCAGCAGCAAATGCTGCTGATGCTTAGATTTTTAGTGGAATCAGTGTTGGTGGCAACTTAACCCTGTGAAACAGAGGAGTTGTTTCTCTTGGAGAGAAAACTCTGTGACCCCTTTTGTCAAGGCTGAAATCTCTTGTTACTGCTTAAGTTTGAACTGAGCAAATATTGTTGGGGTTAGGACAGAATTTTATCCCAAAGTGACAGCACAGTTCTGGTGTTTGGTTCATTGATTAATTCATTTTCCAGGTGAAAAATAAAGCTGGTTTAACTCAGATTAGCAGTGAACATGTGTGCAGTATCTGGAGTGCTGTTACATGTTATTTTGTGTGTGTATGTCAGCAGAAAATGAGGAATGAGCTCTAAGTGTTCATATTATTATTAATAAAATGCAGTGTGTTTGATTGACATGTCTTCTGATCCTGGAATAACTGGAATTAAAGCAGAGATCTTACAGCTGATTTTGCTGAACTGAGCCACCAGAGTGGGGTTTTTTTCTCATGTCCCCCATCTAATTTCTCAGATGTGAAACCGCAGCTCACCTGGTCAAGGGAGAGTTGCTGGTTGTCAGTCGACTTCCATAGCTGATCTGTAGACTTATGGATATCTTTCTCTTCCTTGAGATCAGCACTCATCCAGAGCATGAATCTCATATATATATATATTTTTTTTCTGTTTTGACATCTTAATCCTCCCTAATTTGGCGTTATTCCAAAACTAACTGCAGTAGTAACAAAGGGTAGTGGTGAATTTTGAATACATTTTGTTTTGATAATGGGGTTGAGATGGAACATCTTTTTACACTGAAAAATCTTGTTTGGGTAGTAATGTTATTGCAATGTTTTCATGGTGTAATAATTTGTTTCTGCTGATATACATCATGTGATTCAATTATTCCAGTTAATGGTCCATTTAGAGCTTTCTTCATCTGTTTGATTTTTCTGTTCCTTTCCCCAGCTTGGTTTTTTAATGGATGGGTCTGCAACAACTCAAAGGGAATGTTTCAGTTTATGAAGTCCTCTGTTGCAGAAAACATAAGTAAAAGTACTGGAAACATTTATTTACAATCAACAATTCCAAGTTGCAGAGGAGGACGGGTGAGGACTCAAACACTTAATTAACAGCAGAGAGAGCTGAAGCTCCCAAGTGCCCTCTTGTACTTGGGAGTTTAAACCCAAAACCTTGGTGCTGAAGTAGAAGCAAGTTGTTAAAAACCTCATTTTTACAGCAATGCAAGAAAATGGAATAAGGCCAGAAATGGTATTAATCCTAAGATCCTGTGATCTTCACTAAATTAGCTTGTTGTCCTTTCTTAAAGGCTAATGCATTTTACATTTTACTTTTTCTTGAGGAATTTATCAGTTGTGCCAGCAGAATTAAACAGAAGAGAAACAGAGGCTTGTAAACACAATAAACCCACTAAATACTCTGCAGTGCCCAGTTCATCTCTCAGCTGTCTTAATTCTCCTGAATGTTTGGAAGCAAGATGAAAATAATTCTCCATTTACATTTGAACTCTCACTTTGCATTTGGTCAGGGCTGAGCTTTTCAAGTCAGTTTATGTGGTCCTTATTTATAAACATTTCCAGTTGTTGGAGGCTCAGGATTTTGCAAGCTGGACATTAAGGAAAACCTCTCTCCATGATGAAGTTTTGCCCCACCAGTAGACAGCAGGAGGAAATGTCCATTTGCTTGTATTGAACTATGAGAATTCAGATGAACAAAAGGATAAAACCAATTTAATTTCTGGTGCTACTGCTGTTTTATTGGGATTGACTTACGTGGTATTTTGAACCTAAATGCCTAACATGACATTTGATTAAATCCAAACAAGCCTGAGGCAGCAGTAAATCCAGGACAGTGGTGGCTTCGTGCTTTCTTCATTTACAAATTTGGGCTAAAGTACTTCAACAGAACTCTTGATTCTTTGCCTACAGAAGAGCAGCTAGATCTAAAAAACAAAGAACAGATATATATCTATGTCTATAAAAAACTGGTGGACCTTGTTGAGAGCATGGGTCAATTTAAGGGTTCCAAGTTGTGGATTTTTTGTGGAACACCAGCTTGGAAGGGACCTGAAGGATCACCTTTCAACCACATGAGTGAGGAGAGCCTTTGAATTGGAGTTGCCTTGTTTGCATCACAGGACTTGTCCCGAGAAAGCAGCACTAGGAAGAGGAAAGGTTTGTTCCTTTCACCCCCAACACATCCAGACTTGCTTGGGCCACAAGCCAGGCAGGATCTGTGAGCTCAGCCTGGTCCTTGGGAAGGGTTGGGATACAGCAGGTGAGCCGTGAGCCGGGCAAGGCAGTGAGGAGTGGCCAGCGATGGGCAGGGCAGGCTGAGGTGCTTTTGTCAGCCCCTAATTCAGGTGTCTGCCCTGCCTGCAGCCTGCCAGGGTGGTGGCTGCACTTCTGTCAGCTTGGGTCATGTGGGATAGAATCAATAGCATGGGAGTAACCTCTGAGGAAAGGGGATGATGTGACTGCTGTGCTCTTCAGGAGGGGACATTAAGGATTAGAGTTAAGTGGAATTCTGAGCTATAAAATCCTTGTCTTTTAAAACTTACTTGTTATGTGGTACTTGCAGGTGAAAGCCCCCTAGAATGATGAACTTCCTCCTCCTCATTTGCTCAAAACCTGCTCCTTAATGATGTGATTCCTAGTCCAGCTGCTGCGGTTGGAGGAGCCCCTCTGTGGGGCAGTGGTTTGGATTGGTCTTTGCTGTGATTTTAGATGAAGCATTTCTCTGAAATTGCCCCTCAGCAGAGCCCGAGGTGCTGAGCTGCACCCTGGGAGCATCATCAGAGGTCTCAGGGCTTGTTTGGTGCTCTTGGTGTGGCTTTGACCCAGACACTCAGAGGTCAGTTGTACACCGGTGCACTTGTCAGTCTTGTTCTGGCTGTTCATGTTACACCTGGACCATCTCTGTCTTCAGACCTGTTTGGTGTTCACATCATGTTGCACTTGACCTGCTTCAAGTCTGAATTGAGCAAAATGCCAGAGCAATCTGTCATGAGGCTGCATTTGGCTCTCCCTGTCCAAAAATTAAAAAGCCTTGACATAAGCAAAAAAACAAAAAAAAAACAAAACAAAAAAAAACCAAAAGAAAAAAAAAAAGAGGAAAATGTGCTTAAACAATTCCTGTAGTTTTTGTGTAGTGACACTAATATGCTTGAGATGATGAAGAGTGTTTGTGGTAGAATCCTGGGATAGAGACAAAGAACTGAAGCCAAATAAACATTTCAGAGCAGCTTTTCAGCTTGTGGATGTAGATTTACAACAACTGGTAAATTTGCTGTGGGGCTGTGCTGTGGGGCTGTGCAAGATCAAAGGAAAAGTTGTTTATGATATTTTGGGGATGAGAGGAAAGGAACACTACAGAAGACGTAATCTGCTTGTTCCATTCTTCAGTGTTTATAACATCACAGTCCATGTTGGATACTTCTGTCACTTTAATTTCTATCCCAATCTGGAGTCCGTTGCCTGGGACCTGGAGAATAAAGAAAAAAATATAACTCTGTTTATGCTGGGACTTATACATTAGAAAGATAAGCATGCAGAGGCATAATTATCTATTATTTTTTGATCCTATATAGCTCTGGAGTTTTTCCTGATTAATTCCAGGATGACAGTGAATAGATTTTCTTCTAATATTTACATTTTATTGTTTGTGAATCAAGCACACTACTACTGGAGCTGAAGGACAAGAGTTGAATATTGGCAGACAGTTAAAGTAGGGAATTGGGCCAGTTTTGCCTCATATTTATTCTTCAGACTCTTTGGGTTTTTGATGTTTTACTAGAATTTAGTAGAAGTCAGTTTCTTGTTTGTTTTGTTTAAATGACAACTCAGTACTCCAGGCACCACTGACTCCTGTCAGGTGAAAGCAAAACCCAGGGTTTCGAGCTGCTTTTAGGCAGTTCACTCATCTTTATCTTTGATTCCTCTTACAAATAGTTGTGAGGTTCCTTTTTATTTCTTTTCCCAGTTTTTGTGCAATTTCCTGAGATAACACCACAGGCCTAACCAAAACCTTAGTGATGGGTGTTTGTTGTAATAATATGAGAGATAACATATAATGAAACATATTTCCTCTGTGGGAGTGGATATAAGTTCTCTTGAATTGCACATTGAATTTCTGCTCTTTGGTTGAATGTTATCTTCATTCCAGCCCCCCAGCTGGTTTTATGCTCAGCTTGCACTGGCGACTTTGTTTAGTCTAGAGTTCATAAGAGTTTCTCCCGAGCTGCATTGATACAGTTTTATTACTATCTTAGTGTGGTTTCTGGTACTTTCAAGCTGTTATATCAATTTTATAATGTGTCTGTGGATATTTGCACGGTTGGGCTTAGAGGGGAAGGAAGAAGGTGAAAAACTATAATGGTAGTAACCAATTCATAATCTTTGTTATTGTTTTTAATAAACTATCTCATTTTGTTGTCAATATATAAAGGCTTTTAAAGGTTTTTTTTTTTCCCCAGGAAGTGTTATGAAAATTTCTGTTATGCTTTGTCAGCATATGTTGAAACTTTGGCCTGAATGAATCAGTTTTGTTCAAACCTGAAGATCAGGAGGTTTGTCAGAGTTGTTGTCAATGACCTGCTGCTGAAAGAAGCTCAGAGTCCATGCAGGAAGTGCTGCTTACCTCCAAGTTTAATCTTGCTGCAGCCTAAGGAATAATTTCCACTTGATTTAGTAGATATTTGATCAATTTTTGCCTATCAGAAAACACTGGATCCTTTCTGAAGCAGTTGCCTGGGTTCGAAATTGCTTGGATTGAGGCCACATGTTTGTCTGAGGTGGTTTTGTTTTAGTACTTTGTAATAAACTTAAGGGATTTACACCTTGAGGGTGGGAGAAGCCCTGGCTTTGGTGACCGTTTCTTCCATGGAAAGCCTGGATTGGGGGATTTAAAGCCTCTGTGCCCTGAGGTAGTTTTGTAGCAGTGCTGGTGAGTGCAGTGTGGGTGACTGGTGTGTTTTTGTTAATATTTTTCCTTGGGAAAAGTGTGTCCATCCCCCAGCTCTGTTCTCTAAGGTCAATGCCAGATGCAGAGTCTCTTATTAAAGCCACTCAAGCAAGATTCATGCTCAATATTTCTCCATGGAAAGCAACCTTGGAATTGTTCCTGGCACTTTTTCCCTCTGTGTGTGATTCTGTGGCTCGTGTTTTTGCAGCAGACATGTGGAAATGCAGCTTTCACCATAGGTTATTTTGTGGGATGATGTATGTGCTGCACATTCATAAATTTGGGGAGGGGGCTGTCTTACTTTGTTTTCAAACAGTTGAGGTGACCTGTGACCTGCTGCAATTGAGTGATAAAACTGTGAATTTTCTTGTACCTCCACAGCAGTTCAGAATATTCAGAATTCTCCTGTTGTAGTGTGGTGATGTATATGCAAGGCTGTGTGATTGTGGTTTTTCACGTTCACTGCAGAAGGCCAGAGCTCCCCTAAGGCAAGCACAATTTATAAATGAAAATGAATATAATTTATTAGCATGCAGGTAACCCTTGCCACACAGCCAAGACTTAGATAGTTCTTAAGTTATGGCAGAAGATACCGAGCTGGCACAGGGCACTTGGCCTTGCACCATCTGCAGAGCCCACACTCCAATTCTGTGCTGTTGCCATGGGCTGCAGACTCAGACGGGAAATCATGGTAGGATGGGAAAGGGTCCAAAATACACACAGCCAGTATAAGGTTTGCAGTTAAAAGAGAGTTTCAGAGAACAGCCTATCTGTTCTGCTCACCAGGCAGGGCAAAGCAAAGCTGCCTTGTGCCCGTGTGCTTTCAATGTCCTGGTATATTTTATGTGCTCATTTTTTTAAAAGCTTGCATTTTTTCCATGTAAAGTAACGTGCATAACTTCAAATGATCCATTTATATACCAGGGGCCTGATTCAGCCCTCGCTTGGTCGTGCTGGGCTGAAAGCAGAGGAGGAAGGAGTAACCACATGGAGCTTGGGGCACGTCAGGCAGAGGAGCAGCCCACGGACTCGTTTTGGGGGTTTAGTTCTGTTTTCAGGGATCAAGGCTGAGTTCTGTGCGCTACAGAGTGTGTGTGTATGGTCCATCAAGTGACAGGGATGCAGAAGGTGTTTGGTTAGTGGAGCTGGGTGGCTTTCTCGCCCTGGGTAGATCACAGGTTAGAGTTATTAATGCATTTTCTTTGAGCTGTAGGTTAAAATAGGGAATACTGGAGTGATTTGCTTTAGAGAGCAAACAGTTTTATCATCTGCCTATGAGAGATAAGCACAATAATCTGTGTGTAATGAACTGCACAGTCTGCAGAGCTTCCAGTGTGTCTGAAGAGTAGTGTAGGACTGGTCAGCTTATGCTGCCAGACAGATGTGGGGAGAGGATAATTTCTCCAGCAGTTCTGAATTTAATTTTAGTAAAAGAGATGCTCCTTAACTAAAATTTACAGCAAATCCACTCTGAGCATCCTGCTTGGGAGGCATTCTGGACAGACAGAACAGGAGCTCAGCGAACTTCTTGTGGTAAAAACCTGCTTTGAAACTTTCTCTCCAAGGCCCATCTGTGGTTTTTAATTCTGACTGAAGGGAGCCATGTAAGAGGGTGGTTTGTTCGCCGGGCATTTTCCAATTTGGCTTGTGTATGTAGTGCCTCTCCAGCTGCTTGGAAGAATGGAACTGTGAACAGGAGTAAGGTGAGGTCTGTGTGTTACACTGCCAAATATTGCTGGATGCACTGGTGATGTATCTGTCAAGAATGAGACTGGAGCTACCAATTAATCTCATTAGAAATGAAAAACTTTGGTAGGGTTTAACCCTGGGCCTGGGATCAGCCACTGAGTCAGTTTATTTCATGACCCTGTATCTTCCAATAACTGCTGCCTTTTTATGTGCAATATAATGTCAGAAAGATTTGCTGCTTTTCCTTTTTGATTTTATTTCAATCTGACGGGAGACAGTGTTCAAATGGCAGACTGTCTCAGCCAAGCCATCTGCCTGAGCCCTCAGCAGCTCATTGTATTCCTGAAAGAGCATTCTAGGGAAACATCCCAATTCTGAAAAGTTTGAGCTGATTCTACATTAAAAGAAGTGATCCAAAAAGCTGCTGGTGATTTACATGTGAACACTGCCAAGTATTTCTCTGATGAGAGTGCATAACAAAGGAGTGCTCGAGTGGTTGAGTAAGGCTGATTGGAACAATCTGTTGTGGGCTACAGCTCTTTCTGATGCTCCACAATCGTGAGAAGCTACTGTCACTTGTATTTTCAAGCTGTATTTTGCTTAGAGGTACGGGATCTTTTGTTGTCAGGTCCCTTGAGCCAGTTGTGGAGGGGGGAGAGACAATATTTCTTGCTTTAAAATATTCATGGAGCTTGCATGGGCTGGCTTCAGCTGACTTTGTCACCCAGAGTGATTTCTAGAAGACAACAGAGAAGTTGAATTTGATTTGTCTTAATTAGGGCTTGATAGACACATTCTAATTTGACTTCTGGATCTGAATATGGATCTGCATTAATAATCAACTGCTCTTCTAACCTTGCTTTTTGTTCTCAGCTGTTGCTGAGGAGTTTGCTCAGGGAATAGCTGGAAAAATGTGAAGTATTTGTTGTGTGGACTGGTTCATCTGAGGACACTTTTCTGTTGTTCAGGGACAGCAGGTGATTTTCTGGGCTTGTTCTGTGATGAACAGCACAAGCTTTAGGAGACTCGTGTGGGAGTGATTTCTTCTACTTTTTTGTGATTTGCTGTTGAAATGAGGCAGGTCATGTAAAGCAGCTGCTTATTTTGGAACAAAATCAGCATAACACATTAAAGAACTCATTAATCACTTAGCTTGACCTTCATTTATTGTTAAAAAAACTTATTGCATCTCTTTTACATTTTGAAATGCCAGGGATCCTAAGACATATGTTATATATTCAGATCTACAGGTTAAGAGCATCAAATAGAGTTTTATTAGGGAGTAAAACCAAAACAGATTCCTGTTGAAGTATTGGCTTTCCTTTTACTCATTTTTAGGAGTGGGAGGTGGCTGTAAAGATACCTGCACAAAGAACTGCTCTGAACTCCCCTCTTGTGTAAATTTTTGTTCTGGGATGGTGGCTTCTTCCCTGTGATCCATTTTGCTAACACAAAAGCCTTCGCTTTCCTAAAAGTCTGTCAGTGCATTAACCAGCTTCTGCATCTCCTCTCCCCTCCAAAATCCCAGTGCTTATTTTACAGCAGGACTTATTCTGTAGTTAAACCCCCAAGTTCCTCGGGGATGTCTTTCTTATGTATCCCCTGTGTAGTCCTAATGGTATGAGAAGAGCTTACTGCATCAAAATCACTTTAACTTGTTACAGAGTTGGGTTTTTTTGAGGAGTGGGAGTAAATGGATCAACCATTAAAACCTAGATTAGTTTTGAGACAGAGGAAGGGATCAGTAGATTTGGTCAGAAACCTGCTCTGTAATTGCCTAATAATACAATTGTCTATTCCTGCAAGCCAAAATGGGATCATAAGCATTGGACCAAGCTTCTATTCAGCCTTTAAGGAGGGTACTCAAGCAGCATTTTCATTTTATGGGGAGGGTACAGTCAGGTTTGTGTGGTCGTTAATATATAGGAGTTCATAAAACTGGCAGCCTTAATTGGATAGAAGGGTTAGTAAAGCATGAGGTGAACCAGAATGAGATCTCTTGGGGTCTGAGTTGTGCCTCCTCTTAAAATACGCATGGCTTGGCACAGTGAGTAGCTGGGGCTGAGAGCAGCGTAGTATTAATTTTGTTTGAATAATGGCATTCATGTGCCTATGCTAATGAGTGTGTTCTGCTGCCTGTCCTGCAGATTGTGGACTGGACTCTGAGCTTATTCCACATCTCTAGTGCTTATTTCACATCCTTAATGGCTTCCTTCTGCAATAGAGCCTGTCTTGATTCCCAGTGAGGTAATGGATCAGAACCTGACCTTGCTGCACTGCTTTTCCCACAACTCTTGTGCAGCAATCACACAGCTGTTCACTGATTATTATTTTTTTTTCCAACTGGCTTCTTTGGGATACATTATTCTTTGGCCTCAACTTCCTAATTCAAGTCATCAGCCACTCTTTGGTAACAGCGTGCAGGCAGTGCAGGCAGTGGTGTTGAAGGCTTTAAGTATGTATTGCTCAAGTGTTTGGGTCTGCTCAAAATGTTGAATGAATATTAGGATTATTTTTATTGGTGGGGAATTATGTGCTTCCTTTGCCCCTCTCCTTTCTTCAGCTTATGACAAGCTAAGACAAAAGCAGCATTTAATAAAGGAGTGAGGTGTTTCAAGTAGAAATGTCTTGTAGGCTTTTTTTCCCAGTAATGTCATGGATATGTGCTCTGTTACATTAAGCATCAAGGAAGTTGCATGGACTAGCATTTCAATGTGTTTTGGAGTTTATTTGTGTTTTGGGGGGAATTTTTGAAGTATTTTTTATTCATTTATTGTGAAAGTATTGTCAATTGATGAATTATAGCTGAAAAAGGGTGGGAGGAGGAACAGAAATCAATACTTGGCAAGCTGGAAATCTCAGCTGCAGTGCACCTTAGAATCACTGAAATGCTGGTTAGGATTTACTCCTGGAGGTTGTTTAGTCCGTTTCCACTTCTGGTTGTTCCTGCCAGGAGTAGATCAGCTGAGTGATGGCTTTGCATCTCTAAATCTTGGAAACACCTCTGTGGGAGGTCCCACAGCCTCGCTGAGCAACCTGCTCACTTTTTTAGAGAAGAAGTTTCTCCTGATGTCCAGCATGAGGCTCTTAAGTCACTGTTTGTGCCAATGCCCATCACGTGCTGCTTCTGAGAAGAATTTGACTCCATATATTTTGAAGCCACCGTTCAGACAGTTGTAGGTGCTTTTTAAATTGGCCTTTAGTGTCCTCAAATCCAGGCTCTACAAGCCCGGTTCCCGTACCCTCACCATTTCCAGGCAGAGACCATCTGGTCTCTCTGCAGTTTTTCCACATCCCACTTGAAGTGGGGAGCCTAAAATAGTGTTCCCCACAAACCTGCTGAGGGATTGAGCAAGCTGGACCTCAGGATCAGCTGCTGTTCTCTGATCATTACTATTATGTTATATTGTGTGGTTTCCTCTCATCTCTGCCTCCCTTTGAGTACAGGGACCTTTCAGGTTGGAAAGTGCTGCTGAATTATGTGGTTGAGGCTGTGACTTCTTTGAGGTGGAAAAAGAGAAGTTTCAAATGTAGAATTTTCATTCTGTCAGAGCACGAAACTCAGAGAGCCCTTTGGAGTTTCCACTTCATTTCATGACTGGGATGCTTGCTGCCACAAGCAGGGGTTCTTGAGTTCCTTTGTACCTATTGGTACAGTCAAAACTATTTCTGATGTTTAAAAAAACCAAAATGAAACAAAAATGAAAAGGCCACTGCATCTCCAAACCACCGAAAAACCCAGCAAAATCAAACCAACAAAAATCCTTCAAGTCTTCTGTGTGGCAATTGAAGATTACAGTTTTTTTTGCAAACTCACCTGAGTTACAGCTATTGCAGTGTGTGAGAATATCAGTGTTTTCACTGTGCAGACACCTTCAAAACCAAGGGTTTGAAGTCTGGCTGTGAGTCTGCTTCTGCCTGAGATCTGGTCTCAGGTTTCAGTGCTTGTTTTCTTTCTCCTTTCCTTTCCTGTCCCCCCAACCAGTGTTGAATGCACAACCTGCCTGATGATTTTAAACTCAGAAGATGGGAAAGAAGGTTACAGCTGACTCTCTTTTGTAATTCCTTATCACTGGCTGCCCTTCCTAAATTTACAGTCACTTACATGAATGCTGCCTCCACGTACTTGGAGAATTGAGGCATTCTGTGCAACTGGAGAAGTGAGAAGCAAGTATTTTGGTTTTTCCACCCACTGCATTGGGGACCTTTCACAAAAAACCAAAGGCTCATTCAACATTTCTTTGGAAAAATGTGAGTCTAAACACTGCTTGCCCAGGAAAACAGGTATAGGATTATGTTTTAGTCTTACATAACCCTTAAAAACATAACGTCACCACCAAAAATTACAGACCAATAATATAAAAGCAAGCAGTTGAAGAGGATTCTGTACCAATTAAAATAGCAATGCTGGTGACTGTGCAAGTTTCAGTGTAGCCACACTGCTTTTCTTCCGTCTTTCATTTATTTTGCTTCTAGGGTTATAAACTTTGAGAGAGAGGGGGATGGAGACCGTGACACTGAAAGTTATGTCTAAACTTGTTCAGCTCTTGAACAAAGCTCCTAAATCTCGAGTTTTGAAGTAATTAGTAAAAATAACTGATAAGAGTTCTAACTTTCTCTGCTGTGGAAATGTTGAGCTTGTGCTGAGCCCTCCCTGGAAGAGGCTGGATCCCATTAGCCAGCAGTGCCACTCCTGGATGCAGGGTTCCCTCAGAGGAATGGAAGAAGATGGGAAAAGAGTAGAGACTTCTTTTTTACATAATTAAAAACTCGGGGAAATGTCAGCAGAGATAATGCTGACTAATGAGGTACAGACTGCAAATATTGGTATATCCCAGAAAATGGTGTTCTCCTGTCTGGAGCACTGGAACTAAATTGGGTTTGGTAGTAGCAAGAGGGAACTTGCTCCCCACACACAAATTCATGTCTGTCTTGCTCTAATTGAAGTAAACCCCCTGTGAAATTGCTACCCAGAAATGACCTCACCAAGGCTGTTTGCTCAAGCTCTTGGCAATCAGTTTTGAATACTTAATGCAGTAGCCAGAAAGCAGCAAAAAACCTCCCATGTGCTAGAGAATGGGTGAGGTGGTGGTGTTGTCCCTTACACTAAAATGCTCTGAAATTCCTCTCTGCTTTTAGTTGGGAAAAATAATTAAAATAGTCTTTTAATGTTGCATTTATTAGTTACACCCTGCCATGTGAAATCCAAAGAAACGGCTCTGTGTAGATGCTGAAAATGCCAGAGGTTAGCTGAGCTTCAACACTTCATATTAATCTGAGTAACTGTAGTGGGCTACTTAAATACAAACATTAGGGGGGAAAAAATCCTGCACTACTCTTGTTGCCAGTGAGACTTTGAATTTAGGTAATTTCATGCGTGCAGAGGTAGACTTTATTTTTCCTCCATCAGCTAAAATAACAATAAAGCTCAACTTGGTATATTTATTTAATGAAACACAGGATCCCTGCCCTGATGGTTTTAATCAGTCCCCTCGCTATGTGGTAATTAGGGGTTCTCTCCCGTGGTTCTGGTTTTACTTAACTTTCAGAATGTGCAGCCAGTTTAAGTTTCGAGAGATACTTGCAGCTAAATGTTGCCTCATTTACATGCAGATTATCCAGAGGGGACCCTTGAACACACGCTCACTTACAGAAATGCAGCCCCTTTCAGCACTTGCTCATTCAGGGAGCAGCCTTCTCCAGGAAAATGTTATCTTTTGTCAGGAACTAATTCATTCCACTCGGGGGATGTGACCAGCCCTTTGATTCCTCGCACACACGAGGGTTCAGAAGCTGGAGGTGGCTCAGAGCCAGCTTTGCCTGTGTCCCGATGGATGCAGCTCTGCTAATTCAGGAGAGCATCCCTGCAATCAGGTTCAGGCTGTGCATCTGTCACAGCGAGCCCTGTGTTAAACACAGGTCGAGAAATGGGCTTTTCCTGCCCAGACAGAGCCTGTCAATGCTTCTCATCTCTGTTTAATAACCAGCTCCCTTCAAGGGACCTGAGAAATGTTGTATTTGTGCCTCTAACCCTGCAGCTGGGTGCCATTTGCTCCTGGCAGCCACGGAATCGCTGGAAGTAGAGCAAATACAGAGCATTTAAAGCTCTCTAAAACAGCTTCCCTGCATAATGTGTGATGTTAAAATACTAGGTGGCACTTTGGTCCGGCGTAAAAGTTTTATTGGTGTGAGTTTGAGCCAGCCACATTATTCAGGAAGCCACTGCTGAGCTCTCAAGTCATCTGAAACGTGTGCTAGTAAAACCCTTTTTATAAAGCAATACAACCCCGTGCAAGCTCTGTGTGTAACTCCTCATCTGTGTCCTGGGATTTAGCTGGTGGGATGTTTGGGCTGCTGGCTTGTACAGGTACTCTGCTTGTAAATCCAGACAGGAGTGAGCTTCTCCCAGCCTCAGGATTCTGGGGAAACCACCTCTGCACTGTGCTGAAAGCTATTAATTAAACTTTTCTCATTGCAGAACCGAGCCCTGCTGCTGGTTCATTTCCCTCCCCAAGTGTTGGAGGGAATTTGTAAGGTTTTATCCAGCACACCATGTACTTACATGTTTCTGAACCTATTGTAGTTGTATCTGGTGTCTTCTCTACAAGGACAAATATCAAAAAGCCTTCCCAAAAATGTGACCATTGAAGGGATGACACTGTGACAGTGGAACTGGATTGCAAAAGGGGAAGGAAAGTTCTCTTTTATAGCTTTTGTCTCAGAATAAATTAATCTGAGAATGGATTAATAGGAGATTAAAGCATTTGAGTTGCAAATACAAGTCAGTAGCTGGAGAGATTTGGGGTCAGAGCTGGGACAAGTGGTACAGGAGCTTTGTTCCCCTGATGTGAACCTACACCCAACTGGTTCCAAGGGTCCCATGCCACAAATATCCCCCTGCTCCCATTCTGGGGAATACTGGTAATTCTGAAATGCCCTCATAGCAGAAATGCAGTGTTGGGCTAAAGGTCTCTTGTATTCTGAAGGGAGTGGGATCTCTTGTTATTTGTCTAAAAAGCTGTTCAGATTCTGAGCTAAATAGGTCTTTCCAGGCTTCTTCACTCGCTCCTTTGATCTGGTTTGGCACTTTTCTCTTTCATTCTGTTGTAATTTTTTTTCTTTGCAGCTCAGCTGCTCTTAATCACAACAGCTCATGAATTTGGGTACAGAGTTTAGCTCTGACTTTGAGGGGGTTCATCTTTACGGTTTTTTTTCATAAATAACAAACCCAAGTAACTGGTGTGCTTTAAACAATTTCAGTAGGAAGGCTTGTTGTGATGCATTGTGAGAAACCTGTTTCACTGGTACCAGTAACAGTCTATTAACAGCAGCTGAACTTTAAACTTACTGCCCACAAAAAACCTCATACACTTAAAACAAAGGTAATTTTCTGTTGTGAAGAAGACATAGATACGTAAGTTCTTTTAAAAATACGGTTGTGGAAGAGCTGTGCGTGAATACTGTGGTTTGGAAACCAAGCAGGAGGTGGAGATTGCAAAACAAATTGCTCAGAATTCTTCATTCTCCTCACAAAAAAAAAAGGGCATGAGGAAGGATGACCAAGAATGAGAATTATGAGCAAACAGCAGGGAACCCAGCACTGAATGGATTTACTGTAATAGTAGTACACTGCAGTTAGTTCTGGAGTAGAATCCTGTGAAGAGCATGTAGGTGAGTGCAGGACTAGTGATGTCCCCTTCTTTCCTGAAGGGTCAAATATTATTCCTGCTTTTATGTTAATAGGCCTGGATGCAGTCAAAATATTTGAAATATTTGCAAACATCTCCAGGTTTGTCCACGTTATTTCTAGGGGGATGTAGCAGTGGATTGAAGATTGTGGGTGAATAAATGTGGCAAGGTTTGAAAAATGGGATCTGCATTTACTGCTGGGGTTCTTCTGTGGAAAAGGAAAACTAATCCCTTTGGGGAAAATAGGAAAAGGAAAGCAGATCCCTTTATGAAGATAAAGACATGTATGGGATAGATTTTTCTTGTATTTCGAGTATCTTTTTATTCTTTCAGCAAGGCTTGACTTTATTTAAGTTGAATATTGCTGCTAATTAGTACGGCACTGTACCCATTATATAGATGTGGCACTGAAAATTCAATTAACTGTCCAAGACCACCTTTTAAGTCAGTTTTAAAATTGGGATTGACTTTAGATGTCCTGGCTGGTTCACATTTTGAGTTTTTGTGTTCTCCTGGTGTGAAAATTTAGAGTTTAAGATTCCAGAGGACAAGTTGCACTTGGCACAGTGCCAGCTGGTGATGGGAATCTTTAGCTGTGATTTTATACCATGAGCATCAAGCCTTCAGTGAAAATAACTGCAAGACCTTAGTGCAGTAAAAATCACTGATGTTTGCAATAAATTCCACAGCTGCTTTGAACTGCTTGCTCATCTGATGTTTTCTCTCCAGCCTGGTAGGAGTCATGAGAAACAGCAGTGAAAATCTTAAGTAGCCAGATGACTCTGGGGATTTCCATTCAGCTCAGCTGTGGCATTCTGTCAGATTGAAAGTCAGTGCATCACAATGGAATGTTCTAAGGAGCACGGTGTGTACAGCCAGCCACCTTTGGGTAACATTTCCATGCAGTGGGAGAGCAGAGCACTGTGAAACCTCATGACAGAACACGCTGGTGCAGCTCCCTAGCAGCAACCTCCACCTTATCTGCCTGGTGACAAACGCTGGCTCAGCCCAGCAACTTCTGCTTTCTGATAAGCCAAGGTGGTTTCCTTCTTGCAAATGATGGGAAGGTCTCTTTCTCTTTCTCTCTCTGAAGCTCAGTCTTCTATTTTTGGATTCAATTTGCATCGCGTTGGTGATGACTCCGCCAGCTACGTCAGAGACTGTCATGGTTCCTTTTTAAAATATTCTCCAGCTGGGCAGAATTAGGGCATACCAGGCACATGAGGAAAGCCTCTTTTCCCCTTTCAGCAATATGGAAGTGCTGTGTGGGTTCTCTGGGTGTTTGGTGCAAATTTCCAAGCGTTGTAGGCAGCGTAGAGGTGGAGATGACGACACACAAGAATTTGTGTGCTGCTTCTAACTCACACCCTGCTTACAAAACACTGCAAGGGCTCAAGCCTTATATAAATAAGCCTATAAAGCTTACTATTATAATAAATAACTTGGAATTTTTTTAAAGTATTTCTTGCTGGTGTTTTGCAAGTACTAAATAAGCTTTGTAGTGCTTATTAAGGCAGACGGTATTACAAGTTTAAAACAAAAAGGAAAATATGAAATGTATGCAGAAGTGATTTGTTTAAAATGACACCAAAAAGTGGCAAAACTCGAAAGAATCCTTGAATCTGAGTTGATATTATGGTGCTTCCTAATGGCCAGAAGTGCTGTTAGTTCAGGACTTCTGCCAGTTCTTCAGGGATTGAAGCAAAGGGGTCCTGAACATGCTGTGAGGCTGCAGCAGAATTCAGGAGTTTTCAGAGCAAGCCCAGCACCGCATGAATTTACAGCCCACAAACAGTGGAGGGGGGACACGACACAGCAAAGCATCTTCAGCATCCTGTTCTATCCCCAGACAAGAAATGGGATGCTGTCTTCCTGAAATTCCTTTGGATACTGAGAAGTTAGCAGAGGGTGGTCTGCTTGAGATTCAGGGAACAAAGGGTTGTGCCTTTCTTAGGCCGTGGAGTGTTGACTGTTCATTTTAAGGAATTACTCTGGTTCGAGGTTTTGCAGGGAATTTTGCTGGAGAGAGATGCTCCTGCAGCAAGCTGAGAATGGGAACTGCCTTCTTGGATTGAGCCAACTCTCAGTGCATCGCAAATGATTTGATTACAAAACTCCTTTCCACGTTGAAAGTGAAATCTCAGTCTGTTTCCATTTGGTCTGTCCCAGGAGGAGTTTTTATTTCTTCTACAGCACTCTGGTAGATGCTGAAGGTGAAGGGGGATGCATCTGCTACTGCATTTTTCTTTATGGCAGCTGTATAGAGAGTTTATTAGTGTCTATTTTATAAAACTTTACAAAAAAAAATAATCAATCCCACATTTTTTTATGGCTCCTTTTAGAGCTGCAACTCATTTCAGTGTTACATTAACTAAGAACTGGTTTAGCACAGATAAAAGCAGCTTCTGTCATTAATCAGCTAAGAATATGATTTCTTTTTTTAATTACAAATAGAAAATTCCAAAGGCCTGAGGAAGTTCACTAGCATAACTTAAATATAAAACAAAAAGTTGTGATTTATTGCTTTCAGATCAGGCTCTGACTTTACCAAATGGATCTGGTGTTCATCTGAGCTCCAATCATGTATCTGAAATGAGCATCTGGGCTCCTGTCTCTTATCTACAGAGAAACCTGTTTTAAACAATGGCTCTTCAGACCAATAAAAATTGGTTACTCAGTAAACTTGGTTATTTAAGGTAAAATTGAGTTCTGCATGGAAATTTAGGCTCGTTCCATAAATGTGTGTGACCATAAATTTATCTGGTTGAGTAAACTTGTAACAACACTCCTAAATTAGACATAAAGAACAGCCTTTACATAAGTCATGTTAAACCTCTGGAAATGTTACTGATTTATGAGCAGATGAATTTCCTTGTTGCTAAATTTGTTCTAAAATGTCTCTTCCTCTGGAGAAAAATAATTTTCAAGCGTTGGTCTCACTGGTTCTGCGTAAGCTGTGGGGTGGATCCATCCTGATGTGCCTTGCAGAGCTGGTCTAACACCTTCTGGTGTTCCTACCACAAGGCAGGACAGGACTTGAGTGTGGATCTCTCCACCTCCTCCCCAGCCTGCCCGGTTACCTGGGCACCCAAATGTTCTTCCAAGGAAAACGGGAGTTTCCAGCAGAGTTACAGCAGCAGAGCTGGGGAGATGGGACTGCTGGGAGTCCCTGGAATGGTGCTGGTTTGGAGCTTGGGTACGACTGATGGGTGAGGACCACGTGGGGCCATGCCAGCATCAGGGTGACACCAGGGACAGGCAGAGCATTCCATATCTGTGGATTGGATTTTGACGTTCAGATTTGCAGTTTCGTCTTCTGCAAGGCCATGAGATGTTCATGAAAGTGCTTTCCAAGCACAGATCCCAGTAAATAATATAAATATCTTAATGAGAGCTAATTGTCCCTTATGGGGGAAAAGTTTCATTTTCATCACTGCAGATTGAAACCATGTTGGAGGTGGATGCTTGCAACAGAGGCCAGACTTGGCTCTGAGAACTGAGCTCGTCCTTTCCCAGGAAAGGCTCTGGAGTGCAAATCCTGCCCTTCCAGCATGGGTGGCAGCTGCACCGAGCTGTGTTTGTGCTGATGATGGGTTGGGATCCCAAAGCAAGCAGCACCTCTGTTCAGGTGCAGCAGGAGAGGACTTGGTAAATAGGATCTCATCCTCCTCGTGCCCCCAGATCCAGACTGTTGTGGTCTTTTAATTGCTGTCTCCTAGTGAAAATTTCTAGTGTGATTTTTTTTTTTCCCATTAGCTAGAAATTGAAGTTAAAGAACAGAAAAGTGCAAGAGGCATGATGTGTGCCCTAAGAACAATGATCTGGCTCTGTACCCAATGTGAGAAGGAGCAGAGCTGTTAAAGAAGAGCTCATCAGTGCTTTAAAGTGATTTTTCAAAGTGAGAACATTCCTGAAACAGAAACCTGAAGAGTCAGGTGCTGGTGGAAGTAAAACTGAACAGAACATTTGCACTAAAGCAGGTTAACTGCACCATCCAGTTGGATCCTGCTTTGAAATTCATGAGCTCTGAGTTTTGTTCTTGTAACTTGAGCTGGGTTGTATTTTTGGAGGATTATTCACTAAAATGAGTATCGTGGTTGAGAGTTTTTCCAGGCGTTGATTTCAATGCAAAATAAGCAGGGGCATACATTTGATAAGGCTGTCTTAAAACTGAAGAAATGGAGTTGCTCTGTATTTGTCAGGGTTGGTCCCAGCAAGAAAATGGCACCCAGACAGTTGTCCCCATTTATGCCATGGTTTGATAATGATTTCTAAGGCTTCCACACTGTATGTCCTGGAATATAACAACTCTGCAGTTGAGGGGGAAAAAATATGATATTTCAGAATATTCTTAATGCCAATGAACAAAGAGAGAAGATCAAAGCCAACCAATCAACCCCATTTTTTTGTTTTTTTGAATTGATTTCTAAAGGCCCCGTTACTATAGTAACTCCAGGAGGTCTTTTAATTACAAAATTTGTAGAAACGCTTTAATTATTCAGAACTGCTTGGCGGGGGGTGGGGGGGGGAACAGTGGCACAAATGCTTTTTAAAAAATATGTAGAAAATTTGCAAACAAAGCTTGACAGACTTGTGAAGCACACCAGGGGCTGGCACACCATCAGCACAAACACAGAGTTCAAGCTCTCAGCAAGCAATCCCCTGTGAGAGGGTTCCCCTTTGGCTGAAGAGAGACAAATCCCAGAGAAATCCCCATCCATCCCCGTCCAAATCAAGCACTTCCCTCTGCACAGATACAGATGGCAGAGCTTATTCTTTCTCTACCCCCTGTTCAATTACAGTGTATCTGAGTGGAGCCCCCGTGTTATCACGTTAATTAGCAGGTTAGGGAATGCTCACTCCTGGGAGAGTGGAATTCCAGCACAGTACCAGTGTGTGTTGCAGCTACTGAGCTCTATCAAAGAGGAATCATTTAGCAGTAACGAGCACCTTTCAAATAATGATTGCATTTAAAATAGATGCTGTCATCTTTTATCATCAGGTACATTTCCAGAATGGATTTATACTCCAAACAGACTTATATTTATGGTACCAGAGTAGAATTGGAGACATCATGTGAGCAATTTTGAAATGCCATCTCTTGACTTGAATCCATGCTGAGCTAATGTATTTGGCAGAGCTGCTGGAGCTTTGGGAGTCACTGACACCCCTCAGGAATGCAGTAGTGAAATTTGGGTTCTGAATCGAATCTCTGGATTGAATTTGAGTTTTAGCCCAAGCCTAAGTGGCTTTGCCTGTACTAAACTACTTCACTTGCTTAGCTGTGTTGGAAACAGAATCTGCTTCTCTTCAAACCCCTTGCTTTGCAGTTTTCTGGTTTTATTCATTTTTCTGCTTACATGCTCCCTACTTGCCCTCTGTATGTCAAAACCTGTTTGCTTCTATGGTGTGGCCAGGGTTTAATCCTACATTTCATATTGCCTGTTCCATTTCTGCAAGACTTGGACCCCCTGAAGTAATGGGGGTTGTAGCAATCTGGGCCAAGAAGTCTGGATTCTGTCAAATCTACTGTGCAAGTGCAGGGGGGAAAGAAAAAGATTTAAAAAAAATCATCCTAGATTCTTATGATGGTTTGGGTTGGAAGGGGCCTTAAAGACCATCTTTAACCCTCTGCCATGGGCAGGGACACCTTGCACTAGACCAGCTGGATTTTTTTCATTCTTGAATAAACTAGTTAGTGTTCAGTGTTGGAAATAGTAGAAATAAGGAATTGCAATGCTGTATAAAGTAATAATGGGTGTGGATACCATTGTGACCCTGGTAATTAGCACTTCTCTCTCAGCCTCTTCATTAACCCCTGGTGGCAGCACTGTGGTTTGAAGTGCATGTGTGTAGTTGTGAGGCATGACTGGGTTCAAAGCAGGTTTGGTGAGGTTTGTTTCCATCCTTGGAAAGGCATCCCTAATATCTGCTGCATGTAAAGATGCAGGTTTTGAGCAGAGGCATCCCAGGAACTCAGTGGGAGATGAAGTTGGACTTCGCCTTGTCAAACAGCAGGCGCTCTGAAGGTCTGGGAACAACTCCCCTTCAGCCAGTTATATTAATGAAAATAAAATATTTTGTGAATCTTCCAAAATCTCAGTTACATAAAATTTGTCCTCACTTCTAAAACCAACAAGCAAATTGAATTCACTGCTACCGTGGGAGTGTTACTGGTTTTATTCTTTCCTACTGGTGTAGTTCCTAGTGCTACAAGGAACATCCTGTACCTGCTGTTTACTGAGCATGGGTTTATGTCAAACAGAACAATAAAGGATGTTTGCTAACCCCCCTTGGGGTGGTTTGCTGTGAGCTGCATTACTTGGCCAGAGTGAAAATGCACCACAAGTTTTTGAAAAGGTTCCCCCAAGACTCATGTGCTTACACAATGTCAGCAAGTTGCAAAATTCTTCCCCTGAGATGCTTTCACAAACACCACCCTGGTGTAGTGGATGCTTTTCCACGTTTTTCAAAGTCTGGGATTATGTAAATGCAAGGAGTCGTGGTTAACAAAGCTTCAGTGTTGGTGAATTCCTGGGAAAGAATTTGTTCCTCCTGAACATCTCGCATTCTGTGTAAGCTGTGGCTGGGCCGTGTGAGCGGGGAGAAAATGGGAACTTTCTTCACCTGAGGAATAATCTGTGCCAATGTAAAAGGAATCACACTGTGCTCAGTTCTGGGAGCCCATTCAGGAAGGACATGGAGGGGCTGGAGTGAGTCCAGAGAAGGGAATGGAGCTGGGGAAGGGTCTGGAGTGGCTGGGGGGCTCAGCCTGGAGAAAAGGGGGCTCAGGGGGGACCTTGTGGCTCTGCACAACTCCCCAGCAGGAGGGTGCAGGCAGCCAGGTCAGGCTCTGCTCCCAGGAAAAAGGGACAGGAGGAGACGGAACGGCCTCAAGCTGTACCAAAAGAGGTTTAGTTTAGATGTTCTGAAATATATTTTCATGGACTTAACCTTCTGCAAGCCAATAAAGGATTATTTCTCAGTTTGTGAAGCGAGCTAATGGTATAGAATTTCAGCACCTGTAATTGTGAGAAGCCCTTGTTAATCCTTGTCTTTAAAAATCGCTTTCAAAACAATTTATTTTAAAAAAAGGGAAAAAAATGCCTTTTTCCCTTTGAGTTTTGGGAAGAGGACTATAATTTGGGTGTTCTTGTGATGCAAGAAAAGAGCAAATATCTTGTATAACATCTCAATATTTCAAGAAAAGTGGAAAATGCTTTCCTTGAATGATAACTTTTAATGGTTAAAAGTAGCATGTCTGTTGTGTCTTAATAGCACAACCTCCTTAAGGTTCAAAACTGCCACAGATGATGAAGTTTCCATTAAAGGATAATAAAGTCTCTCTGTCAATGTGACAAAAGAACTCCCTTATCTCTGGAATAAGAATGCTCTTTGAAGAGAGTCATAAAAGGCTGAGCTATGCAATAAGTGTGGTGGATGGTTATTTTGAATTTCTATAAAGTGCATCAGCCCAAAGGCTAAAGGGATTATCTGGGAAGTGCCAAAATGTGAAAGATGAATGCTTTCCTTCTGTGCAGTGAATGACATCTCTTTAGAAAGCACAGGTATGATTTGTTCTTGTCTCATTGGGAATGATTCCCTGAAATGAGCAGAGCCTCTCAGATCCAGGGGATGCAGCTCCAGTGGAGCTAATTCAGCTTATCCTGAATGCAGATCTGGAGTGTAAATAAATAACCATAACCCTGATCCAGCACATTTATCCACCTCTGCCACTGGAACACCTTCCTTCTCTTAACTTTCCTTACCCTTTAGGTGAATTATAGTGACCAGGAACAGGCATTTTCCACACATGAATTTACTTCGGAATTGCTCTCCCTCACCTAAGTGTTTGCAAGTCTGAAATCAGAGGTACATTGGATATAGTCATATTTAATGTTTATGCATTACTTTTTCATATTTTATTGATAAACTGTTGAAATACTGAGCTTTTACTCAAAGGCAGTGGGAATGAGGCTGAGGAAAGAGTTGCATTTTACTCACTACTGGCCATATACACAAAAATTATTTTTTAAATTTTTAACTAGCAAAGAAAAACTGTTTCCATTTCATCACATTCCTTGTGTGCCAAAAGTGTAAAAGCCCCTTTAAGAATGAACAACTTCGGAAATAATTGCCACAGCACTGTTCTTTTATGATGGAAAATAAAAGCAAAAATCAAAAGCAATGTGAAATTTATTCACCAAAATTCAAGTTATTAAAACCTTTGAATGGTTTTGGTGCTTTTTCATTCATTAAATGCCAGGACTCTGGGGAAAAAATAAAGGGATGTAGGTGAAAGCTATGAATTCAGATTTCCAAGCCCCTATCATTCCCAGTTAGGTTTGGCAAATGGCAGAACAAAATTAATGATGCCAAATTATCCTTCAATGCAGTGTGTGATAGCTTAACTCTTTTAGCTGTTCCAGGGTTGTAAATGATGAAACTGATAACACACTAATGTGATCCTTTCAGGCTTCTCGTTTGTATTAATGAGTTTTAGTCATCTAAGGCAACTGATAACCACTGATTAATAGCTCAGCAACTTCCACACTGGCATCAAAGCCTGATCTTTCTTTTTTTTCTTTTTATTTTTTTAACTCTTTGATGGGTCAGGAGTTAAGACAGTTAACAATTAACTCTGAGCTTAATTGAAATCCAGATGTAAAATTTTTGATGGAAGTTAATTTGATTCTGGTCTCTGTGCTTATAGCTGATTTTGGTCTGATTTTTTAAAAGAAGGTCAGAACTTGAAAATCAAGAGTGTAATTTGTTTCACAATTTTTAAAAAATTTCTTTCTTCACATGTGCAGTCTGTTGGGGAAGGCTTGTTAAACAAACATTGGACAAAGATAAGTTATCACAGAAGCATCAAATCACTGCCAGCAAAAGCAATTAAACCCCTCAGAAAATCTCAAAATTAGCAAGAAGAGGCAAACTGCTCCAGTCTTCAAGTTGTTTTTAGTTTTTATATATATACATGAAGAACAGGCACCACATTTTCTGGACACTGTCGTGGCAGTGACCAGAGTGAGAGTTACAGAAGTTAAATAACCATCACTTGGTTAAGAAAATAGGTTGGAGGGTTTGGAAGAAAAATGATGGAGACTGAAATAACAATCCTGGGTATGGGTTTGACCAGAACTCTTTGGAACAGTGAATGTGAGGCACTGTATTAATAAGAGATCATATTACTGTGGGCTTTGCTTACACGAATACCTCCATGACACTTCCAAACATTCCACTCCTGCAGCAGAGGTTTTCAAAGCCAAGGAGACGCAATTTAGAGGAGTGTTTGTGCAGTTATTGTCACAAAAGCTCTGCACTCTCCCTGGCCTGCTTACCAAAAATTACATCAAATAGCTGAAGTTCTTGCCCTGACATTGATAATCCAGGTCAGCTTCTGCTTTTCAAACAACTGCCTTCCTTGTTTTCCAGGAGGAATATTGCTCCAGAGTTCCAAAGAAGCCATTCCTCAAAACAAGGAAACCTGATCTGCTGAGAAGTCTAGGCCTAGAGATCAGAAACAGCATTCTTTAATCAGAATTTCTTTAGAATGTAGTGCTGTGGACACTGCATCTTGGTGCCTGGAGTTTTAAGGCTGTCCCACAAATTATAGGAACTAGATTTGCAGAAAACCAATCTCCCTGAAGAAAGGGGGGTTATTGGTGCACGTTTTAGTCATCACTTTAGATCAAAACATCTTGCAATCACTGGATATTCCACACAACATCTGCTGGAAAGATAAATCCATTGTAGTGGAAATGAAATGCATATTTTAAGTTCAGGCAGTTTCGTATTGTGTTGTCAGTGATGGAGAGGCAAAATAAATGTGAAAGCCATTTAAAAAGCCTGTGTAAAACGTGCCTGTGCGCTAAAGGATGTTGTCCTCCAGAATTAGACCCCAAATCTGACTCTCTTGTCAGATTGACTGGGTTGTTTCTAATCTTAACAGTTCTTTTCATCTTTAGAAACTTGAGTTTGAAAAAGAACTTTAATATTCTGCAGCAGAATTATACATCTGAACAATGAGCATCTGCTGCCACTTGGGGTTCTTTCCTCCCTTGGAAAGTTCCCTGGTTCAGAGTGTGCTGGTGTTGCCTGGGGACTTCATCTTGAGCAGTTTAACCTTTTTGCTCAATTTTGAGGAGGCCAATCTGAATTTAAATTACCCCCTAACTAAATCTGTTCTCTTTGACCAGGTGAGTTTCCTGGACATGCAGTAAAGACCTGCATGGCAGAAATAAGATAATTACAGTGTGAATTCCTAAATACCAGATTTTCTCCTCAGGGCTGGCCTAAGAGTCAAATACCAAATTTAATAATAATAAAAAAAGACATTAATAGATGATGGTATAAAAGTTTTAATACTTACAATTGGCATCCTTTAAATATTAACCACAGAAGAAAAGAGCACTGATATAAGGAACTTAGTATAAATTACTGGAGCCTTTCAACTAAATCAGAAGGACCCTTCTAGCAGAAAATACATTATATATTGTTTTGATATTGATGATAGTCCTGGAATGCTAAAGAGTTCTTACTTGCAGGATCAAGGCTTGGTTCTTTTAGCATCTTCAATATTCCAAAATCCTAGCCTGGCTATTCAAAAGTTAAGAGCTTGATTTTTTAAATACAGATCAAACCAAAAAACCTTACTTTTGGTTAGATTTTGGTTGTTTAGTTTTGATTGTTTTCTGTTTTTAGCCTGCAGTGTTTAAATTGTCCTTACCCGTGAAGAATAAAAAGATGGATGTTTTGCCTTTTTTTTATTGTTGTTCTTCTAAAGGATATTTTTCTGCTTATTTAACACTTGTGCTTGAGAATTGGAGAAAGCCTCAAATCTGCAATAGAGTGGCAACTCTTGACTGTTCTGGAGCCTTGGCTTCACACTGAAAACTGCTAAGAGCTTGCATAGCCCTAATAATAATAATAATAACTATTAATTTGGTAAATCTTGTTTTTCCGGAGTCCATAGCATGTGGACAGAGTTTCATCAGCAAAGTCTCACAGCTTTCTGGATCTGTTGTTCCTCTGTTTATCCAGAGCTTTGTGCCAACCTCTGTCACCACTTACAGATGAAACCTGTTGCAGCAAAATCCTTAACATCTGTTCCATTTTCTCAGATGGGAGAGAAGAGGAATCAGCCTCGTGCACAGCAACTTTTGTAGCTGTCCAGAGATCCTTCAGTGTCCTGTGAGTCAGGCAGAGACAATTCAGGGTGCAGGTTTGTGTTACATCGGGTTTGGGCTGCCAGTGAAACGAGATCCTGTTCTCCCTGGGCCAGCCATGTGCTCCCTCTGTTTGTGTTTGCTCTGGCAGCTCTGACTGTGGGCAAGTTGGATCACTTTGCTGACTGAATGGAAAACTGGCTTTCCAAAGTATAAAAGCAATTTTTCTGTTGGGTTGGATTCTGAGACACAAAACTCTGCAAGGCTGAGGGTGTGAATCTGTTCCTTAGAGGAAAAAGAAAATAGGATTTCACTTTTTGACAGCATCAGTGTAATGTCACCTCAGTGATTAAATTCTGATAACACCTAGCTGAAGTTTACAGAATAATTTGGATCTTTTTAAGACATCATTTGGTACCTCCAGGTGAGATCCTGGTTTCTCTGTTGTTGGATGTGAGCTGCCCTGTGTGTGGAAACACTGGAATGGGTGGAATTTGACAGGCAAATATCCCGGCCTTTGTACCACTGACTCACCCCTTGCCAGTGCATCACCTGCAGTCCTGAGCAGCTGTTACATCATGGGTATTTCCTCGAGAAGGATGAGATAAACGTGAAACTTCCCTGCAGCCCTATCAGAGGGTGTGGAACATGCCTTGAACGCCTTGCTTTGAGTCAGAGGCAGGAGGAAGCTGCAGCCCAGGTCAGGGTTCTGGGTGAGCGCTTCCCCTCGAGCTGGTGACAGACTTAACCAGCAGGAAACTGCAATTCCCAGCATGGAAGCAAATGCTTCATCCTCTCATCTCCTGTGGGCTAATCTCATCTTCCTGATTGGTGCTACATGAAGGAGTGGATGGACACGCTTCTTCCTTTTCTCTTAGAAGCTTTATGCAAGATCCCATCTCGTTCTGATCCCCTTTCTGCTGACTCTGATATCCATCAGGAGTGCCTCTGTTTGAAGTCAAGGTGCTCATAAAGCAGACTATTACCCTTTATTCCTGGAAGTAGTCCCTACAGGTAACCTGGAGGACCAAACCTTAAATTGGTGGAAATGGTGATTTTTTTTTTATTTGGACCAGATTTATGGTGGGAATAAATACTACAAAAAGCATATAGTAACAGTCATAGAATGGTGATAAAACTCTCTGTATCACTCTCCCACCCCTCAGCAGGAGAATGTAGAATAAATAAATTAATTCATTTTCTGCTTTTAAGAGAGCAATATCCCTATAATATCTATCCCAGACGTGGGAGCAGACCCAGCCTGGTGCAGCTGCCCTTGGAAATTCTTACCAGTGAGAGGAGTGAAGCCACACTCAGCCCATGTTTGCATATTTTTAGGGGAACTGTTACAGAAATTCACTTTGCTTTGTGTGCTGCAGATCAAGGTTCTTTATTGCAGTAGCTGCTAAAAAGAGCTTTATCAGGTTACTCTGCTTTGTAGCTTGTTCTTGCATCTGTCTCTCTTTTCCCTGTTTATTGCAAGGACAATCCAGTCCTGCAGCTGTGCCTGTGGTGGGGTGTCCCACAAACAGGAGTTTGCGTGGAACAACTTCCCCAGTCAATCCTCTCCTCCCAGCTCTTCACAATTTCCTTTGCCAGGCACTCTAACTGGCCTGAGAACATATATTATGGTAAAAATTGGTTAAAAAAATCCAAATTGTGCTATCAAATATGAGCCAACCACTGGAATTCAAAATGTGCAATCTGGTGTATGAAGCATGCAAAAATATCTTATGGCCATGGTGCAAATCCTTGTGCTTTACCTGCTTTTGTTCAGGTACAGAATTAGGCATAACAATAATAAACAGCCTCTTGTGGCTCACAAGTGCATTTTCTGAAGCTGCTTTTTCATGTTAATATGGCTCATTGTTAATATACAAGGAACAAATGCAAATCTGAAGGCCAAACTCCAGGCTTTTTAATGAAAATTGAAATTAGTGTCACAACACTGGAAGCAAGAACAGAGGTTGTGCTTTGACACTGGGAAGAGAGCAGGAAATTCAGATGGATAATTCTGATTGGCCCTTTGAAGGAGGTATTGTTTACTAGTACTGAGTTTTACATTCAGAAAATTACCATTATTTTATACAATTGATTTTCCTTAATGTGTCTTTTTCCTTGCAGTCACTAGATTTCTTAATTTTCCATTCGCAGATCTGCTCAATGAAAGGGATAGAAAGTGGCAAAGTTGTTTTGATCTCTTTCAGCATAACCTCTGGCCAGAAATTCATGGTATTACAGAACAGGAAGGAAAAAAATGAGAGAAATGTGAAAGCTCTTGGTGGTGTGAGTGGAAGCCCTGCTCCCTGAAGGATGGAGCTATTTCATGTCCCCCTATTCCAATGGAGCTTTACAGCCTATAATGCAGCAATTATTTTGTTGGGTAGGTGTTTCATTACCAACCTGGGCCTTGGAGGTGATGAGAGAAAATTTGTCTTGACCTTCCAGAGAAGCCATAAAAGAGAAATGATGTCTAAATAATAAATGTCCAGGAGAAATGGAGAATGCCTGACAATGTTGCACTTAGTTTCCATGATATCTGAGCATTGCAGGATAAAGAGCTGGTATGTGGATCATTTCAAAAGCTGGAATATTTTCCATTGTTCCCCTGCATTTTTGACCTTCCTCCTCCTGCTTCAATCCCTATCAAACAGGGTTTAATTTTTTTTTTTCCCTGCAGAATGTGCATTTTCCTGGTTTTCCCTTCAGACTGGAGCAAACCACAAAAAGCAGATCTGGAAAAAAACCTTTTGATTTTAAAGTGAGGGTGATGGGATCAGGGTTTTATTTGCTGTACTTTGCCATATGTGCAGCATTTGGGACTGGGAGCCACCCAAGAAGGAATCTTGCCTTCTCCCTTTGATCCTGTGACAGTAGAACCAATAATTGCGTGGAAGAGAACGTGCAGGAGTAGCTCTGGTGACACGTGGCCCTCTTTGTGCTGATGCTTAGGGGTAAAGTGCAGGTTGCTTTTGTTTGGGGTGTTGTGGGGTTTTTTTTCCCCCCAGTTTCTCAAATTTAAATGCAGAATTTCCAGGATCAAGCAGTTGAGGTTGTTGTCATTCTGAAGTTCCAAAACTTTCTAATTCTGTTGTGTTGGTCAGTCCTTTGCTGAATATTCATATTGCTTTCTATGCTTTTGCTCTTTCAAATTGTTTTGAATTCCTCTGTGAGGGATCTATGATAAAACTGATTTTAATGAAAAAATAATTATTCTAGAATAAACAGTCCATTAAACCATCTCATTTTTAAAATCTTTCCTTCTAAATAGGGATGAGAGTTGCCATGTGCTGCTGTTCTTATTTTATGTTCCTCTGGGTGTAGTGGAGATGGAGATTCTCCTTTGCCACGTGGATGTAGTGCCTCCCTAAGAACTGCAGATCTGGGCAGATAAATGAACATTATATTGGGTTTAATGTACCCAAGAAGAGTTGTGTAACATGATCCATCCCAGCAGAGCATTGGAGGAACTTGTGATTCTATCAGTCCTGAGTGATCTGCCTCATTCAGTGCAGTTTTACAGCCTCAGCAGCCCCAGATACCAATGGATCAGCTGAAGGGTTTCTGCTCACAGCTCTGACTCTTACAGAATTAATCTTAGAATTAACAGAATTAATCCTTCAGAGAAATCACTGCTGAACAACTCTCCTGCTGCTTTATTGCATCTTCAGCTCTGTCAGGCAGGTCTCGGGGGCTCTGTAAGGTGTGGGGCAGTATCTGGGCAGGAAAGCTGATGAGGAGAGGTTCAAAGCTGGCTGTGGAGGCAGGTGGAGAGCAGAACTCACAGCCAGGTCCTTCAGCTGTGGCATCTGAAGTATCAGTGAGGACAGGGGCTCCTCCTGCAGAGATAAGGAGCTACTTCAGAAACCACTGATAAGGAAATAAGCAGGGTCTTGCCTCCTTTTGAAGTTAGTTTGTAACTTTAGATTCCCACTGGGAAAGGAAAATCTGATCTGATACCTCGGCCTCAAAATGTTGCCTGTGCTAATTCAAGCTTGGAATCTGAGGAAGCACAAAGGAAACACTGTCCAAAAGCCTCTTTTTGTCACAGGAGCTTGCTCCTAATGCTTTCATTCCAATGCTTCCATGCCTGTTGTGTTTCTGAGGTTCTCCTCCTCCAAACATAGCTGTACTTCTCTTCCTCCTCCATTTCAACCTGACTTTTCCACAATTGCGAGCCTTCATCAGTGGATTCCCCCAGTACAGCTCCAAACACACTTAATTTGTGCAGGCTGAGTGCTCTTCCACTGAACTGCCCTCAGTGACCTGCCCTAAATCCTCTTGCTCTTCTTGAGACTTGCTCAGGTTCTGTTCTCCTCCCTTCAAGCATCTTTCTTCACAGATTCATTTCTACCTTCTCACAGCTCATTTCCATGTACCTGCAAATACTCAGGATTGGATTATTGCAGCTTTGTTTCAGTTTTTGTCTCTTCCTGGGGGTGTGGCCTTTTGCCATAAAAAGCCCTGGGTAAATGTTTGTTATTACAGTTGTTACAACTTCTGGGAGCTGCCATGTCCCTGTGATGAGGTTGTGCCTCTGATTTCACCCATGGCTGGCTCAGTTTTGAACCACAGTCATGTGCTCTCTGAAACTTGTCATCTTAGGGAGAAAACAGGTGTCTAAACTGATTTAATGAGTATTGGTTTGGAGGTTTCAGATGACTGGGGGTAGTACACAACTCTGGGGGCAGTGGGAGTGTGATGGATAATTTGTAAAAGCAGTAACTTGATGAGTTGAGAGGACAGAAAGTGTGATTCATCAGTCCGCGTCACTATTATAGACCTAAAAATATCCCCAAGGAGTGGCTCTGGTGTTAACTGAGCTCAGCTGAGAGGTGGTTTTGATCATGGGAAGAGCTGCCAGTTCTTCTCAGGACTTCCAGACAGCCTGGGTACCACGGTGACATCACGATCGCTGTCAAATATATATTTACATGTGTGTACATGCAGAATAGATTTACACTTGTGATCTCTTATCTCATGACAGATGTGTCTTGCTTTACTGTGCCTCAGAACAGCATCACTGCTGATGTGTTTTCTCTCCTTTTTTACTGCCTGTCAATCCCTTGGTTTTGCCATAAAGTGGTGGTTTAAAGAAAAAATAAATGTACCAATGTGTACATTTAGATGATCCCATTGGTGTTTGCTGTCAGCAGATAGTTGAGATAAGCAAAAGCACATTCCAGATTGGAAGCTGGAAGGAGCAATCATCACTGCCCTGCAGCACGACAGTGGCAAGAATGATGATAACAAAGCCATGTGGTTTTCTTAATTTCCTAAAAAATGAGTCCTGCTCAGTGTAATGAGGCTGCTCAACTGGGGGTCTGTGTAATGTATGTAAAGTGAGCACAAAGATATTGGAGATAGGAAGTCGTTACTTAAGTTAATTACTTTTCTATAGAGCTTAAGCATTAGTTAAACAGTTGCTGGGCCCAGAATTCCATGCAGACAGTAGGAAGAAATGCCATAATAGCTGTGAATGAAGGCGTGTGTGCAGTCTGTCCATCCATACCTGAGAGGGATGCAGGAAACCAGGAGGGACAAAAATGGGAAGAGCGGAGTGAGGATGAGACCTCCAGGTTTCAGCCCTGGGGTGTGGCCACCCGGATTTATCTCAGAAATGCAGAGGCAGTTGCAGGGCCCAGGTAATTCTGAGGAAAGAATTCTCCCTCTTGCCCCCTGCAGAGACCTTCAAGTGCCATCTTGACACAGCCTTCCATCCAAGATTTTTTCCTAGTGGATGAAAGCAGATGAAAGTCCTGTGCAGGATTGCTGTTCTGAGTTAGTCTCACCTGTAAGCCTAAGCAGCACTATACTGGATTTAAGCATCTGTTAGGAATTAAGCAGAGCAGTGCCCTGACTTTTCCTTCTATCCTTACTAATTTTCTGGGCTTTGTGTGCCTTTTTCTTGGCTGTTGGTAAGTGCCCCCCACAGCATTTGGCTGCTGAAGTGTGGCATCCCCCCAAAACCCACCCTGGAGCACAAAACAAAAAAGATTCTGTGTGTGCAGCTGCAGAGGGAGAATCTTTAAAGGAGTGATATGATGAGCATCCCTTGGGATGCTAAAAATATATGGGACCAATTAGTCTTTGTGGCCCACTAATGAGTTTGTGACTGAATTGGAGATGGATCCTACCTGGTGTATTTGCTGGAAAACTGGAGTTGATGGCACAACAAAAAGGCCACTTGATCCTTGGGATGCCAGCCAACAAAATCCCTGGATTTCTGTCAGGTTTGCCTGTCAGGGCTGGTGCTTCCCCTTCAGAGGGGTTAATTTTGTCTCACTTTGTGAACACAAGGGAATCAAACTCAGCCTCTTTATTCTTTTGTTCCCCCTCCATTGCCCATGTTAATTTAATTTGACAGCCTGGCGAATAGGATTTGTCAAATATGGTAACCTTAAGCATCTGAGATATTGAAAACGGTGCTTTAAATTTATATACTCCAGATGTGAGAACCAATAAAAGGCTTGGATGAAATGAAATGTCAGGCTTTGTGGGGAGAGAAAGGGGAAAAAGACTCTTTGCCACTTATTTTTCCACATGGCATAAAGTGCAGAGCAGGGTCCAATCAATTATATGAGTCAAGAATAGAAGCAGGTTTTGTCATCTCAGTGATGGTAGCTAGCAGTAAATCTGATTGATAGCAAAGTGCTGAATCTCACAAGACTGGGTAAAGTAAAAGCAACTTCAGAGTCTGGGCAGTGAAAAGGTGAGTCTTGGGAAGTACTTAGGTATGATGAACACAAGGCGTTGCTCAAAGAGACCATTTCTCTTAGTAATACTAACAAAAAAGCCAATTTAATGAATTTAGGTCTGTAGGCATTATCCAAATGGAATAATATCCCACTCACTCATTCTACAAAATATATTCTCAAATTATACATACAAAACAACTTCTGTTTCCACAATATTTATTCTCCTGTATGTATATTTATTCTCCTGTATTCTCTTCAGATAGAGCCTGAAAGATGTAGAATAATTATCTTAAACTAATTCTCAGCTAAATCTCTTCATTCCCTCTGGTGACCCTCCTTTGGCAGGAGGGAAGAAATAAATACTGAGGGAACACTAGGAAGTATTAATCAAATAGTTCATTCCCCAAAAGTGCAATTTAATTTTAGCTCAAAATGGGTATTCATCAAATTCAGAGCACTGGCCTAGTAAGTAGGATTAAAATTTGGAAAGTTTAAAACATTTCCATTTTAGACTAAAAAGGCAAAGATTTTAATGTCAATATGAATTAAAATTTTAAATTTGCCTGCATTTAATATGAAAGCTGAAGAAACTTTCAATCAAAACAAACCAGTTTTTTATGTTGTAAAAACAATTTGATAGTAAGCCTGAAGTTGTATGTATAGCTCAGTAAGTACATTGATAGAGTTAGACTTATTTCCATTCTCTCCTGTATGCATTCAGTGTTCAAAAATAGTCATAAATTAAACTATATTTAAACCACCACCCTCAATTCCACTCTCAGGCGAAAACACCTTTAATTTTTAAATAAAATTAGACCTGTATCAAGGCAACTATGATTTTGATCACATAAAAGCTAAACATGCAGGATAAGATTTTGCAAATCCAACCCAGCCACTGGCTTTGTGTGTGTAAATGATGATTTGCTTCATCATAAGCTGTGGGAAAAAAAACCACAAAGGTTTACTGGGAAAATAAAGAGTAGCATGTGTTGGAATTTTTGTTACTGCTGAGACACAAACCTAATAGGCTATGATATTGAAAGAGCTTCTTTGGGCTGATGGAGAGGCAAAGCAAATTTAAAGCAAAGTCTGCTGTTCCTGCTGGAGTCTCCAGGTATCCCAACCTGTCCAGGCTGTGCTTAGGGTACAAACCAGCTTAGGGGTTCAGGCTGATACTATGACTAAAAGGGCGAAATTTGAGCAAATAGATCTTCACAGCCCTGGATATTTTCCAAGAGAAGTGTCCTGTTAGGATTTTCTGGTGCCATAGGTGTCTTTGAGAGGGGAATGCTCCCGAAGTTGTTCTGTCCCAAGTCTCTACAGCAGAGGCTGTAGAGAAGATTTTGCATCAATGCAGCTAATTCAGATGGAGACAGCACTGGTGAAAGATGTCAGTGGGGGCAGATCCACGTTGAAAAGTTCCATGATTCTGGAGTTTTTTTAAACAATTCAGTATCTGTCTGGATCCTGGCTCTTTGAAACCTCAGCGTAACTCTGCACAAAGACCTAAGTAGTAGAAATGCCATTTCAAAAAGTGAGTCTTGTGCAGCTGATCATATGAGCTCCCCTCTTGGGTTCGTTTATTCATTCATTGGCCCTGTAATCCATTCCTTTCTGCTGGGCTCCCATAAATCATGTGCTTGCCTGAGTGGAGAGGGTTATTTGAAAGGATGGAAGCCCCATTAAGTAGGAATGAGAGCGTGTGTAAAATGCTCACCCTGGCGTAGCTGGGGGGGATGAGCCCTGGCCTCTATGAGTGTGGAGCAGAAAGCCCAGCAAAACCTCAGCCATTTCCCCTCTTTTTGGTTAAAGTAATAAACACGAGTCTGGGCTGCTCCCAGGAGGGACATCCTGCAGCTTCCAAAACTGGGAATAGCTTTCCTCCCGTCACGCTCGGCCGTGGCTTTGTATGTTTTCCCTCGAAATTACAACATGGTTTTAATCTAAACAGACATCGGCTCTCTAGGCCAAGCACATCAAATGTGTGCTGCAGGGATCACAGAATGGAAGGAACGTGGCTTGTGGAATGACAGTGCAGGGAAGAGGAGGGGGAATTGGAGGAAAGGGCTGAGCAGGGAATGGACCCCTCAAGGAAAGCAAGTGAGAGAGGTTAATGAATAGAGGTATTGTATTTGAGTTTGTGAAGCAAAGTCCCCAGGGAAAGGTTAGGTTCCAGGAGAAATGAAATCTCCCCTCAAAAGTTCTTCTCTGTTTGAGTACAGGCCTAGTGAATACCTGGGAGGAAGCAGAATTGAAAATATTTATCACTTTTGCTCCAATTTACATGTCTGTACAAGTTTTTGCCTGGGTTGGCAATGCTGTGTCATCAGGAGAGTCTGCCTTTCTGGGAGGTATTTTCTTGTAGGATCTCTGAAGCACCTCCTCCCATTTATTTTCTTTATTTTCTTGCAGCTTTCTATGCGTAGAGCTGGAGGGAGGTCCAGACTTTTTCCACAGTCAGTGCAAAACTGTTCAGAGAACAGAGTCAGCACTGTGTGAGTCCCACACCTTGGTGTCTCTCCACCTTCAGAGGAGTTTTGGAAGGGAGTGTGACTGGAGAAGTCCTGGCTTTGGATGCCTTAAATCCTGTGTGAGCTCCCAAATTTGTACAGGCAGGGGATGTGAAGTGCACACATGCCTTATGGACTGCTCCAGGTTATTCAAATACTGAATTAGAATAAAATTAGTTATCAAGCATGTAGATATGCTCATCTATTTAGCAGATCAAAGGTATATTAAACCAGAATCATCTGCAGCTGCCACTGACATGGTGAGGCAGACTGTGATATTTGTATTGTTTTTAGAAAGTTCTGCCAAATTTTTTGGAAAAAAGACAGATTACAGAAGTAGTCATGGCCCAAAAAAACCCAGGCACAAAAAAGAGCCGTGAGTGAGAGCGCAGAGGAAACAAGCTGCTTGTAGAAGGTGTAGAAATGCCTTTAAAAAACAAAAATCAAGCTGAAACATGTTCTCTTTAGTCTCTGGTCTCAGTCTACAGCTGCTCCTTCTCCAGCCAGGCATGCAGCAGTTTCCTTGCAGCGCTCCCTGAGGACTTGGCATTGCTCGGTCTGTCAAGACCAACAACAACGCGGCGCTGCCGAAACGTATGGAGCATGAGCTGAATGGTGCCAGCACTTCATAATGTTACAGGGCTTTTCCCTCCCAAATAGAAGGATCCTCCACTGAACTGCTTTATGTTCAGTCCTCTTTACAAATCTGCACCTCTGACTTGTAGTTTTGGAGAGGCATTTGTGGCTTTTCGGAGGTGTGGCACGTTCTCAGGCTCGTGCTTTGATGTTGAGTGTTTTGACATTTGGCTTCAAAGCTGAAGCGGATTGGGCTCCGGAGGGTTGGAGGTTCAGACTCCAGTTTCAGATGGATGAGAATGAGGGAGGCAAGTCAAGTATCAAACAGAACCCTGGGAAGCACAGTGGTACTCTGCAGCAGAGCCAATACAATAATGCATGGCCAGAGTGCCAGAAGCAGAATTACAGGACAACTGGGGCTAAATTCTTGTCTTTCTGAAATTTTTTTCTCTGGAGCTCCTTCAGTTTCTTTTATGGGCCAATGGAAATGGTCTAAAGTCAAAGACTAATGGTGAAATGCTGAATTTCAGGCACTGTTTTCACACTGACTCTCCCTTTGTGGCCAGAGGTAAAATGTTTTGCTGATTCTGATGTGTAGAACAGGCCAGACACTTCCCCCCTCAGAGGGACATGTGGGAATTAGCTTCCACTTCCGAAGTATTTTAATGTGTTATTGTCCTTCATGGTTCAGAATGGACTTTAACCATGGAGATCTCTGCCTGTGGCTCAGCGCAGACCACACCCACCACATTGCTGTGAGCTTTATGCGTTTGAGTCACCAGAAAAAAAGCTCACAAATTGGCAAGAGCTCACAGGGGAGCAACCCAAACAACTCAGGGACTGGCTGGAGGGGTTAAATTAATAGCACAAGATTAAAAGAGATAAATACAGGTAGTTTGGTGAAAGCTGTTCCCCTGGAGTTAATTATGCCGTATTATTTGAAAGATGTAAATGGTGAAGGATTTGCTTAGTGTGCTCTGGAGAGGTAATTGGCAGAGGAAGGAGGATGCAAAAGGGAACTTCAAGTTGAATACCAAAGGATTTCCTGACAGTGGATGTCTTGCTCTGTCAAGCAGACTTGCAGGAAAGTGCTGAAGGCCCCACTGTTGGAAACATAAAAGTCTCCTCAACAGAAGAGAAATCCTGAGCTGAGATGAAGATGAAACCCAGTGAGTTTTGTCTGTTCCAATTACTGTAATTAGAGAGACGATTGATACAGCAGTAATGCCCCGGAGCTCCAATCACAGAGATGCTGTAGGAGCTCACAAACAAGCTTTCCCTTTCTGTCATAAAATCTGTAAAGTGATCTGGATCTAGACTGACTCAGAAGTCAGTCCTGAAGGGCCACAGCCCTGGATATTCCTCCCTTTTCTGTTCCTGTCCACTCTGGAGTACCCAAGAGTGGAATACAGCTCCTTAACTCATTCTCCATGTATGGATTACAGTTCACAAACCCAAAAATGCTGTCCCAGGCTTCCAAGGTCCTTCTGATCTCTAATTGTAAAAAAAAAAAAGCTATTAGAAGCTTCAGATACTACAGAGAAAAACTAATTTTCCTGGAGGTTTTCTACTTCAGTTAACTTCCCAGTTAATTCTGAACATCTTTCCCCCTTCTTAAATGTTTTTGTTTCTCTCAGATTCCAGGTGTTCCTCTGCTGCAGCACACCGCAGAGTTGACCTGAATATTTGAGGAAGGACAGCTGGGGTGCCCTGGAGTTCCTTGCAGGCAGGTTTATCCTGGAGTCCTAGCAGGGCAAATTAACCCATATTTAGTGCTGTGCTATTGCAATTACTGCACTCCCAGTGATTAACTTGTTTAGACTTATCACGAGCATCTCTGCAGCGCTCAGCAGTCAGCTGAGCCTCTTTTCTAGAAAACACTATCAGCAAAAAATCAGTATTTCTGCCAGCTAAATAAGCTGCAGTCCTAAAATCAGACCACTCTGGGCACTTTATTTAGACCAGGCAAATCCTGAGCTCTGTTCTGTAGAGAAAGGAAAGAAGACAACCTAAACAGTCATGGCTTTTAACTTGCCATACACTGGGTTTGATCTGAAAGCTGGATCAAATTGTCCTTTGTAAACAAAACAGCACATTGGAAACCACATGAGAGAAATGACAGCTATGAAGCTGTAATCATATTGCATGGGAAATACCAAAGTGAGTTGTTTAACTAGGAGCATTTAAATTTCTGGAGAAAAAAAGTCTGAAGAGATACAACAATTTTATTTTTTTTTAAATCTGTGATAAGCACATGAGATCAGCCAAGCTTCATTCCCTGTGCTGATGAACCTTCCAGGGTTTTGTTCCCGACTTGTAATAGTCCAGGAATGGAATTTTAGTTCCATTCCTTTTCCATGTCAGCATTTCATAGCTTATCTACAGCTTTCTGCCAGACCAAGCCTCAGCCGTGGCAGAGCAACTCTTAACATTGTGGTCATGATTTGTGGTTAGCAGGACATTGTATTTACAACATGAAACTTCAGGGCACCTCAAATGGAGGGTCTAAAATCCAGGGAGATTTGGGTGTGGGATTTCAAAATTTTCAGGTTATTTTCATAGGATACTTCTGTTTTGGGGCATTAACTTGGAGATGACTGGGTTTTTGAGAAGCAGCCCTTGTGGAATGAAAACAGAAAGATTTAGTGTTGCTGAAACTCCAAGAATTCCCTGCTGTTCCTGTGCTGGGTAACTCCAACACAGGAACATGTACAGCAGCATTTTTATCATTTTAAGTCTGCCAAGCACTTCACTAAATGTGGGAAAACTTGTGAGCTGGAGCTGAACGTGTTTGCTCTATTCTTTCAAAATAAAAATGCGCATGCCATGAAAAAGCTTCGGGAGTACTGATGTAATTCCGGTTAACCTAAGAATTGAAAATTTGAAAAGCCTGTAGTATTCTTGGGTTTGTTCAACTCTTCACTTCAACCTCACTGCTTCCCGGGGGAAAGTCTGGCGTGCAAATTAAAGCCAAGGTGACGATTTTATTCCCAGGCCCAATTCTGGAGGTGGGAGCAGAGTGCCTGACTTATCCAGGCTGGTCCAGCTTCCCTAATCCGCTCCCTGCCGCCTGCACATCGGCCTCCGCGTCACCCACACTGCTCCAAAGAGAAACGCCGCGATAACCACGGGCAGCTCGGCTGTCCCCTCAGCTCTGTGTTGTGACTGGACGATAACACAAATTGAGTTGGCTGAGTAAGTGCTCTGTGGGCTCGATGCCAGCGCTGCTGGGGGTTTGTGCTCTGGGGCAGAGGCTGCGATCGGAGCCGCTCTCAGCGCGGGCACCGCTCCGGCCTCGCTTCCCACCGCGCACGGCTCCCAGGGATGGTGCGAGTATACAGGGCTGTTTTCCTCTGTATACAGGGCTGGCTGTGCCTGGGGTGGGTTCCTCTGTACCAACACACAGGGCTGGCTGTGCCCTCTGCTGCTTGGGAGCAGTGGAGTGTATTCCTCTGTCACAGGGATGACAGTTGGGATGAGCTCTTTGCAGATGGAATTCCCTGCCTGGGTGACATGTTCACCACCAGCCACGCTTTCTTCTCCTTTGCTTCTTTGGCTCTCTATGTCCCTGGCATTGGCTTAGGGTCATCAGTGACTCTTCCCTCTACTTGCTCCCTTACCTTGTGCCCTCTTCATCACTCTGGCAGGAGAGCAGTAAGAAGCAGGAAAACTTTTTCTGTTGTCTTTTGGACATTGGCAAACCCGCTGCCATCATTGTCCCTTTCCATTTACTACTCCTGTGTGTTGTTCCCATTCCTCCTCTGCTGCTGCTCTGCTTCAGATACAGGGCTCAGTCTTCCAGTGATGATCCCACTGCATCAACCAAACACAGGATAAGCTACAATAGTTGCTGTGCTGATGTTGTCATCAGGAGCTGGACTTGTGTGATCCTCGTGGGTCGCTTCCAGCTCGGGATATTCCAAGGGATAACTCCCTGTGATCCATATGAATGCACAGTGTGTGTGCATTCCCAAAATCTGAGTTCTTTCATTGCTGAGTCATTCTTTTTATTCAGGGACAGGTATACATAGTGAGGGCCATTTGAAATATTTACTGCTTCATCTGGTTAGAAGTTCCTTAACTAAAAGTCTCATATGGACAGAAAAAGTGTGTGTGTATGTAGCTAGAGAGACAAGGGCAGTCTTTTTAGGTATCCTGTTTTGTTCTGAACAGAAATATTCCCATTTTCCCCCCTCCTCTGTTAAATTTGGAGCTTCAGCAAGCTGATTGTAACTACTAACATATGTCTGGGGGTGGGGAAAGTGATGCAGGAAAGAATACTCCGAGGAGTACAGTAGCATTTCTATATTCAGCAAGTTAGTCATCAGCTCCTTCAGTTGTAACACAAAAAATAAAATGAATGGTCTGTAAAGGAGCTGTAAATCTGAGAAAGCAAAGCTTGTGCTGTTCCTGAAGTGATCACACAGCAGATCATAACTGTACCTACTGTTTTCTCTGTGAGGAGGAGCTCAAAGCCTTTCAGTGCTTTGAAGTAACAGAAATGTTTATTGCCTCTACTTCACAAATGAAAACATGAAGTGCCAGACAAAGACAAAGCCAGATCCTGAATTTCTTGCTTCTCAAGGGCCATTTGCTGTTTTCAGTGTGAGGTGCTGTGTGGAAGGAGTTTTGACAATTCAGCAAGTTGTGATGGAATGGGAGATGAAACCATGTCTGAGGTGGGGGAAGACCAAGATCTCTCAGTTCTTAATCTGTTCTTTGAACCTTGAGATCATCTTAACTTTTGTCTTCCAAGTCAAGCTCTACCTGAGCAGGATCTGTCCTTGCCTGAACCTTTTGAGATCTCTCTTTTGAACCTGCCCCAGTGGTGATCCCTTTGAGACAGAGTTTTTGTTTTAGTTTGGCCTTTTACTGTACAAGTCATGACCTGGGGCTTGTCTCACCACCTCACGTTCCCATCTCTGCCTTTGAGTGCTTGGGAATGTTCTTTCTGTGTCCACCCCTCTGAAAATAGATACTTTTCCCCCTCTGTTTTAAATGACACACATCCTTACACGTGGAAGTGTTCAGGACCAGGCTGGATTGGTCTCTGAGTAGCCTGGTGTAGTGGAGGGTGTCCCTGTCCAAGGCAGGGGATGGAACTGGGGTGATATTTAAGGTTCCTTCCAAGCCAAACCATTCTAGAATTCTATTATTCTATGACATAGGTCTGTTTACTTTTAGTCTTTAAAGATCAACAAGTTGTGATTTAATTGCTGTCTCCTGAGTGTTTCTTGGTTAGGCAGGTAGCTGGAGAAAGAAAAGCACTAATAGTTGTCCTTTAAATCAAATTACTTTAATATATGCTATGTGTGTGGTCAGTATCTCCATTAATTTTTGGTCTCAAATATGAGCTGCCCATAAAACCTCTATGACTCTTGCTGGGAGTGAGCCAAGAGAAAGGAGAGCTGTGAGGAGTAGAAGCACATCTTCCCCACAATTGCAATCACATTTGAGTCCACTGGTGCTGCAGATTTAACCTTCTGCTTCTGTGCATTCCTTCACTGTTATCACCTGGGGTTCAGCACTGGGCTGAGGCTTTTGCTTCAAGTCTCATCTTGAACACACGCTCTGCCTTTTTTTCTTTTTCTTTTTTTCCCCTTCCCTTTGTGTTTGCTCAGACTCAAAACTCTGGTTACAAATCTCAGTGGAGGAGTCCTTTGAGCCCCGCCAATTGTTTCTGGAAGCTAATTATTGTGTGTTAGTAAATGAACCAGGTAGAAAGAATGTTAAATATATCAGACTTGCAGCAACAAGTCTGCTGTCAAAAGGCAAAACACTCACCTCTCCCTGGCAGATGAGATAGCAGCAGTTGCAGCCACCAGCTGGTAGGAAGGTGAGACACAGAATAAACCAAGAACAGGAATAGAATTGTGTATTATACAATGAGTTGCTTCACATAGAAGAGAAACTTTCTGAAAAGTGGAGCCCAAGACAGTTTCCTGTAGCACACACGTGGCTGTGTGCTGCTGGCAGGGTAAGGAAAGCCTCTTGTCTCTTTTTTATTTCCTCTCGTCCTTTCCAGACTCAGTAAACGCTGCAGTGGAACAGGAATTTGAATGCTGACTCAGAGTATGTATCCCATCCTGGTTGGTTTGATTCCTGCTTTTCCAGCTATAGCAGGATTTCTCCAAATGAAGGCTCAGGCATCCACTTGCCCAGAGGGGAATAATGAAATCCAGAACGTAGCAATTCAAACCATTCCTGATTCCAAACCAATCCCCTGAGTCACTCAGTTGAGGGGACACCATTCAAGAGTGAGCTCAGTTCAAAACAAACCTGCAGTTCATTATCTACTTGGGCTGGTTTAATCTTGCAGCCCTTTTATTACTATTATTCCTTTTGGAGACTGTCTGAGGTGAAAGTTGGATCTCCCACTGCAGAAAGTGCCTCGTGTCAGTGCTGTGCAGCACAACCTGCTCATGTTTGTCTGACAAACTCCAGGAACTTTGCAATCCAAAAAGGAAGCTCATGCTGAAAGTAGGGCAGTCAAAGAGTTTGCCACAAGCTCCTTATGCCTTCCTGGTTTTACCCATAAAACACACGTGATCAACTCTGAAGTGCTGCATTTTTTTAAAATGAAACACTCCCTTTTCCCTCCGTTTTCCCTGTGTCTGTGCCGTGTCAGGGGAGGGGATCACTGTGTTCCAGCACACACTCTGCCAAGGTAGCAGATGCTGAGGCAGTATCAGGTGTCTCCAAAGTTCTCTCCTCTCAGAGTCTGCTCCTGGAAGAGCAGAACTGGGAATTGATCTCAGGTGTCGACGGCTGCGCTGCATAATTGATTATAACTTTATATGGCAGAGAGGGAAACAGTAGTGCTGGCTCTGGGTGCTCATGGTAATACATGCATCTGGTTACCGAGGATCTCTATCGCAGTTTAGGGGTTTTTTTAATCTTTCCACTGGTTTATCATTTCATCCAGACGTTACCATTAATTAATTATGTTGTAATTAATCCTTGTTGCTGCTCATATCTGTTCCATCTGAATAAATTTGTCTTAGCCAGCTGACTAAGAACAAAGGCATTTTTGAGCTCCTGTCAGAGTGCAGAAAGTGACCCCAAGTAAACTATACTTTTAATCCTGTGGGTATCAGTCCTTTCAGCTCCTCTAAAGTACATATATTTCTATTTTGTAATAATATGTCTTTACCTTTATACACATGCTGTGAATTTCTTTTCAGTGTGTGCCTTAGGCAGCCTGTCCTGCGAATCCAGAGGCTGGGAGCTGTTGTGATAATTGGGTTAGGTTGGCTCTCTCTGCTAGGACCTCTCTCCCTCTGCAGATAGTGTAACATCCTCTAGATGCACTCTGTGCTCTTCTTGGATTGGGACAACAGCTAAAATGCAAAACTATTTCCCTTACAAGCTACACCTCTGCACGTTTTCCAGGTGTAACCTAAGGATGTCATTTAATCCTGACACACTCCATCTTCACAGTAAAACCATGACAGCTCCAGTGAGTTTTATTTTCAGTGTGCAGGAGAGGTGTATGTATTATTCAGGATGCAAAACGTAACACAGTGAACAGGTATTTGTGGTTTCATTCAGGCCAGTTATTTGACTCTCAAAAAACCCAGCAAGTAGTAGGTTGGGTTTTCCTCCCTCCTGCTGATTGCACTTTATCCTCTTTCCTCATACCCTTCTTATCTATTCTTAATTCTCTATAGAAATGCTACACTGAACATGTCAGATGTTTAATATTCTGGTGTTGTCTGCATGGGCTCAGGCATTTTAAGCAGTTGCTTTAGAAGACCTATAAAGTGATCTACTAAATATGAATAATCTTACCTTAAATTGGTCTGCTTTAGAAAAAATAAAGAAATGGGAATTGCAGAGAAAAGTTCTTGGTTAAAATGTAAGCATGAATCAAAAATTGCTTCTGAGGATATCTGAGTTTTGTTTGTTTCTAGAGCAAATGCTGCACAGTCAAATTTTGATCTGATTTAAACCCCTGGCAGGCCTTTGATGTCAGCGAGGTTATGCAAGGCTGGCTTTGCAAGCCTCTCACCATTTCCTCCCACGAATCCAAGCCAGACTCTCAGTCTCTGCAGGACGAGCTGATGGTTTACTGGGAAATTCACATGGTTTCACCAAGGTTTTCCCAAGTTTTAATGTGTAAGTGATGCAGAAATGAGCACAGGCCACCAAAAGCAAGTCTGATGTGTTATCCTGGCAGTACCTGCCCTCGGAGCACAGCACTGGCTGAATGCCCAGTGGATGAAGGATCCTGTTGCTGGACTGGGAGGTGGGGGATTCTCCTGGTGTTGAGAGGAAAGGTTGCACTTTCAACCTTAACTCACCCTGGTCTTGTCTGGCCAGTGACAATTTCCAAATTGCCTGGCACATTCCCACTGCTGTTGCTTTAAGGTAAGAGCTCTGGAGGCTGCTGGAGCTTTAATAACCATGTCTGCAGATACTGGCGTGGCCTGCATAGCTCAGCTCTTGCCTGGGCTTTTTTTGCAAAGCCTTTCATCTGCCAGAGCAGTGTCTGAGTCTCAGTCTCCTCTTGCTCACACTGGTTGTTGGCACGTAAGTTGTGCAAGTCCCTGGCGTCACAGCATCCGAAGGAGAAATCTCTGGTACCTTTGTTACACGTGGGAGTCTCCTCAGTGTTGGCTGTCTGGCAATTAACAGGGCTACCTAAATATGTCCATGGTTCCGTTTGGGATCGTTTAGGCAGGATGTTTAATAGTCCAGTGTGCTCCATTGTTACGGTGGAGAAGGAATGTGGAGGGGTGGATGTGGCACTTAATGAAATGGTTCAGTGGGCACAGGGGTATTTCATCTTCGTGATCTTGGAGGTCTTTTGCAACCCTAGTGATTCTGTGATTCTCTTTAATGATGAGCTATTATGCACTCAAAGCAGAACCAGCCCATCATAAGCCTTCTCCCAAATCCAAAGCTCACCTCTGGGCACTGTTTCTGTATATTAAGACTCACAGTGCAAGACACTGAATTTTCTGTCTGAAAGAGCTTTCTGTCTGAGATGAACTCTGCTAAACAGCTGTGACAACCATAGGAGAAGAAATAAGTAAAAAAAGTGGATGGAGATGGCCTAAGGAGAGGAGAAGGGGGCTGCTTGTACAGAGAATTATGGAATTATGGTTTTTCAGTTCAGCAGAATTGACTGCTCTCAACAGAAATTGGCCCTGCCTGTTCCCTGAGAGCCCTGGCAGATGTGTATCCCTCAACCTGGGCAGTGTTTGTCCTGACAAAGTGTGGCCAGTGCAGTAGATCCAACTCCAGTTTGTCCCACAACCTCTCCTAGGGAAAGGCAGGGCTGCTGTGAAAGAGCATAATTTGAGATTTGTTTGCTTTTGTAGCCTTCTGGACCTGCCTTTTCCTGTAGGTCTCCCGTGACTGTTGAATGTAAAATAAGAGACCCTGGGGCCCCAGGGGGCTGTGATCACACTGGTCTTACAGTGGGGGCTCACAGAGCTGGAGTGTGTACCTGGTTTTTCTTGGGAAAAGAAGTGGAGCGTGTTTTTAAGGAGCATATTTCCTTCCTACCTTCCCTCGCTGCACACAGATGTTGTTTCAGAGAAACTGCAACTACTCAGATCTGTAGAAATCACAGACAATGCTGTTTCCTTGTCAGTCTCATCCATCTGTACAGTCTTGTAACTCAGGAGGGCTCTGTAACTCAGAAGTTCTTATCGTTTCCACCATGAGATTTATTTTCTGGGCCTTACTGGAAGCATTACCAGTGAGAACTCGGAGCTGGAGATCCATCTACATTGTGTTTTACTGTCTGGTTTTTATTATGCCTGTGGTTTTCACTAGATTTGCTTCAGCTGTGATTTATTTTGGTCTCCTGCTCTGGCATTTGCTGGGGAAGCTTGCGTATTCTTTGCATTTTGTTGTGTTACTACTTTTCTCTTCTCTGAATTGTTATTTTTAGGTGACATTCAGGGCTTTGTCTTTCTCCTGAGTACCTGTTTTCCAGGTCCTGGTCAGAGATGGATTCCAGGTTGGCTCAGCACCTCCTGCTTGACTCAGGAGTTCTTGCTGCCTTTTTTATCTTGCTGAAAAATAGTCAGGAAATTAATTTAGTAATAGGTAGGTATTTTAGTCAGGATGTTCAGCAGTTTAATGTAGTAAATAACAGCTTGGTGGTGCTCAACAGCACCTGAGTAAATCTTTTTTATTTAATTCATTATTACAAAGTTCTGAGGCAAGTCTTCAACAGAGAGGGATGGTGGGGTGAAGTGGGAGCCAGAGTTTTCTCTGTAGGTTTGAGGTTCTTCTTTCTGGGGAGACAGATAAAGTGTGACCATTCCAGAGCCCAGGTTCTCTCACTTTTTTTTTGCTGTTCAGAGTATTTTGGGGGCTTTTCCAGCTTTCAGTCTGTGAGCTCAGGGCTGCTGCCTACACAACCTGTAGCCCAACACTGTGTGCATTGTTTGGGCAGGAACTTCTCTGATTACCTTATGATTCACAGCCCTGCTGTGTCACCAGCTTAAGTCATAGGTGTCCTGCTCCCACACCCACAGCGCTCAGAGAAATCCTCTGCTCTGCTTGCATTTATTTTGTTTCTTTTGTAATGAAAAAGGCTGGCTGGAAACCTCAGCTGTGGAAGGCAAGTGTGGTCAGCTCTGACAAGGTTTTTTTGGCTTTCCTTTCACTTTTCCTCCATGTATTTTTACACACAGAGCACAGCCTTGTCTTTCCTCCCCAAGCCAGGATCCAATTACACTCTATCCCTGTGCTGTTCCCACTTTTCCTCAGCTACTAACCCAAATCTAGTTGTTAACACAAGCCTCCTGCAGGTTCTGCACCTTCCCAGAGCCTTCTCTAGACAGTGCCAGCTTCAAAAGCCACCAGGCTGGTGCTGATGTGACATTAGTGACTGAAGCCTGGCCGCTGGTTTGCACAGCCCCTGCTCCTCTCATCTCTAGGTGTAACAGTTTTATCCTCAGTCATTCCCATGCAGCAGGGAAGGGTGGTTTCTCGCAGGAATTAAACATGAAGGTTGCCTGCCACAGCCTCTTACCTGGAGATTGAGCTGGTGCATATCCTTGTGGGGATGGGATCTGTGGGGCTGACATTTGGTGAATCTTAGAAGGATCCAGCACCAAGCCTGTATTTTCCCCAGTTTGCCTTCCTAGAGAACAGTTCTTTAAGAATTTCATGTTCTCAAGAAAAAATTGATAGAAGTTTTGTAAACATCTCGTATTCTCAAAATAACAAGTACTGTTTTTCACTTTAGTTTATTCTTTTCTTACGTGTGTTTTCAAAACATGCTCTCTCTATCTCATCCAATAGTAGTAGAGAGGTGTTGTGTCATTTAACCAGTCAAGTAGCTGTTAACAGAAGACCCTGTAAAAAGGGAATAGATTGTTAAAATAAACGCCTTCTGATTCTTTGCAATTTCAGAGTCCTTCTCCTCCTTCTGTGGTAACTAGTGACAGGGATCTGCTCCTCATCTTCAGCCAGCCACCTGGGATTCATCAGGGCAAGCTCCCAGTGAAGCCGTGGCCCTGTGAGCCATGTCCTGAGCATCTCCAGGAAGAGTACCCAGTGCAGTGGACAGTGGTCCTTACCCAGGGGGACAGGAACTTCTCTGGCTGATCTCTGGTTGTACTCTGCTGTATCCCACTGGATACTAGGAGGGGATCCAGATCCAGGCAGCTGCTGAGAGGCTCCAGGACAGAGCTAAAGCACGGATATTCTGGTGGCCCAGTGTGGATTCCCACTGGAATTTTATTGTTTCCAGTGAAACCCTGCATAGTCATTTAAACCACTTCATTGTTGGCAAGGCTCTGTCCCTGAGCACAAGGACAGAGAAGCAGAGAAATGTCACTTGTAAACCACAAAAACTGGAAGAGAGCTGAGTGTGAATAAGCCTTTTCCATCCCTTTCCATAGGGCTTCAGTTTGTGATCTAATGAGCCAAAGATACCAAGTACTTTTGGGTGTGAGGATTTTTCCCCCCCAATTCTTTGTTATCCATAATACCTTATTTTCGCCCCTTAATTTGGTATTGCAGACTCTCAGTTTGACTTTTGTTTCCTTAAACTGGAAGGGAACCACTGTTTTAATACAGTTTATTTTTCAGAAGATGTAGAGAGATTGCCAGAAAACCTTTTTCACTTCTGGTTTCTGCCTTAGTGGTTCTGAACCATGCAAACCTGCACACTTTAGTTGGTGAAATACTGTGTGAGGAGATGATTTGTGTTTCCTTGGCCAGCACAAAGCAGAAAATACTGCAGTGAAGGTGGAAGTGTAGAAATGACAGCAAGAGCTGCCTCCTTGCAATTTCCTCAGCCCTTACTCTCAGTAGTACGAGCTACAGGTGGTACCTGGGTCTTCTGTTGTTTTCTTTTTGGCTTTTGGGGTTTTTGTTTGTTTGTTAATTCATCTAGACTTTATACGTGGCAGGATAAGCTGCTGGAATAATTGGCTGTAAAACGTATCAGGAATAATAATAATAATAATAATAAAAGTTATTTCAGTCTAGTTTGTGATGTGATTTATGGGCACTCTAAAATCACTCTTCGTCCAGAGTGCAGGATCAGCTGATGTTAAATAATAAAATGAACAAGGAATGTTTATTGGGGGGAAAAAAATACTGTGAAGCAGCAATTGCATTCTAGTTGGTGAGGAGAATGTATGAATACAGCAAAGAGATTAAAGAGGCACGAGGGTGAGCCAAGATGTTACACTTTTTAAGAGTTCAGGAAGGGGAAATTCATCTCTTTCACAGCCTGGCTGTGAGCCTGCCAGCCCTTGGTCATGACCTTGGGAAAGGCAGCAGAGAAGCTGAACTGACCATTTACTTGCCTTTTATTTTTGGAAGGGATTGGTCTGGAATTAAAGTAAAAATCAGTCTCTTATGTGATGAAATAAGCCCCTTTTTTTTGGCTCTGCCTGTCACAAACTTGTCTGCAGTTCAACCCCAAGGGATGGAGCAGCAGGTCCTCATAGGGGCAACGTTATTAATGTCGGAACCAGGCAGGGAATGTGGAAAACTGCAAGGAAAGAAAGAACTTTCTTTTAAAGGTGACAGTTGAAGTCAGGAGTAAAAGTTGAGGGTGATAAGTGCAGTTTCAGGATGGATTGGCTCTGTGCAGGAGGGTGATGCTGGAGCACGTGGGTTGGGAATAGCTGCAGGGAAGGGCCTTTTCCTCCTCTGGGAAGTTCCGTGGATCACATGCTGCAGATGGAAGCCCTGTGGGCTCATTACTCATTGCAGAATTATGACAAATTGTCCTCTCTGCAGCCTCTGTGTCAAACTGAAACAGAACTTTGCTCAGAGAGAAGCTGTGCTGCAGAAATGCACCTTGCCCGTCAAGAACTGAAACTGTGAATGTTGAATAAAAATTCCCACGTTATTCCTCAGTTCCTTGGCCTGGAGAAGGAGGCATGGAGTAAAATGTCCTAATTGGGGGATGTAATCCCTGAAAAACATCTTTCTGTGCTCTGCCTTGTGACAGACCAAGCCTCGTGCTCATCTCTTGCTCCAAGGCTCCAAGTTTCAAACAAAGTGAAGCTTTGTGTGAAGATGGCTGGTTAAGCTGGGTGTCTTTGAGTCTCGCCACAACTGATTGATCTTTATTTTTCATTGTTTTAATTGATTTTTTTTCCCCCCCCTCTGGTCAGACAGTGCCAATAAAGGGAATTTTCTGTGTGTGTGACTGGTGATCTTGAAGTCATTTGCCTGCTCCCACTGGCATGCCCTGGCTTGCCTTTCATCTCCCTTCAGGCTTTTAAAGGCTGGGGAGAGAGCAGAGAGAGATTCAGCCTTATCTCATAGTTTGTTGTAAAACAGCTTCTTTGCTGCCTAATTTGGTTTGGAAATGTAAAAAAAATACGTATTTTTATCAGGACACAGATGTTGCCACAAACACAGAGGCAACGAGCAGCCCCTTTGCTGGATCTCTGCAGAACTTCTGGGTTCTTCCCTTGTCCCTGCACTGGTTGAGAATTAAGGACTTAATTGCAAATCCCAGAAATCTGTAATTGCAGCAACACCTGCCTTGCCATAGACAAGAAAGTGCTTGTTTTTCAGGTTAATACTTGTCTTGTAGCAGCTGCTGACTTTGTCATGGCTGTGTTCACTGAGAGTTGTCTTACTCTATGTTGGTCGGGGTTGGTTTTTTTTTCCCCCAAGAGTTCTTTGGAGGAAACCCAGCATTCTGAAGCTGCCTTGCTTTGAAGCTGATACATACAGTATTGTGTTTTCTATAAAGCAGCAGACTAATGCTCAGCTTTGGTCTCAGTGGATGAGGAATTGAGTGCTCAGTTTGGAGCTTTTCCCCTGTGCAGACTGGCAGCTTTTGTCCTGCCCTGCTGCTTCCGCCCTGCGCATCCCGGAGCGCTCCTGAGCATCTCCGCAGCCCGGCCTGTGGGAAGCAGGGCTGTGAACTGCTCAGCAGTTGAGGAAACCGAGGGGAATGCCTCAGCCACATGATTTAGTGGCAGACTGGAATAAATTCAGTGTTTCTGCTGCTGGGTCCCAGGAGCTGTGTACTAAACCAGCCTCTGAAGGCTTTTCCCACTCCAACCTCTGTTTCAGCACAGGCTCAGGGTTTTTAATGCTGCCTCAAAATAGTTGTCCTTCTCTTCTGAGAATAGGGAAGTTTTTCTTCAAAATGCTTTTCCTCCCCCAGCTATTTTAAAATTTTTAATCATTCCCTGCTGAAACCCTCCACATCAATCTGATCTCAGCTTGTCCTTCCAGCAGGAGAGAGGGGTTTGCACAGGCCCCATCCAGAGCTGGGAATGTCAGCGCCTCTCTGGGTTATTTAAGATACGTCTGCGGTGCAATAAATCTCATCTTGTCATTCTAATGGTACAATAACTTGGAAATGAAAGAAGTCAGCTGGGGGAATGTGTGTGTGCACTGGAAAAGCCATCCAGAGCACTGTGCTGGAGCAGGGCTTTGGATGTTGTTGTGGAAAAAGCTTGGAAGCCGTTAGCCTGGTGCACAGGAGCAGTGAAGCAAAACAGGAGTGCTTGTTTAACAAAGGGAGAAAATGGGAGAGGGGTAGAATGGACGTGTCCATTCCTTCTGGACTCTTCCATTGCATTTAGGTAGAGGTGCATGTCTTGTTGGCACTATCCCTCAGGAGAAAGGGCACATAAAGAAAACAAGCCAGAGGGTAACCAAAACAATACTGATGTAGACTAGCATGAAAATGATTTATTTTTTTGTTGTACCTCCCAGCTGAAGACACTGAATAAACCATATCCATATGGCAATGCCTTGAACTTTTATGCTGTCAGGCAGGTTCCATGGAGGATATTGCATAAATCTGTTCAGGGGAGATGGATTTCACCTAGACATGGCACCAGGTGCCATGTGGTCACCAAAGATGTGCAAACAGGGAAAGAATTATTGATAACCCCTTCTGTTCTCCCACCCTTTTCCCTGACTTTCTGGGCACTGGGTTTCCTGGGGCACCAAGGGCTTTGATGGCTGTGCCTCTGTTTCTCCTGCTGGAAAACAAAGGCAGTGATACAGATCTTTGCTTTGTACCAGGTATTGTTTGAAACTCTGAACTGCCTTAAAAGGAGGAAGGGCCAAGGCGATTCAAATCCACAAATCAGTGTTTCTGCAAAGAGTGGTCTGGGTCTATTCATTGCATCCCAGAAGTACAGAGGAATTGTCAGTTTGTTTTTTCAGTCTATTACATGAAAAGAAATGCAGAGACCTTTTCCTTCCTACATAAGAAGTGCAGAGATGGAAATAGTTCTTAAAGGCTCCAGTCAGACCCATACCTCAGCTTTTTAACCATGTTTGAAACGAGAGCGGTGGTGATGATGTCTTTAGTGAAGACTAAATCTGAACCTGATTTTGACAAAATACTGTGTCTGTGTAGTGGGCCCAAATGCTCCTTCACAGCTTTTTGTGATAGTTTGAAATCCACACCTCAGGTTTCAGGCAGGTGTGCATAAAAACAAACAAAAAACATAAACAAACAGATAACCACCATGATTTTCCCCTCCCTGATTTTCCTCCTCAGTGCTTGGTGAGGAGAAGAGAAATGCTCATGTATCTAAAGTGTATTTCCTTTTTCATTACAAAATACAGAAAGTGAAATTGAGAATGAAACCTGATGCAACAAATGCTCTTTTATTCGTGGAGAAGACATTTGGCAGCAGAAACCCAAATGACAACATAACCTCTTTGAAACAGATGACCTCTGTTTGCCCTGTAAAGTTTCCTGCGTTCTGCTTTTCATTAGCTATTTGCTTATGTGGTTTATGTATTTTATAGATTAAAAAAATCACATAAAATATGAACTATGGTATGATTTAGACCTAACATGGGCCTTATGGATGATGTGACCAAGCTTATAAGAACTGAGCTCTCTGTGGTTGGATGCAGTGTGGTTCTTACTCGAGTCAGTGCTTAAATGGTATTTTTCCATCTGGAGATGCCCATGGCATTCACGGAGGTTTTGGGTCAGGATATGCTGATAACTTGGGGGAGCCTCTCCATCCTGGGGTGATGTACTGAAAGCTTTAGCTCAGGCACTAAGTGCTGTCAGTTCAGGGTTGTATCCTGGAACTTTCCCTAGCCCAAAAAGATTAAAGATTATTATATTTTTGCCCCAGAGTGTTAACTCTGGTCAGAGATTAATAGGAGATTACTGGAGCTGTTAAAGAGGATTCACCATTGTGAGAACTGAATGTTCAGAAGCAGAACCTCATTTCAGACCTTTTTTTCCTCAGAATGCTCCAGTGTGGGGGGAGAGAAGGAGAAGAGAGAGAAAGAGAAGGGACAGAAAGTCTCTTTCCAGGAAGCACTGCTGATGAACTACCTTTAGTTTAATACATAAGAAAGTTCTTTTAGATGCTTCAAGATAAAAGGCATCCATAATGCTGCTTCAGAACTAATGATGTCATGCCAGCTCCATCAGAGTTTATGAGTCTTGGCTTCTCAGACTCTCATAAAATAGGTAATTTATCAGTGCTGCTAAATGAGAGAAATCACCCTGCAGCTGCAGTGGGGAACACTCAGGCTTTGATTGCAGTGGCAGAGGAAGAGAAAGTTGTTGGATGAGCTGTCATGTTATAACTGCTCAGTGCTGTGTCTGATTTTGGAGGGAAATTGTCTAAATATTGCAGAGGTGTTCTCTAATGATGATCTTTGAATTACTTAAGTGTCAGCTGACCTCTTTGCCTGTGCTGTGCTTTCCTTTTTTGAACGTGGCACCACAGAATTCCTTGGCTTGCTGGTGCTGTACTTAATTCTAACTCATCAACAGCACCAGGGCTCTGTGGCTTTGGGGTTGGAGTTACCTTGTGGCCATCCCTGTTCCAGCATGACCCAAGAAAGCTCTTGTTGAGTACAGCGAGTTCTGGAATCGTTACTAAGAGATGCTCACTGCCCTAAGAATCTTAAAATATTTTAAAAACAAAAACCATTTCCCTACCCCTACCAAAGCAAACCGACCAACCTCAGGAATAAAGAGAAGAAATCCTTTGTTTCTGGTCACAGGGAGTGAGTTTAGGAGCAGCCTTGCCCATCCATCTCCATCTGTGGAGAGAACCCAGACCTCCTGCAAAACCGTTTCTCCCTGCCTGTGGTACCAGCAACTTGCTAATTTGAGAGCAATATTGTTCCAGTTCTCAGGCTATCTAGGCTGATGTAATATTCTTGGCTACAGTCAGGTGGGTCATAATAAATTTTCTGGAACCACTTCCAGTTCTCTGTTTCTTTTCTTATAAACAACTTCTTGCACTTGGCAAATTCCGTTTGCTTCAGAATGCCAAAACTGTGGATAAGTTTTCTACTGAATTCTAAAAGTAAGTATTTTAGTATTTTCTCTGAAAGCAGAAGAGATTAAATTTAAGGGGTTTTATTTAATTTATGAATTTTTTTCAGCATTTCAGCAGTTTCTGTTATTTCTACAAGATGTGGTGGCACTGGCAGGGCGTGATTTTGTGGCAGTTTAAGCTGAATAAAATTGAGAGTGCTGCAGTCTCACCCATCCTTTTTTGCCCCGAAACATTTCCCCACTGCCCTTTTATGCCTGCACTTGCATTTATGTGTTTTTTTACAGTGCTTACACTGGGGCAGGGAATTGATGTAGCCAAAGCTGAGCCTGCTGAGGGAGAATATTGGCAATAGCAGAGGTCAGGAATACAAAGCTTGGGACAAAGGAGCAAGTCTGCTCTCACTTAGGATGTAGTTCACTGGAAATTTAAAACAATGTAGGTGGTAACGAGAGCACCTTCAGCTCATTTTTAATGCCCTGGGTGTCTGAGGTACTGCCTGTTATCAGTGTAATGTGGAGACACGAGGGTGGAATCCAGCCTGGAGCACACAATATCGATGATCTTGCATCAGAGAGGTGACTCAGTCTCCAGCAGGTTAAACAAGTGCCACTCACTCACCTGTGGGGTTTGAATATCCCAGGCTGCCTGCACCCGGGTCCAGAGGGAGCTGGGAGATGGCCCAGGCACAGAGCCCTTGTTTTCCCAGAGCCAAGTGTCCAGGCTCGTGCTACAGACACGGACAAACGTCGCTCTTCTCTTGCTTTGGACAAGCCGTACACGACTTTTGCATCTGGAAAATGCCAGTGGTGGAGGCTGCAGCAGCTGCAGGGCTTGCATGTGTTTCCTGCTCTCAAACCCTGCAGCTCTGCCACCAGCCAGTGATGCAGTGCATTTTAACCACTATTTAATATCATACCCTACAGCTCCAGCTACTGCACGTGGCCAGAACTGAGAGGTTTGGCCTCGGCTCCCACTGAAGTTTTCTCTCTGTACACTAATTTTGTTCTCTCACATCTGTTTTTGGCAAAAGTGCAGTTGCCAGATTTGATCCAAACATATGCTTTTTGCTGCTGGCTTCATGTAGTTTTGTATTTTGGCAACAACACCAGATACCAGGGAGAAGGCTTGGGGTGACGTGGAAGGAGCTGCAAGAAAGAAGGAGAGAGACTTTGGATAAGGGCGTGAAGTGGCAGGACAGGGGGGAATGGATTTACACTGACAGAGGACAGGGTTGGATGGGATATTGGGAAGAAATTCTTCCCTATGAGGGTGGAGAGGCCCTGGAACAGGTTTCCAGAGATGCTCTGGCCTCCCCATCCCTGGAATTTTTCCAGGCCAGGTTGGACGGGGCTTGGAGCAACCTGGGACAGTGGAAGATGAACATGACAGGGGGTTGCAATGAGATGATTCCTTGAGATGATACCTTCCAACCCAGACCATTCTGTGAGATACTGAGAAAGCTTTTCCATCCAGTCCTTGCCTAGGTACCATCTGTGACCTGCTGGTTTGCTGCTAAGAATGGCATTACAGGCAGAAAGTCAGAATAGAAGAAGTCTTTTACACTCTAGAGATAGTTCTGGTGGGCACTGTGGTGACATTTCCCAAGGGGAGATGGAGGAGATGGATTGCTCACACCTGAGTGAGAGCAAAATGCAAACAGAGGAGCAGTGCAGCTGGAGATGAGGATTCCTCCTGGCTTCACACAGCACAGATTTCCACATTAGTTCCTGTCAGCATGGAGACCCCTTGACATTATTGGGTCAAAGAAAGGTGCTAATCCATCACAGAAAATGGCTTAGCACTTGATTTATATTCATTTATCTTCGCTCTGCACAAATGCTTTGTTCCTTACCCTGCTTTGAATCAGGCCAGCCTAATATATTGGCATCTCAATCATCATTTGGCTCCCACTGAGATGAAGAAGCAGTGGTGGAGCCTGCAGGGCCCTAACACTAAATCAGTGATTTATTAGGAAGAACAGGGCAGGAAGGTGAAGATCATCTTGAAAATAGGTAGTGAGGAGACTGCTGCATTTTTCTGTTTCTCTGATTATTCTGCCCCGAAGAACTTACAAAACAGCAAAAAAACCCAAAAACTTACGGTTTCAAAGCATGGTGTTAAAAATTGAGTCATTTATTTTTTTATCTCATTATGGTGATCTTGAAATTAGCCTGGGAAGGGGCGTTGGAAGCTGAATGACTTTGCCCACACAGCTACAGTGGGTATCAAGTTCCATCAGCACGGAGCCAAGGCTTGTCCAGCTCTGCTCAATCACCCTTTGTTTGTTGTGCCACTTCTCAGGGAATGGGATGAGGCCAGCAGAGACAAATGGTACTGGAGGTTAAAGGATAGAGAGTGTTACATGGTCCTCAAGAATTTTGAGGAAAAAATAAAATATTTCCAAGGTAAAGGTGCAGCATTGGGTCTTACTTATAGGACTGTTTCCCATTCTTTCACTGATTTCTTCCATCAGGGAATGTTTAGGGTGTGTTGTTTTTTTTTCCTGTTCCTTTTCCACCATCCTTCTTCCACGTATCTATTTCCAGCCTCTCTGAGTCTTCTGTGTGCTCCTTTCCCTTCCCTGTTGTTATTATTGTATTACTTTTGGGGAAGAAGATTGTTCTAAAGTACAGTTTGAACTCCAAGGAAGTTTCTGTGTCAGTTCCAAGTGATCCTGTTCCAATCTGTTCCCACCCATAAGTGGAGCTCCAGGGCAGCCCAGTTTTAGCCTTTACCACCTTGTCTTTTTTTCAACAGAACAGTCTCTTATTTGAGCTCTTCAGTAATTTGGTGAAAAGAACAGCAAAAAGCATTCTTAGACAGTTGAGCCTCCCCAAATCTGCCTCTGCCATGGTTCTGCCTTTTGCTTTATTCCATGACAAATTTAAAAAGCCTTCTAAGATGTATTTTTTCCCTTGGCAGTAATCAAAGCTATTAATATTGCTGGGATGTAGTGGTTGCAGACAAACAGCTGGATCCAAAAAGTGATTACTTCTGTGGGATGGGGTTATTTGTGTGGGATGGACCTTTGCTTTTCAAGTCCTTCCATGCTGTGCATCTCTGCCTCACAGCAGTGGAGATGCTCCACGTTGCCCTCAGAGAGAAAATCACAATTTAGAGCAACACAGAACCAACAAAATAGAAAACAGAGATTTTATTTTGTGCCTTAATGACTACAGAAGTTTTATGGACAAAGGTAATGCTATGATTGTTCATTAAAATAAAGAAGTTTTTTCCCAGCTGTGTATTTTTTATCAGTTAAAGGACCTTGCTCTAAAAAATTCTTCCATTTGCATTTCATTTTCTTCTGCTGTGAGGCAATTTTCCCTGTTCTTCCATCATTTTGCCTGAAATGATGAAAAATGTTTTAATTTTTTTTTTCTTAATTTCACCTCTACAAATAACAATGTTCCAAGTGTCAGGAAAATAGTTGTATGCTATGACATGGGGTAGCTGCAAGTCCCGTGCAGGAAAGCCCTGAGACAGCAGCACGCTGTCAAAATCAATTGGGCTGAAGGCTTGAATCCATTCTGGATCTGCTGCACGGGTGTGATAGAGATATCAAAGTGTATTTTTAAAACAAAATACAAGATTGGGATTCTAATTTTCATCCCCTACTCAGATGCTGTGTTAAAAACCCAGAACATGTGGTAGTGTTTCCAAATTCTTCAAAGAACCGTGGCCGTCCTGAGAACTGCTGCTTTTTATGCTTACGTAAAAAATTTGCTGTTTTAAAATAAAAATACTAGTTTTCTTCAGAGTTATAAAACAATGTTGGGGATCCATTAATCAGAGTGGTTTCCTGACCAAGTATGCAGATCTTAATGTAAATGTCTATAAATAATATAGTGGCAGCAGCATTCTTTTGGAAACAAAATTCAAAGAGGTCCTGTTTGAGCAGTGAGCACTTGCTCAGGGCAGTTATATTTAGGGCTCTAATGGAAGTGTACAAGTTATGTTTTTTATACAAACTATAAATGGCTACAACCAAGAGACTTAGGCTTTGAAATGCACTTGGCACTTGTGCAATAGAGAGACAGGCCAGAGCCTTGTTGTACAGTTGGGTTTGGTTGTTGTTTTTTTTTTTTTTTCTGCCAGCTTTACAAATATTGCCAAATTCTTACAGTGTTGTCATCCCTGAAGGGCACTTTCTGAAATAGATTTTGGATCTGCTCTCGTTTTGGACTGATTGAGCCTTGGTTACAATGAAGAGGTGATGGGGGACAAGAAAGGAATTCAGATGCAGAAGCAGAGGGTGAAATAGGTGCTGAAACCAGAGCAAGACTCATGGAAGGAAGCCAGGCATGAATGTGGATGGTGTGAGATGGTTCTTGAGTGCCACACACGATGTGAGAAATGGGCTAAAGTGCAGCAAAGACCTAGGGTAAAACTGAGCAGTTGGTGAGTAAGTGGAATTCCTCAGCTTCACTTCTGAGTGTCTAAACAATTGGTCATTGTTGACAAGATCTCCAGGATGCTTTGATGTGAGGAAGCAGAAAGTTGCAAAATACTGTCATTAGTAAGAGACTAATCAGCTGTATTGGGGGGGGGAACTGCCAAATACTTCCAAGTGTTTGTTTGAGGAAACGAAAACTAAGAGCAGCATAGCTTCTGTCCTGGGCCAGAATTGCTGCTGGTCTTCAGTGCTATCAAAATACTCTTGGAGAGCAAACCCTGCCTAACGGTGCTTGTCAAACACAAACATTGTTATCAGGATGGTGAAGCTTTTTGTGTTTGTCTTGTCCCAAAAGCCTGCACTAATACCGGGCTGCGGGCAGATCTGGGGTAAGAATGACAGAGCTTGTGATTCATGAATTGCTCAGGCACGTCAAGGCTGCTGTGAGCAGTTGGCTGCGCTGGGATAAGGCTGCAGATTGAGCTGGAGGTGTCAGATCTGCAGTGCTGCTGTCTCTGTCCTCCTGCTGCTCACCCTGCACCGCCCCGAGTTTGGTGTTGTCTGGCTGGTGACTCAAACAAAACCTGAATCATTTCTGTCTGCAGGCAGGGTAGGAATGTGCTCATCCTGGGGAGCCTCCGAGCCTTGCCCTCCTGAGGTCAGCCTGCACGGTCTCAGCACTGCACTCTGTTTCTCTTAGATAAAATTTCAATTTTATATTGAGTGACAGATGCATGTTTCACCCTGACAAAACCCAAGCTGCTGTTGCTGACAGCTGAAGGAGACAGGCCCTGAGTTGCCTAAAAAATTCCTTTAGGAGCAGTAAGTTGGTTGCTGCTGAGTTCCTATTTCCTCATGGCTTTTTAAAAATAAACTGAGAGTAATCAGCTCTTATGACACTCTGATATTTTAGGTCATTAACTGGTGTAATTGTAGTCTTGATGTTTATTATTAAGTGACCGTGGGTTCTGAAATCTGATTTTAATGGCTTGCAACAGCCAGGGGAGGCTAAGGAGGGTAGATTTTATCAGGCCCAGGACTCACCTGTGTAAAGAAGCTGCCATGCAGGCGTAATTTCTTCCCAAAAATGGCTCTGGAATGTGTTAGAAGGGCTTGCACTGGATTTTTCTGGAGTACTTCCCTGGTTAGATTCTCCATCTTGACATTCCCTAAGAAAAGGAACTGGGAGTGGCAGAGGATGTAAATTTACTATCCTCTTTGTTTGGCAAGCATACAGATCATGGGATGTATAAATAGAAGAATTGAAAGCAAGTAAAGAGAGGTCATTATGGGATGTACAAAGAGCTTACTCAGAGCACATCTGGGGAGCTGGGCATGATTCAAAGGCCAGATTACAGGAAGGACAGTGAACAATAAGGAATGGAGTAGAAGAGGGTATTGTGGAGGGTATGAGGGCTCCTGCAGTTGCTGCAGTCCCACTGCTTACACCAAATGAAGCTGGTTTTACTGTAAAAGCACCTAAATTGGGGACTTCTAAAAACTTCCAAGGGAATGGAGACAAAACTGTCTTCTTCCTAAGCTTTCTGATCACCACAGCAGTGCCACTAAAGGACTCTTACACTGCTTACCTGTCATACTTCTCTCCCTCTTTCAAAAGAAAGCTTATTTTTTAGCTTGCATATACATATATATATGCAAGCTAAAAAGAAATTATAAGAAATAATACCATAAGAAATTATAAAGAAACAATATATATATAGTTATATATATATAGTTTTATATATATATATAGTTTCTGTATAATTTCTTATGGTACTTCTGCTCTGTCTGTCAGAAAAACTGTCCAATATTGTATCCACATCCAAATCTCTACAGGGCTGAAATAATTTTGCTTGCCTTAACCCTTTCATAGTTGGCTAAAGCTTCTCTTCTGATGTCATAAGCTCCACTGAGGTGCAATTAAATATTGTCACAATATCTGTCCTTTCATCTCAGAAGGAGCTGCATCTAGGGGAGCTTTGTTGAAGGTAAAAAGGGCTTTGTAAATGAAAAAAGGGCTGTTGGTAAGGGGCAAAAAATGTGCTATTGACACATATGGGAGATGGGGACACTGCTAGATGTTGAGCAGCATGATGGAGTAAGTTGAGGATGAGAAATGAAGCAAGAACACTGCTGCTGTCACACCACCCTTACCAGGAATGAAGCAATATCCTCATTTTCCAGATAAGAGATTAATCAAACTGGTCAGGGTTTACACAAGCAGGGAATTCTAAGTCTTCAGCCTCTTGGACCACAGTCATTTTTTGGCACAGGATTATGGTTTTGCATTTCTTTCACAGTGTTCATAATCTGTTTATACCACTCCTCATAAAACTTCATTTTTTCATTGATATTTCTCACTCAGTATGGTGTTTTCTCTTTAGTGTGCTGTACTCGATCCTGAAAATAAGAGTCCTGGAAACATGGATTTATTGATAATTGGTGGATTTTTTTAATACTTATATTACAGTGCAGTGCAGGTCTTAGCCTACCCTTGGGCCATGCATAGAAGAGCCAATGCCTGGAAAATCACATGTGCAAAATTCCAAAAGGATCAGCCGAGTTTTGGGGATGTACTTGTTGACAGATGAGCACACACACTTCTCTTCAGAAATAGTTGTAGGAAGTAATAATAGCAGGAAGCATTTACAGTTTATATTTACAGATTATATCCTCAAAGGCCTTTTATTAGGGCATATAAAACAGGAAGCATAATTCTACAAAGCTACACTTAAAGCCACATAGTTATTCCATTCATTTCCAGTCTCTGGATCCAGGTTGTGGGAGCAGTGGCTGCATGCTGGCCAGTTTCCTACAGGGAATTTGAACTGGGAATTTGGAACAGGGAGCAATGGCTGCTCCTAGAGGAAGTTTGAACTGGGAATTTTGGACAGGGAGCAATTTCCTACATGGAATTTGAACTGGGTATTTTGAACAGGAAGCAATGGCTGCATGCTGGCCAGTTTCATATATGGAATTTTGAACTGGGAATTTTGAACAGGGAGCAATTTCCTACAGGGAATTTGAATTGAGGATTTTGAACAGGAAGCAATTTGCTACAGGGAATTTGAACTGGGAATTTTGAACAGGAAGCAATGGCTGCATGCTGGCCAGTTTCATATATGGAATTTTGAACTGGGAATTTTGAACAGGGAGCAATTTCCTACAGGGAATTTGAACTTGGAATCTTGAACAAGGAGCAATGGCTCAGTGCTGGGCAGTTTCATATATGGAATTTGAACTGAGAATTTTGAACAGGGAGCAATGGCTCTGTGCTGCCCAGTTTCTTTCCTACAGGGAATTTGAACTGGGAGGTTTGGGCTTTGTAGAGTGCTGGTTCTGGTGCAGGAATTCTGTGGTTGCTTCTCTTCCTTTTGCCCACGTTTCTCCATCTGTGAAATGGGAATTTTGACAGTCATTGTGCTGTGTTTTTTGGCAGTAGTGACAATGCAAGCCCAGGATATATTCCCTTGTGCTTATGTTCAATTAAGTGCTTGGGGCCAGGCCAGGTTAGTGGTTGTCCAGAAGACCACAGGGATATGGAAGTGGGATTAATGACTCAGTGAATTCTGACTCGGTATTAAACCAAGGCCTTTCTCCTACATTTGTACTCATTTGCAACCCCATATATCACAGCTGGGTTCAAATGGAATACAGATACTTCCTACCTTTGTCCAGTTCCACCATTTTCATAGCAAAAGGGAGGCAAAATGTGTGGGATGAAGACAGGCACAGGGAGTTTCCTAGAACTAGGGAGGCATTTGTAGTGACGTCCACAGGCTCCTGCCCTTTCCCTGGCAGCATTGCTGTGAGCTCCAGGGCTTTTCCTGCTTTTTAGACTTCCAGTTGCTGCATTGCCCTGCACCCCTGGAGAAAGGGGTGGTGAATTTTGAGAGTGCTTTATAAGTCTCTCCTGGGGTATTTTGGTACTTAAGTAATGCCTGTTGACACTGAGCTACAGAAAAACTGTGAGCATGAAGGCAACTCATTCTCTGATAACATTCCTGAAGTCCAGGAAAGCTGTATTTTGTTAATTTTGAGAGGATATTGTCTCTCTGAGCAGTAGGACCTAGACTGAGGGCTGTGTGACTCTGAGGTGTCCAGAAGTGTCCCCTTAGGACATCAGCTCTTTGATGGACAGATCCAGTGTAGCACTTACAGAAAATTTAAAAATCTCCTCCACTCGCAGCTCCTCCCTCCTCTGCTTCTCCTCCTGTTTCCAATTACAGAATTACTGTTTCATGTGGATGCAGATATAGGAAACTGTGTTTGATTTTTCTTACTGTTGACAGACTGGGAGAGATGCCTGCCTGCTTTCTAGCAGAAGCCACACTCTTTTCCTATATGTGAGCAATTAGGTGCCTTGTTCCCTGATCACAAGCCTCTCTCACCATCCATACCATGGCTGCAATTGATTATAGAGCCTGATGTGTTTAAATTTTGAGGGAGCTCCATCAGGAACCCTTTGTTTGCTGTTTTTTGGAGGGGTTTGTTTATGTTCTGTCAAAATGATCCCATCTCATTTCATAAAATCGAGAGGGGTTGAGCTTTCCTAGCAGCGGTAGGTCAGCAAGGAGAAAACAGAGCTCCAGGAGTTGGCAGTAATTCCTGCTGGTGCTCCACACTGGGAACTGATTGGCAAGAGGGAACTGCGAGGCTTTGTGTTGTGTGGGAGAGAGGGGAAGGGAAAACAAGGAGAGCCTTGAATGCTCCTGGCCTTGAAGAATTGCAGGACTTTGTGCAAGGTGGCAGCCGTCCCCACGTCACGGCCGCGCTCCAGCGTGGGAGCCGCACTTGCAGCTGGCTGAGCTCTCCCCTGGCTCCCTTGGAATCACTGGGATTTGGCAGCTCCAGCATAGTCAGGTCGTCACCATCCACCTTCAAAACTTGGCCCGTCCAAAATTTCAGCTCACCCCCCGGAATGTTTCTTGTGGAATTTATCCCAAGCCAAACACTGCAAAAGCACGCTGGTGTAGGGATTCCGACTGTGCATTTTTCAAGCATACTCACAGCACTCCTGGTTTCACACATGGGGCTTTTAGCAGCAATTTATAATGTATAGAGATGATTTTGAATTTTCCAAGGGCTTTCTGGTTGATTTGACCAAATAGGTGCTTTTTTTCCCCTACTGTTCTGATTTGTTTTATGGAAGTGTTTAGGTATAGATAGCATGTTGTATTGTCCCATACATTTTGCTAGGTTTGTTTTTTTAAAAAGCAGTTTTTCCATGTCAGTAGTTTATGGTGTATATCCCTGTCCTAATTATAGTCCTGATTCTTTGCCTAATCTGTCATGAGCAGAGCCAGTGCATTTCTGAAATAAGGGAATCAGTACCCTGGGCAATTTCCATGAGGAATCCCAGACAGCAGAATTCGAATGCTTTCCAGCCAAGACTCCTTGGCCCTTTGCCACTTGTGAGTGGCCCCATCTTAACCTCTAGACATCATAGAAGTGTTTGAAAGCCATCAAATGGCTGATGAGTTAATCTCTAGGAGGTTGTCTGCCAAAATCAAGGGTCCAGACTGGAGAAAGCCCAGAGAAAACCATTACAACAAGGTAAAAATGATGGCAAGTCCGTTTGCATGACCCGTGGCATGCAGGTGGTGTGAGGTGTGAAGGGGCCGTGGGTAGTTGGGAAGTCAAACATTCCAATCTCAGAGCAAAATTCAGGGAAAGGTCTGCATTTGCCTCTATCTTGAGAGCAAAAGAGTAGAACTTGATGCCAGCCTCTGAATTATGAGGACATTCAGAGATGGACCTGGGGTTCCTGACAGGAATTGTCCTGCTTGAGGAACAGGATTGACTGCCCAGCTTGGGGAATCACAGCATCAGGTAGTGGTTTGGCTTGGAAGGGACTTTTAAAGATAATATAGTTCCAAACCCCTGCCATGGGCAGGGACACCCTGCCCTGGACCTGGGTGCTCCAAATCCTGTCAAACCTGGCCTTGAACACTCCCAAGGATGGGGCAGCCACAGCTTCTCTGGGAAACTGTGCCAGGGCCTCCCCAGCCTTACAGTAAAAAATTCCTTCCCAACATCCCATCTAAACCCACCCTCCTTCAGTTTAAGGCCGTTCTCCTTTGCGCTGTCACTCCATGCCCGCATCCAAAGCCCCTCTCCAGCTCTCTTGGAGCCACTAGGTTCTCCCCGGACCCTTCCCTTCTCCAGGTTGAGCATTCCCAGCTCTCCCAGCCTGTCTCCAGAGCAGAGGTGTTCCAGCACGTGCTGGAAACCACAGGAGAGCTTTGCCCAGCCCTGCTCGTGGGAGCCACCGTGCTGCAGCCAGAGCTCTCCGCAGAGCTGCTGCACCTCTCAACGCAGAAAGGTGGCCAGGAGTGTGAACAGACTTTTCCCTGGATCTTGCTCAGACTGGAAACATTTTCAGTTGCTATTAAAGAGCATCAGATTACAGGCAACAATTTCAAACTCTTCAGGCAAGCAGAATAATTTGAGTTTAAGGAACTGCTTAACTGGAACTCACCCAGTCGTGACTGCCTTTTGGGAGCGTTGGCAGCAAGTGCTCGTGAACAGGTTTCATATTTAACTGAGGCAGGATAAATATGGCTTTATTTCCAGCTGCTGTTGCAAAAGCTATGGAAAGATCAGGAACAAATTGCTAGCCAGCCATGCTTCAGTTGAGAATCAGGCCGTTCCAGAGGTGACTTCTGAGCTCCTCCTGCTCCTGAGGTTTGAGCTAAGCCACACCTGAATTCACAGTCTCTCCTTAACTCCACCAGGGCTTGGATCCTGTGCTTAAAATCTTAATTAAAAAATCTGCCCGAGTGGTTCATTCCTGCACAATAATTACGTGCTGTTTCACATTGTTTTGTGGGAAAAACACAGTTTGGAAAGTCAGGAAATAAAAGTGAATATCAAACAGAGTGTTATGACATGGATTGATTTATTTCAATTGCAGTTTGCTTATCTTGCTAGTCATGATTAAAACCAGTGTTGCCACTAATACAAAAATGCAGGAATGTGAATGCCAGATAGAAACTGCCCATGGTTCATGCCATTGTAACACCTTTTGACTGAAAATTCCATGATTTAGGAAGCACGAGAGGAAGAACCGTCATTTGGGATACAAATAATCAGCACAAGGCATTTGCCTGTTATCAAAAAAAAGGGCTTTTTTAATTGGTATTAAAGATTAAGTCCTGTTCCTACTTAAAACATCACTGGGCAAAGCTTGGCTGCAGATGTCCTGGTGCCTCAATTTCTGATCTGAGGAGCAGCAATGATGCTTTTCCAGCTCAATGGAGTTACTGGAAGTGGATCAGAGAGGAAATCCTGATTAGGGTGCTGCAAGATAGGACAGTCGTGGGGTGCATTTCTGTTTTGCTTCCCACTGTCCCAAAATCAGTGTTGGGAGGTGTGTCCTGATTCCCAGGCCTGCTCCTGCCTATGGAGACCTGCCAGACGTGGGGAGCCTTTGAATCCTTATGTGGGATTTCTCCAGGGAAAATCCCCAGTGGCATCACTGGGCTTTGGTACATGGCCAAAGTCTTGGTGAGTTCCTTTTTCCTCTCTGGTCTGTAAAGGCTGTTCCTCAGCTGTGCCAGGGCAGGTGACAGCATAAATCTTGTCCACAGCTATCTTGGGTGAGTCATTTTTCCAAAGGTAAATAAATCCTCCCTGTTTCCACGCATCACCTGACAAACTGTGAACTGTGGAAAACTGAGAAAATGTTGTTGCCTTTTGCGAGCCAGAGCATTCTGCAAATCTTTATTTTTAATTCCTTGTTAGAAAACAGAACCAACTGAAAGGGGCTGGCAGAAAAAATGTGCCCCACTTCTTTCCCTCTGCCGGGCTCAGCAGTGGAGCTGCCAGTTTCTGGTTTTGCCTCTGTAGAATTATGTGCCTCTGTTTGAAAGTTTTTGACAAATCAGGCTGTTTTCATTCTCCCTCTGCCATAAATTCAATCCATATGTCTCTAAAACATCCTTTCATAGCTTTGGCATGGAAAAGGAAGTGGCTTAGGCTCTGTGTAGCGTATTTAAAGCAAAGCTCTCCTAGTTTGCATGCATGGCTTCTGGTAGCTCTTAAAGCCTCAACTTCCTAATTATTCAGGTTAAGAGGGCATTGGCAGAGCGTTCTCCATTAACTAACAGTGATGTACAGTGAAGAAGCACAACAGGATAAATCATTCCCTTATTCTCATCATGTCCAGGAAGTTTTTGATGCAGCCCTTGGCTTTGCCACAAAGCAGGATGCAAAGAGGATGTGAAAAGGGTAGGAGAGATCAATCCAGCATCAAGTCTCAAAAGAAAACATCAAGACAAAGGAACAAAGGGTCTCGCACAATGAGCTGCAGGGTTTTGTTGGGCAACAATACACAGCACCTATGTGACAGGAGGTCACTGCCACAGGGGTGAAGGATCCCCACATCCCAGCCTGACCCGGGGTCGGGAAGTGAGGGTGGAAGGAAGTGTGGGTCCGAGCTGAACTGTATTGCTGTGGATCAAAGTTAAAAATCAGAAATACAGGATGCAGCAGGCTGAGAGCCGTGGCTGCTCTGAGTGGCCTTGTCTGGAATCAGGGAAAATTTGGGCCGGGAGGTGCTGCTGCAATTGTGGGATGGATCTGTAATTAAAAATGGGGCAGTAGTGAGGGCACAGGCACAATGGCTGAGTGACTGCAGGTGGCTTTTTGGAGTCCACCTGCCCTGTGGATGCAGTGGCACCAGATCTACCCCAGGGTACCACTGGACAGGGCAGGTCACTCTCCCAGCCCAGCCTCTGTCCCACACCCTGCTCCCTGCCTCACATCCACTCCAGAGGTCACATTCCCCCTTTTCTCTGTGCAATCAGTGCCTGTGCATTTGATGGAGAGGAGATGTGTGTGGTGAACACGTGTGTGCAGTGTCATTACCTTCCTAATCTGCCTCTCTCACACGGGGTCATTTACAGAGATGGGAATTCAGGCAGCCTCAGAGCTGCCGGGCGTCGCTTGGCGCATCCAGAGGTGTGCACATGCAGAAACCACAGTCTGAGCACCTGAAACTGCACGGCAGGTTCAAAGGGCTGGCACAGCCCCTGGTTTTGTTTGCAGGGGTGCAGGGGTGAGGTGGACTCCAGGCTATATTCCACATCCCTCCAGATCAAGCCCATTTATCTGGGGATCTGCATACAGCTGCTGAGCAGCGAGCCGCGTGTGTGCACGGCCCAGTTGTTGTATAAACAAGAGTAGAGACTTAACCAAAGCTTTTAATGTAGTTTTATCTCGACTGCAATTTGTTTCCAGCTCTTACAGGCTGTAGCAACATCCAGCCTTGCTCCCTGGAGCCTGTTCCAGCCATTCCAACGGTGCTTGCAGCGCCGTTTGATTTCCTTTGAACCGTTCAAAAATTCCCGGAGAAAGGTGCGAGTTCTGTGCCCCTCCTGGAGGGATTTGCTTTTCCACACGTGCAGGCTGGTTTGTAAGAGGTGTGCTGTGTGCTCTGTCCCAGGTGTGCTGTCCCTCCCTGCCTACTTCAGCCCCTACCACGACGGCTCGGTGTGCAGCGACGGCCGGGCCGACGCCTACGCGCAGCTGGAGCTGCGCACCCTGGAGCAGTCCCTGCTGGCCACCTGCGTCGGGAGCATCTCGGAGCTGAGTGAGTTTGGGGTGGAATCCACCATGGGAGCCTTCCAGCAGAGCAGGAGAGCCCATCCCTCCCCTGCTGGGAGGCAGCAGCAGGAGTGCTGCCGCTGTTGGCAGCGTGAGCAGCGTTTAGTGTTGGGTGAGATTGAATTGTCTGCTGGTGGTGTTTATGAAAATCAGCTGGTTTCATTAGTCTGCTGAATGTCTAATTCACCTGGAGAGGTGTGAGATCTGCCCTTTATTTTTTATTTTTTTTTTTCTTTTGGTAGAGATGTTACTGCCAACTAAAGTTGGATGCTCTTTCCTAGATGCCTCTCTCTGGAGGCTGTCCTGTACATTTGTGGAGCACAGCAAACCTCCCAAAGACAGCAAAGAGGATTCTCTTTGTTAGTGTTTCTGCAGAGGAACTGTCTGGGATATTCAAGAAAAAGCTTTTTGGTTACTTAAAAACCAAAAAGCGAATGAAAAAGAAAATCTGAGAGCACTCTGGTAACAAAAACTTGTTCAACTCCTTTTTTTTTTAAAGCTGACCAAATGAAATGTTCCATTCCTAGAGTACTCACAAAGCCCCTTTAAAGTAAACAAAAATGATTTGTGTTTTCCTGGTCTACTTTTCCCCTTGCAACGTTTCTGCTGGCATCACTTTCTTAGCCTGCACCACCTGAATGCTAATGAGTGCCAGGGCCAGTAAGGAGTTTGTGTGTTTCACCATTTATTTTGCAACCTGCCTTAGTTTGAGGTTTTCAAATTCCTTCAACACACCTCTATTTATCCTGGAACACAAGAGAACATTTGTAGCAAGGGCCTGGGACTGAATACAGCTTCCTCTCTCCCTCTTCCCCCGTCCCTGCCTGGCCAACTTGGTCAGTACATCCAGTGAATGGCTCTCCTGATACAGTTGCCTATTTTTTTTTTTTTTTAATTTTTTTAAATGTCGCTGCCCATTGCCAGAAAAATAGAGTGAGTGTGCAAAGGAGAAGGAACGTTATTCTGAGCTGAAAATTTGAATTCCAGATGCATTTCTGCTATAAACTGTGCAGACTTCTGTGTCAGCACCAGCGCTGGAGGATCCGTGATGCTCTCATAAAACGTGCGGATCCTGGAGCTACTGAAGTGGAAAGGCAGAGTTGTTAGAAGGATTTTTTTTATTATTCTGAAGTGGGTCCTTAAAGCTGAATGTGCTGCACAACAAAGGAGTGGCACGGCTTTAGACTGCAAGCTGAGATTTTTAATACCCCATTGGTCTGAACCACTAAAAATGTCATGTTCAGACATACAGTAGCTTTGTGGGGCTTTCTTCTGTGTAACAGTAGAACCCCAGGGGTTCTGACTGGCAAATTTAGTGTATTGCTTTTAGATATAAATGAACAAATAATAACTTCCCAGGAATTTCAGAGGGAGGTGTTGCTAATGCAGATGAGGCACCGCTAGACTCAGGGCGCTTTCCCAGGAGCCAGCTTTGTGATGGGGCGACTATTTCGGTTCCATCCTTTCCCAGTATTGTAATTTTGGACACAATAGAGCAATGTTTCCTGTGAGGGTTTGAGGGCACTGTGAAGCATAAAGCAGCAGAGATTCTCCCAAGGAAAAAACAGATTCTAGCTAAGTATAGTAATAATTCAGCTCACTGGTTGGTAGTCACTACTACTCAAAGATGAAGCTTTTAAAGCTTTTTGGAGTTTGTAATGCACCTCAAACACAAGGAGATTAAACATGGTTGTGCCTAAAGCAAGCTTATTGCAAAAAGACCAGCTTTGGGGTCATTGCTCTGGGAACTTTTTAAAAATCTGCAGTCCTGAAATTCTGAGTGCAGCTGTGTGATCCAGGTCACCTTCATCCAGGCCTCTTCAGGTCCACCAGGCTCTGACACACAGGCAGCTTGGCTCCAGTTCAAAAACCGAGAGGCATGAGAAGCCCAGAGACCTCCTGGACTGAGCTTCTTATAATGCTGAGGGACAGATTTGTGGCACAGCTTGAGGCGCCCAGCATGATAAAGTTTGGCTTTTTAATAAGAGAGTCAGATCTTGCTGTTCTGGAGAAACCTGCAGCTGGAGTGAGAATGGGAGCAGCAGTTCCCTCAAAGAAGGGATTTCTGTCTTGAGCATAATGTTACTAATTTGTCTCAAGTGCCTGGGCAGGAGGGTAGAACAGCATGACCCAGTTGGAAGAAATGGGAGCAGCCTCCTAACAAAGATGAGAGTGAATAATTGCTGCTACTGACTCTGCCTTGTGAGACTGTCGCTCCCAGGTTGGGCAGAGGAATTTTACAAAGACATCAGTAGTTTTTGTAGGCTGGCAAAAAAATTTGGTATTTGTGGGTGGAAAGAGGAGAGACCCACCAGTAAACCAGCAAACTCACTGTGAAGAACGTGTGGTAACTAAGAGGTGTTTCACTTCATGTTTTCTAACTGATAACTTGGTGTTTGAAAGAAAGTGCTGAGGGACAGGACACCCTCTGCCTTTGCGAAGGAGGTTCTGTGCAGACAGCAAACATTCCTCTGAGCTGTGAGAACTTTGATTTATTCAAAAAGCATGATTAAAAGCCCTGTGGGTGACTAATAAAGAGACAATTTTGTATTTTCTCTGTGTGTGTGTGTGTATGTGTGTGTGTGCAGGTGATTTGGTCTCGCGAGCCATGCACCACATGCAGTGCCTGAACACCGTCCGGCCCGGCACGAGCCCAGTGCGGCAGAGCCGGCAGCAGCAGCCCATCTCCTGGTCCCCCGATGCCCTGCACACCCTCTACTACTTCCTGCGCTGTCCCCAGATGGAGTCCATGGAGAATCCCAACCTGGACCCGCCGAGGATGACGCTCAGCAACGAGCGGTAGGTGGGGGAGCGGGCGGTGGGCACGGAGCGGGCGGAAAGGGCTCCTTCTGCTGCATTTCCAGGGCAGCCTTGTGGGAGGGATGCTGTGCAGCTGACTTTCAGTGAGACTTAGAGAAATTCAGCAGCAAGCCCTGACTTTCCCAAGGGAAAGCAGTTTGCCTTCCTAAGGAACAGCTCTGTGAAGAATTCCATGTTCTCAGGGAGGGACTGATAGTGGTTTTGTAAGCATCTCGTGTTCTCAAAATAACAGGTGCTGTTTTTCACTTTAGTTTGTTCTGTCCTTGTGTGTGTTCTCAAAACGTGCTCTCTCTATCTCAACCAATGGTGGTAGAGAGGCGTTGTGCCATTTAACCAATCAAGTAGCTATTAACAAAAGACCCTATAAAAATTTCTGCATTGTTACAAAATTTTTACATTGTTACATTGTTAGCCTTCTGATTCAACAAAACCTTAGAGTCCTTCTCTTCATCCTCTGGAGAAGAGCAACAGGATGCTACCTCTGAGGTATCAGTTATTCCTGCAGCCAGGCCAGATGAGGGTGTCAGCCCTGCCAAGTTTGGGAAGCCTTGGAATTGGAGCTGGAAAGTGAGCTGGTTTTTCGTGCAGTCTTTCCGAGCGAGGCGCAAGGCTGTGTGCTGCCAGCAGGGCTTGTCTGGAGACCTTGCCAAAAGTACATGTGGTTGCCTAAAGCAGGAAAGGCCTTCCCAAAGAAAATGTTACCTCCTGAATGGTGCCAATTAACAATTGTCATCGTTCTGGGAAAAAGCAGTGAGGAGGGTTCAGGGATTTGTGAACATCCTACTTGAAGATTACTTCAGTTGGTGCTGTATGTCTGGAGTAGAAAGAATTTTCTGTGGGAAGCCAGGAGCTAACCAGGGAAGGCAGTGGGTCTCCCTGCCTTGTGCCAGCTCCGGGTCTGACTCTCAAAGCAGGGCCATTATTAGAGCAGTCAGAAATTTTCCAGCGGGATGTTTTTTCTCTTGGAAGCCTCCCTGGTTTCCTTCCTGCCCAGCCCCTTGGCAGGCTGCCTGACAGGCTGGTGGCACAGGAGAGCTGGGGAGCCCTCAGAGCTGAGTTCCTGGACAGGTCAGGCAGCTCCTGCTCCCCAGCTGCATTCTGTAGGGGAACCCAGGCCACTCCAGACTTGTTTCCCCACTTCCAAGCACACGTCCAAGTTTCTGTTCATTTCAGAAATCTTAAATGGGAAGCCCTGTTTTCTGGTTACCCATTGTTTATTCTAGCTTGCTTTTTGGATGTCTTTTTCACTTGCTGGACATCAGGCTGAGGGAAGGCTCTATCCTGGCCCTTCCCAAAAGCAGCCTGTGGTTGGGAAGTTTCCTGGTGTATTTATGTATGGCTGAGGCCATACTCAGAAAACAAAAAAGCAGAATGCTTGTTGGACAGGTGAGCAAGGAAAGGAGAACATCTCTGCAGTTTTGTAAATAACATGGTTTCTTTTTCCCACCTTGGGCCATACTGTACTCAGCCCCAGCTTCTGAAATCTGTATGAAATCGTAGGAACACACAGAAAATTAATTACAGAAGTAAAAAAAGATTGCCTTTCTGTTTGATCCTCCCCTGAAATCTTTTCAAAAAGAGCAGAACTCTACAAAGAGAGGGAAGTGATGTACAGATATGAAGAATTGGGAGGAATTAAGTTGAGTAAAATAGGAGTAGAGAGAAGCATGGCTGCACACGTCAGCCTCCTGGTGGCTCAGTTTTTTGGGTTCACTAACCTTAATCTAGGTTACTCCCACCTAGTGCAAGGCTGTTTATTTTGCACACTGTGCAAAAAAAAGAGTTTTCATGAGGCCAGACTGTGTACAGTTGTGCCACTGGTTCCCACAGTGGTACAGCTGAGGCTGCTGAACAGCTCGTATCAGAAATGTAGATTAGGCTTTCTGTTTTGTGCTCTTTTCAGTGCTCTCAGTGTAATGATGTTACTGCAGCTACTTGTTTTGTACACTGGAGATAATAAATGAGTTAAATCAGGAGAGCAGTTATCTCTCCAATTGCTCCCAAACAATGCTCTTCACATGGTTCACCAGAGTTTTTTTGGAACGCAGGCTGCAGCTCTGTTCTGTTTTGAAATCCACACTAGATCCTACAACAGCTGGGGTAAGGGAAATTTCTGCCATTTTTTCTGACCAGTACTTAGCTGTAAAGGATATGAAAGAGGATATATTAAAATGGAGCAAAAACTGACATTAAGAAAAAAAAAGAAAACAACCTGAGTACTTAAAGGACTGGCTTTGAAAAAATTCATGGAAACTGGAAATGAAATTAATACTGCCCATCCAAGCCTAGGTTTTGTTTGCTGCAGGATGTGTTTGTGTCTCGCTGTCCTGAGCTCTGGGCACACACCTGGCACAGGTAGAGGGATGAATCCTGCTGGCAGCACTTTGCAGGAGGTGCTTTGCTCTCTCCTGGCTCCAGAGGAGAGGCAGAGCCGAGGCTGCGTGCGAGACGAGGGCACTGGTTCCCCTAATGTGACTTGGCAAGGCTGTGCAGCCCAGTTCTTTTATTCTTCCCTGAGCTGTGCTAAATCAGCTGCAAACTGGGCACTGCTCTTTTGTGTGTCTGTGCTCACTTTCTGGAATACACTTTGTGGAATACACGAGTTCTGTGCTCGGCAATCCCAGCTGACTTTCTGCTGGAAAAGTCCCAGTCACGAGCGAGGACAATAACGCTGACCTGTTCTGCCTTTGCTCATGCTTCAGTCCCCGTGCTCCTGCCTAAATCTCTAAATTGATCTGAAATTCAGCAAAGAGAGGGATGGCTGTTAGAGCTGCAGACTTGGTAAGACCTGATTTTGGGGAAGATCCATGATTCAGTGGAAGGAGCTGCAGTTGTTCCACAGACCCGACAATCTGCTGTTCATTTTGCCTTTCTGTGTGTCACACTGCCATGTAGAATGCTGTGAAAATCATAACACTGTAGGGGCTGGAAGGCCTTCACTTCAGCATGAGGGCAAGCCTAGGATTCAGTTCTGAAACTGTGCCTAATGGAGGCTGTCACGTGCAGTGAAAAGCCTGGCTGAGCTTCTGCACTTACCCTGCAGCAAACTGCAGAAGGTATGAAAACAGACACACTTGCAGATTTGAGGCACCCCGGTGAACAGAGCCAGTTTCAACCCACACAAGTGAGTTTTTATCCATGCTAAACACCTTGGCAAAAGACCTGAGGTGAGGAAGCTGGAGAGGCCTGCAGCAGCAGGGTGGATGGAGTCATCTGTGCAGCTCTCAGGAGCATGTGGATGGTTTGGGATACCCAGTAGGCTGAAACTCTGCAGAGTTTGTGGGTTGGTGATGTTTGCTTCTGGCACCTTGAGGTGAAGGTGTTGAAGCAGGAGGAGGAGAGGAGGCAGAATTAGAAAGCACTCAGGTATCTTAGGCAAAACATGAAACATTTCCAAAGTGAATGCAGCTGCTTGCTGTGCAGACAAGCCATGGCCCACTTAGAACCCCAGAATGACCTTGTTTGCTGCACAGCAGTAAACCATCTGCTCTTTGGGGTCAAGCAGGACACCTGAGGAAGCATTTTGCAAACACAGAGTGCCACTTGTGCAATATTTTGGCAAAGGAATTAGACCCTGAGGTGAGCAGGAGCTCAGTGAGGATACACCTGAGTGCCCGCAGGCTCGGAGCTTTTCCGTGTCAGCAGAGTCCTGGCTGTGCTGCTGCTGCAGAAAAGGGCTCTGCTGGGCAATGAGATACTCCTATTTTCTCTGAGATCCTAGTCTGTGTTGTGTCAGGGCTCAGACCATGTGGTTTTGGACCAGGCTTTTGGTGCTCCTGCTTTCCTCACTCTGTTCCTTCTCTGGGATTTCTCCCATTGCTTGTGTCAGGCAGACTGAGCTTGGGAGCATTCCTGCAGCTGAGCTCATGTCCCAGAGCAGGTTTGCTGGGATTGTTTGGGATACTGTGACTTGAGAAGAGCCATTCAAAGGTAAACGAAGTTCCTTTCTCCTTTTTCACTTTTCCCCAAGTGGGATATAAAGCTTTTGTTTTATTTTTAATGGTGTGTCAAGGCAGGAATGCTCTCGCAGTGATGCTTATCTTGGGGAGGATTTGTCAGTTCCCACAGAGCCCAGATCGAGGTCAATATTTAGGCTCATTTTACTGCAGAATGGACTGCTCTGCTCTGGGTTAATTACTTGGCCAGCATAGTGGTCCAGCCTTAAAGGTGGGAGTAGACACCACTGACTGCCCTCATCCTGTCTCTTTTTGGTTATCATCTGCCTGCAGCATTTACTGGTGGAAAGTCAGCATGATCTCATACCTCAGAACAGGCAAAAGAGTTGGATCCTGCTTCCTTGTGTAGCTGATTATCCATGGGTTTGGATGGGCTAGGTTCTTTCCCCTTCCAGCTGCCCCATTGAAAAAACTCTGAATTTTGTCTGGTGTTGGTTCTGTTTGTCTGTAGAACATTGTGGAGCAAATTCCAGGCTTGTCCAGCAGTGCCTGTCAAGCCAGCCATGTCAGGCCTTTCCAAGCTGTCCATGCTGCAGCAGTGCCAAGTTTCACATGTTGTCTGAGTTATTTTTTTATTATTTTATATTATTTTATCCCAAACATCAGGGAGCATAAAACACTTTACATCTGCAGAAGCCCACAGACTGCACCCATCTTGAGCCTGTCAGTGGAAATCCAGCAAAACGCCGGGGAAATTCCAGAGCTGATGGAGGATTTGTCAGCTGCCTGCAGTGAAATTCTGGGGCTTGCCAATGTAAAGGAAATTCACAGCTCTTCAGCTGGAGAACTGCAAGAAGCCAGCTACAGGTTTGCCATGTGCAGGCTCCAGATTTGCTACTTGTAAACAAGCCTGGGGTTTCTCCCTTGTCACAGAAAATCCTTCAGGAAGGCTGCTGCTCTTCCCTGCCAGGCTCAGAAGTGACCTGGGTTTGTTTTCTGCTTCCAACAGGAGTCTTCCAATTGCATCTCTTACCTCTCATGACCCAAAGGATAAACATGCAAACCATATTTTTCAGGAGGGTCAGGCAGAAAAAAAAAAGGACTCCTCTGTGCCACGTTAACTGGCAGAAGAGGAAGGAGCTGAGCTGCTACTTGGGTTTTCTCTGTGGAGTTTTCCCAGCAATGTTATTTATTGGGAAAGGGTGAAAAATGCACCTGATTCTGAAGGAAGATGTATCAATGCTGCAGAGGGAAAGATTGCAGCCCTTTTGTGCTGTCTTTCAGTGCTCTTTGCTCAAATACTCTATTCTTCCAACATCTGAACTATTGCTTTAAATCATCATTGGCCAGAACACCTGATAGTTTTTGTCTTGTGTGTAATCTAAACTTACTTTGTCTGGAACAAAGCCAAAACCAGAAACCAGAGTTTGGCCTAAATTAATTCTTCCTAGTACAGTGTCAAAATCCTGCCCAAGCAGGATTGATTGATTGATTGATTGACTGACTGATTGATTTGCAGTGGTCAATGCAAATAGAGAGCCCCTCTGCCATGGCTGGTTTTTAATCCCTAGTGACCCTAGATCTCCTCATCATATTTCCTAAATTTTGTGTTTTAAAAGCACCTGACTTTGATCTTAGTTCCTTTTTACTTGACAATTGTTAGGTGCATCATTAGAAATAATTAGAGCCTGCAGCTCCTTCCCTCATGGTTCACTGGGTTCTTTCCCTGTGTTCAAAAAATGCTAAATGTTCCTTCTGGAATTGCTTGAGACAGGAGTGATTTGGTCACATGGATCACATTTATGCAAAGATACTAATTCAGATTAAAGAGAATATTAACAGCCCAGTTATTCATGGGAATTGTCTCCAAAAAGTCTTGCTTGGCATAGCATGGGCATCCAACTGGCAGGCAAGGAAGGAAAATCAGGAATAACCTGCAGAGCCTGCTGCTGAGACCTGTGTTTGCTTGAGCTGTATCCTCAACATCACTGAGAGGAATCCCTGCTTTCAGAGCTGGTCGAGGCTTTTCAGGACAAATCTCTTCTCCAGATGGATCTTTCCAGACTCTCACTGATCTGTCAGGAGGCTTTTTTCCCCTCTGCTCCTTTTAACTGCAGGTTTATGGAATTTTATTAAGTGCCATAGCTACATCATTGCCTGTCTTTTAGATTTATCTGTGGCCTAGTCTTTCCTAATTCCAATCTAATGTATTTATGTCTGAATTCTTTTATTTTACAGCCATTCCCTATTGTTTCCATGCAGTATCAGGAGCAGAACTTGATACACTTAGTTCCTTTGAAAAGATCTGCAGTAAAACAAGTTCTGAGGTCTCTTTCTTGTCTGAGAGGTCTGAGTATCTTTCCATTCTGTCTGCAGCTGCCTCACCACTCAGAAATAGGTGGGCAGGAATAAAAAAGCAGACCCTGATCTGGTCATTTGCCTTGAGAGAGCAGAATGCTGTGATCATGCAGAATTTAACAGTACTTAAATCCACTCAGAGTGTCCCTGAAGTCAACAGAAAGATGTGTCCACACATTCCAGACCCACCCCCATGCCACAGTGATTTTATTCTTTCCCCCAGAGCTGTTTTGATAGGAATATAGTGATTAAATATAGGGAGAGAGAAGGAAGCCTGAACTGTGCCATTAGGGCATTGTTTGTGCAAAGGGCACGTATAAATGTGCTCCCCTTTTTAAAGGAAAAAAAAAAAGCTATTTGCTATCCATGAAAGCTTAGTCTGGTAGGTTTATTAGAAGAATAAAAAGGTTATAAGCAGATAAGATCAACTTCCTTCACCAGCACAGGGAGAGAGGCTGCTACCATGCATTTTTCAGACTTTGACCAGTTAATGTCAGCCTTGATTGTGATTTTGAGGTGCTCATTCACAAGGAGAGGACATGAATAACCCTATTTCAGAGGCCAGTAAGCTGCAACCCACATGTATCTATTGACTGAAATTAACTGTTCTCTGGCTGTGCTGTTCCTGACCTTAGGCTGCATCATTTGTTTGCTGAGCCCATACTAAACAGTTCAGAACATTGAATATATTCCACAATTTTGAGATCTGAGAACATCTACCATTTAAAAAAGAGAAGTGAGTAGCTTTAGCACATTTATGATGAGCAGCTTTCACCTTCCTGCTGTTTATGGGACATCTCAGCACATATTCAGCAGTGACTTCTGGATCAAAATGACAAAAAATGACATTTTGACAGAGTCAGAGCCCATGGAAGTGGGACTCCTGCATATGTGCTCCTGGTATTTTAACTGAAAGGCTGCAGAGAGACAGGATGAAGTGTTTATGGAATATTAAATGGAAGGGAATTCAAACAAGTCTGGCTAAAGTCAGTAGGTGACAGACACCAGTTATGCTTCCATTCCTGGAATGTTCCTGCCTGTGCCTGGCATCACCTACTGACGTATTTTTACATCTTGTCTTTTTTTTTTAATTGTTCATTTCTTTATAGTTCAAAGATTGCAGAACTGCAATGTGAGAGATGACCTTGGCTGTGGTGAGGGGAATTAATTGCAAACTCTGAGGATCAAATCCATCCAAGTGCAACTGCTGAAGCTGGGCAATGCACTCTACTCTCAGTTAGATACTTTCCCCCCTCTCTTTTATGTTGTTTGTATAAACATGCACTGCTCAATTTTAGTTTTTTTTTTTCCAACTCTACATATCTCACACCTGGGGCAGACCAGCCTTTCTTCCACGTTGCTGGCTGTAAGCAATTTGTAGTGTTATTGTAGTGCTTCCAAAGGAGCCCCTGCATCTTCTGATCTTTCTGTTTCGGAGCAGGGGTGTGGTACAAACACAGATTATTTAAATTCTGTGCCAAGCTGGGAGGAGAAGACTCTCCCTGTGTGTGAAATGGAGCAGCACAGAGCATGGAGGGACAGGGGAGATATCACAGGTACAGAAGAGAGCACAGTGAAACAGAAATTGGATGATGAAGGCTGTGTGTGAAACCATGGGGAGGAAAGTCAGGTTTTTGGGCTGCCTTGAGACTTACTGCTGTTTTTCATGTTCTGGGAAGTCTCAAGTGTCACTGGTACAGGTGGGACAAGACACCTGAAAAAGCACCCACTTCTTGTGGTCCTGGGCAATGTGCTCAGCTGACCCTGGTTTTGAGCAATTGTTTTGGACTGAATGATCTCCAGAAGTGCCTTCCAACCCCAGCTGTGCTGTGCTCTGTGGCTCTCATTTCAGTATTTGCCCTCAGAGCTGTTTAACATCTCTCCACTCGGTGATTTCCCACTCGACAGGAATCAATACCTTGTTCCTGGAGCTGGTTCTTCAGCAGGCAGTGCTGGATCCTCACCACCTGCCTGGAGAAGTGTGATGTGTCTGACAGTCTCTGTGCTGTCAGTTACAAAACATTTGTTTGAAAAACCCAATTTTGTGCTCTCACAGTGGTTTTACCCCAGTGCTGGGTGGAAAGCCCCGGAAAGGCCATCACTGACCAAAGCCACTTCTGGTGAAAGCCCCTGTTTGTAAAAGCATAGAGAAATGGAGAGGTGACCTCTGGCTGTGCTGTTGAGCAGGGAAGAGACAACAGGCAGTGTGTGTGTTTGTGTGTGTTACCACCCTGCAATTACAGCTCCAGTAATTACTGTAACTACGGCAGAGATGCCCACGTTGAGTTCTTGGCTCCTGCTCTTGAGTCTCCATCTGCTCAGATAAAAAAGGTGCAAGAAGATGAGAGCCTGGCAGCTCAGCTGCCTGGGATCTCGGGGCTGGTGCACCCAGGAATCTCCAGTGCCTGTGGGCAGCCTGGGTTGTGCAGTGTTTGTTGTTTGCTCTTTGTGGTGAGCAGCAAACCAGCATTAAGACTGAAAGGAAAATAATCCAGGGAGACCTAAAACAAAGCTGGTAGAGCGTTACAGAAACTCAGGAGTGAGTTAGGCAAGGTCTTCTGGCTTCTTTTCCCACCTTTTAGACAGTGCCTATGGAATTATAGAGGACTGAGAGTCTGCATCTCTCTACTTGACTCTTGCAGGTTTCTGTCTTTCCTAGATACAGATATTTAAGGACAGCCTCCTGATAGCAGCACAGTGCTCTTGTAACTAACACAACGAAAAATCAGTAACTTTGGGGATGAAAAGTCCTGCACACGTTGCAAAGAACAGTGATGGTAACAAGCCAACAAGTTGCTCCTTTTTCAGTAACTGCTGTTGCCAATTGAAGTTAATATTGTTTCCTATTGGACTAAATTGCAGCCCTTCCCTTGCAGAACTTGCCTGTTTCCTGAGGAAGGAGTGATCTGGTGCTTTTACAAAGGCCACACTAAATAAATACAATCCTGAGCCTTTGCTGTGCAGCAGCCAGGGCTGGCAGGTTGTTGGGGGTTTTGCAGTTATTGTTCCTGACATCTTTGTAACACATTGCTAAGAGCCAAGCTGCACTGCAGAATAAATAGTTCTGGGTGTAATTTGTGATAATGGCAGCAATCGTTCTCTCTCTCTGACCTTGTGGAGGTCAGACCTAAGCTTTCCCTGGGGTAATCCTAGGTTGCTGTGTCTCTGCTGGGTTTCCTTTTCCAAGGCAGTTTGCAGTTCCCCATCCCATCCCTGCCCTGACCTCGTGGTCACTTACAGAGCTGAGCTGCACCATTTTAGTCCCGTGGTTTTTACAGCAACTGCTGAACTGAGTGTTTTAAAAAGCACCTCTGCTCTGCAAGACAAATCCCATTCAAATGAGCTGCATGTCTGAGCTGATTCAGGCCTGGTTTTAGATTCTTCTGGGGCTGGAGCACCTGGTGTTGATCCCATGGGTGCTGGTCTAACGTGTTTGCTGAGAGAGCAGGGACCAGGCTGGGCTTTGCTGGTGATGCTGCTGGAGGGGGAATTTCCAGCCTGGAGTCAAACCACTGGCAACTCGAGTCCCACTGGAGAGTTTGTACCTGCAGGTCTCTCTTCCAGGGATTGGAAAGTCTATCATAATGTCTAGAGAATAGAAGGGGCAGGCAGAGGCTGGAAGGTTTCGTTCCAAGGCTTGCTGGAAAACCCTCTGCTGCTGGAAGGAATTCACTTAACAATTCCTCACCCCTTAGGCTTTGTTCAGAAATGGAAAGGATCCTTCTAGAGAAACTGCAGGCTCTTCCTGGACAGTGCTGCAGAACTGAGGACATTTTCAGTGGGAAAGGATGAGTTGTCTGTGATGCAGTTCCAGAAGATGGTCTGAGAGGAATAGGAGCATGTTAGCATGAAATTATAACAGGGCTACCATAACCTGCTCAGAATTTAGCTGCCTGTAATTAATCCTGCTCCCAGCAGCCAGACTGGGTGATTAAGAGTTCCCTCTGTCAGCCCTGCACTGTGCCAGGTAGCCAGTGCTCAGTTCCCTGTTGGGGCTGCCAGACTCTTCAGGAAGGATCTCTCTGAAGAGCTGGTGCAGTGGAATATCACAGAAACATATGTGCCTTAAGTGACTTTCCATCTGGGCATCCCATTCTTCCTTGTACAAGAAGTTACAATAGTTTAATTAACACACTTTGGGGCTGCTTTTGGCCTGCTAAACTGTCTGTGCTCAGACACTCAAGTTACCTAACGATAAGTGGGTCAAACTGGCTTAATCTGAGAGCACAGTTTGCCCCAGCATAGTGACAAAGTTTGGGCTCTGTACAGCTTCATCCACAGTCAGGGCTCAACTCAGATGTACCTGCTGCACAGAAAATAAAATGAAAGCCAGTTTATTTCTCAAATAATTTTGTTTCTTCCTGTTTTTTTTTTTCCTTGAGGTAGAAACTCTGGGAAGAAAGGTGTGTCCCATGTCTTGTAAACATTTTATTGATTACTCTTTCTTTGTGCTTGAAACACAGAGCATTGGATGCTGAGAGAACAGTTTATTCAAGCAACAGGTACTGAAGTGTAGAGCAGAATTTTAGAATGCTGATATTTTCCTCCACAAGCTGAAAAAGAATAATTGTGCACATTGAGGGCAATGGTGTTAGAACAGATTCATGTTTAGCTTTGTCATTTTTATCATATCAGTTGTCGATGCTTCTGTGCTTTGAGATTGGCTTTTTGGCAGCAGCATTTTAATGGGGCTGAGAAGAAAAAAAAATTCTTGCCATTTGGCATTAGAAACAAAAATTATTTTTTCATGCTGGTCATTAGCTGAGAAAGCAGCTGGAGGTTGAAATTCCTCTGTGTTCCTGTAGGAACCACAGAGCTGCTCCCTCTGCCATGGCCAGCATGAGCCAGGTTGGGCCTGTTGCAAGAACAGGTTTTATCTGAGCATGAGAAAACTTCATTCTCTTATCCCTAATAGAATGTTTATCTAATCTATTAATATGAGACTATTTAAGTGTGGCTTTTTAGAGAGAGAGAGATGGGGTAGCAGATAACTTGGTTTGGAGACTTGAGTGACAATTGGGTTTTTTCATCTCCCTGTGCTGCAGGTGTCAGGGTGTAAACAAATATTGCTGGTGTCTTACTCGGTCATTTGCCATCTGGGCATAAAATCTGCAACTCTGTAGTTCACAGTCCATGAGAAATAGATGTAAAACTTTGGTAATTTGACAAGGTGCTTTGTAGGAGGGCACTGTTTATGCCTCTGCCTCCTGTTAGTGCTGGTGTTTGACCACAGCATCCTGAGGGTGTCAGGGTGAGAGCTTTTTCCCCATGTGTCCTGTCAGCATTGCTCTTGGTTAGGCCAAGCTGTGACCTGCTGAAAGATCTCATGCATCCACATATTGAGGTATTTGAATCATTTTAATTGCTCTCATTTGAGATTCAGTAGAAGCTCATACACTATAGCAGGCAAAGCAAGAGGCTGCTCAGCAGCACTGCTGGCACTAAAAGCAGACTTAATAGCTGGAATTTGTGGCATCTGCTGAGAAGCTCCAAATGTTGAAGTGTAGTGCATGCATGCTCTAAATTTAGGATATTTGAAAACTGAAAGAACTTGAGCTTGGCCAATTAAATCCACCTACCAGAATCCCAGAGTTAAGCTGTTGTGTCTGCCATTCCCAGTGCTGTTTAGGTTCAGTGATGATTCCCATGGATAGGATCATAAAAATCCCAGAGACAGAACCATAGAAAGAGTTTGAAATTAGGAGATTAAACACAAAATGGAAGAACAAGATGATTTCTTGCCTGGCATAGAAAGACTTCATTGCAACAATTATTTGATTTGAATTCAGAACATTTCTGTTGCTTGATTTTCTCATATCTGTAACTTTACATGGCACTATTTATTCAGTTATTTATTGGAAATGCAAACATGGAACTCTATGCTTTCCAGTAAAAAGCAGAAACAAATTCATTCACCACTGGAAGTTCTTCTTCATTCTGCACAGCAGCTCTTCAGTGTTTTAAGACAAGAACTGAGGAATAGAGCAGAAGCTCCCTGAAGTTTTAGGTGAAATGTGTTCATTGAGCAGTTTGCCATTAGGACAGAGTGATGATGTCTTCCTGCAAAATAATAATTAAAAAACTTCAAAAATGCCACACTGGCATCTATTTGATCCAGCAGTGATGTTACTTCTCCTTCTGAACTTTGATTAATGGCATATTTTGTGTCTTACCTGGCACTATTAGAAAAGTGCTGCCCATTCATTCACAAATGCTACACCCCATGGGCTTTGAATGCCCTTTATTTAAGCAGATGGATTCTTAAATTACATTTTTGGGTGGAGTGGGTGCCTGATTTTAGAGCACACAGTGCATTATTTTACCTGAAAGAGCTGCAAACCCGTGTTGGCGTGTGCTTAGTGCCTTCATGCTAAATTCATTCCTGGAACATCTCAGATTCCAGGAATGTGAAAAGCCAAAAGATTCCTTGGATTTTCATGAAGAAAGCACTGACATCAGCAGCAGGGTGACTGACACACAGTGTCCTGCTCACAGGAGTGTGACATGGCACAGGAATGTCACATCAGTCAAGTCAATAGAAAAACAGGAGTTTCATCAACTTCTTCTTAGTCCTGAAAGGGAAAGAAACATCTCAGAATCATCTTTTTAACCTTGAAATGTTTTTCCTCTAGATACCAGTATTCTGTGTTTTAAAATGTCTTATTTGAAACACTAATTAGGTTTTGGCTTGTGCCTGTTTATTGTGAAAACCCCTTTGCTTTGGTAAGAATTGTCTTTGTTTAACTGAACAAACTTTTCCAGCTATAATTAATTAAACAGCTCTCAGTATTCCAGAAGTGCAGAAAAAACCCATTTCTCTTCCTGGCTTTTTGCTCACACAGCTTTAACTGGGGAGCTCGGGGCAGTTTTCATGAGCTCCGTGTCAGGGTTTTACAGCTGGGCCCTGAGAATGAGTTCAGTGATTGAATCTGGCACATTGGCTTTGGCTCCAGAGCCAGCATATGCTTTTAACATATGCACGTTGGCAAATCAGATTGAAGTCATAACTTAATGGGCTGCTATCTCCATCCTGCTCCTGCTGTTGGGAATTACGTGTAATGGGCAAAAAAAAAAAAAAAATTGGGAAGGGAGGAGTCTTGGCTGTGGGTAGTGAAGATCCAGCTGACCCCTGGTAAATCTGCTTGCAGATAGCATGGGATTTTTGTTATTTTGGTTTTGTTTTGTTGTTGTTAGTTTGCCAGTGTAGCTGCTGGAATGCACTGTAGGAGTTACCTCTTGGTTTTGCTGCCCACAGGATCAAGGCTGATCCAAGAGCAGCAGACACCCCCCTCACCCCCTGTTTGTCTCTGACTGTCACTACAGGCTCATTCCCTTCGTGCATCTGAATTGTGCTCAGGTGCTGCTCTAGAATGCACCAGGTTTTTCCTTTGCTGCTGGAGCTGTCGGACATGGCAGGGTTTTCCTGGGTCAGATTCCTCAGGGTGGGTCTGGGTGCCAGGACTCCACATGTTGGGCTGGTTGGATCTTGTCTGGAAAGTGTTTTGTGCTTGCAAACCAGGGCAGTCACCTTCTTGTAAGAGTTGGGAAAGGCTTGGATCTGATGTAGATAGCCTGGCCAGAGCCACTGTTGGAATCATGGAATCAGGATCATGGCATGGTTTGGGTTAGAAGGGGCCTTAAAAGTGATCTCATCCCACCCCACTGCCCTGGGCAGGGACATCTCCCACTAGCCCAGGCTGCTCCAAGTCCAGCCTGGCCTGGGACATTTCCAGGGATGGGGCAGCCACAGCTTCTGTGGGAGTCTGTGCCAGGGCCTCATCACCCTCACAGAGAACAATTCCTTCCCAATATCCCATCTGTCCCTGCCCTCTGGCCATGGGAAGCCATTCCCATTGTCCTGTCAGTCCAGTCCCTTGTCCCAAGTCCCTCTCCAGCTTTCTGGGAGCCCCTTTAGGTACTCCCTGAGGTCTCCCTGGAGCCTTCTCTTGTGCAGGCTGAGCAGTCCCAGCCTGGCTCCAGAGATGAGGTTCCAGACCTCGGAGCCTCCACGGGACTCACTCCACATTAACTGAGGTCAGGACTGCAGTTAGGTCCAGACACATGGAATAACAGTTCATCCCTCAAATTGTTTGCTGTAGTTTTCACCTTCTGGAGAGTTTTAGGGCACCCAGGAGTTGGGAGCAGCAGCAGGAGCAGGATTGGTGGTTTCCCTTCTGCATTTCCTCTGTGTCCATCAGGGCTCCAACAGCTCTGTGTGGGGCTGGGGGGGCAGATGGAAATCTGTCACATCCTTGACCCCATAACTGTGACCATACTGTCATAGTTAAACTATCATGTATATTTATCTGCCTCTTATCAACAACTGTATACATTTGAAGTTGGTTTTCATTATTTTCTGCCTCTCTAGAAATCTTCCTCCTGCCTCAGCTTTGCAGATGTTACAAGTATGTTTTTCTAATGAGACACATGGCACATTCCAGAGCAGCACTAGTGCTTGTTTCCAGCCTGAAAATGAAATCTTTTCCCTGTTGGTAAAGTAAAGTTTGTAAAATGTGATTACAACAAATAAACCATAGACTTGAGAGCTCTTTTTAAGTTTCATAGTGAGTTCCCAATGATTACTTCATGTTATTTTTTTTTAGTGAACTCAGATTTAGTTTTTCCTTTGATTTGTAGCAAGATGAAGTAAAACCTGTCTGATGCTGCGCCTTATTTTTAAGTGTGGTTTGCAAAGGATGGAAAAGGTGTTATTTCTGTCTGTGGGAAGAAAGATCAGAGCTGCCAGCTCTGGATTTAAACTACTCTTGTACCATTTTATATTCTCTCTATATATAAAGAGGAAACTCTGAAGGCAGATTCAGTGGAGAAAGGATCCCAATAAATATAATATTAACCAGATGGCTTTCATTCCATTAGTGTCTGACTGCAGGAGAACTCTCTAAACTCATGGCATAGCCAAGCCAAGGCCTTAGTAACTTGATAACGATCCACTAAAATTTGAGAACTCTTATCTTCTGAGATGTGAGCCAGTCATTGTTTGAAGGGAAGTCAGAAGAACACTTTTTGAGGTCAGTTGGATGAGATTAAATTTCTTCTTCCTTTTCTGTAAGGATCTGGACTGTCTACCATGAAAGATGTTGCACATGTTGAGATGATCCTTGAATAGGGCCCAGCCTGGTAATTCCTATTTTTTCTCTTGTAAGTGTGGGAAGTTCTTGAAATTTTGTATAATACTTTTGAATCTGTGAGGAATAGCTCCTGTCTGAAGCTGGTTGTATTTTGAAGCAACAATTTTATGTTTCTTCTAAATCAACATCTCTGTTGTTATTTTATTCACATATAATTACATACTCTGAGATATATTTTTTCTCCCTGCTGCTTGAAGAGGGCTTTTAGTGTTTGAGAATCCAAATTGTAAATATGCCACTGTTTTCCACATCAGCGTGCCATGGTTTGAGTTTTGGATGCTCTCTCTTGCCTCAGCATCTTTTCCCTTCTCCAAGCAATGAGACTTCACTCTGATTTCTTTTTGACTCTGTTGCCATCCTTGGGGTTTTTCCATCTGAGTGACTTCAAGCCATCGAGTTTGATTCCAGCAATAAATCCAAACATTAGCTCACTGCACTGAAAACATTTCCTTTTCATTTTTTAGTCCCTTGCAAAACCCCACACTGATCTTTAAAGATTTGGGATTCTTTTCTGCAGGAGCCTTTGTATAGTTCCTGTAAGTCGAATATGGGGGGTTACCCCACTCTGACCATAAATATTGTGAGATTTCCACGTGCTTTAAGTTCACCCAGACCATTTAGGAGCCCTGGGGACAGGCAGAATGGGAGACTGTGCCTGTGTGTCTCAGGCCCTGCTCAGGCTGCCAGGAGGGAGGTGAATTTTGCCATTCCCACCTGCTTCCATTAGGACAGGATTTTCTTTCCTGCTTTACAAGGAGAGCCTTGTTTAGAAGAACAAGGTTTTTCTTTCTTGCTGTTGCTGTCACTGTTGACTCCCGCTTTGTTTCGCTGTAGCAGAGCAGAAGGCAATGAAAAATAGCAGAGAAGAGGTGGCTCAGCAGGGAAAATGTTGTATTCCTCCTTTTTCCCTCCAGGTTGGAAGGGGCTCTGAGCAGCCTGGGCTGGTGGAAGGCGTCCCTGCCCATGGCAGGGGGGTTGGAAAAAGATGAGTTTTTTCCACCTGAAAACCATTCTATGACTTGATTTTTCAGCAGTCTTGTCACTGGATCCTCCTGGGGACCCAGCCAGGAGGAAGGAACATGGTAGAATGGCTGTTCTTTGTGGGAAGGTGTGTCTTCACCTGAGTTAGCAGTGCCCAAGGCAGAGGAAGGATGATGTGATTTTCTGTCTCCTCTGCAGTGCTCTCCTTTTTGCATTCAATTAACTCCCCTTTGCCAAAAATACCTTGATCCCAGTGCTCCTAGAAATCCCCAGAAGAGCCCACTTGAGGAAGGATTTCTTTGTGATGGATGTCCCTGAATGTCTGTGATCTCCCAGCTTGTCCCCGAGATGCTGCATGTGCTCTCCACATGCCAGTCATGGCTAAAGCCATTCTAATCAAAGTACCTTTTCCAGGAAAAAGTTATCCCAAAACTTGCTGTAAATTCTCTGCCAAATGCTGCTTGGCCTCCTTGGCTATGCCTAAATACAACAAAGTAGTTTAGCTCAAAGGAAGGGGGAAGCCCATAATGAAGCTCTTTTTTTCTCAGAGCACTCTCCCCCAGCTCCGAGGTGATCCCCTCGGGAGTGGAGTGGCTGTCAATTCCACATGGAGAGAATTCCAGAAAACTTGTGGGTGGAATATTGGCAGCACCTGACAGGATCAGACATCAGTGTGATCCTTCACAAGGTGTACAGAAGAGGAGCAGTTCCCATTCTGCTTCCCAGTCCTGTGCACGTTCCCAGCTCACTCTGGCACAACTCTGAGACACCTTCATGGCAAAAAGCTGGAAGAAGCCATGGTGGAATTGTGCTTCCAAGAAAACTGAGGGTCTGTGTCCCCAGCGAGCTGCTGCTGGAGTATGACAGCTTCCCGAGGCTGGATCACTTCATGTGTGGAATTTAATGAGCTGCCAAACACTTCTAAATGTCAGGGAGACCAGAGGAAAACCGGGCAGAACGTGGCACAGGCAGGAGCACAGAGACAGAAATTAATTCCTTAGCTCACAGCATCTCCCAGTTAATTTTCCATGAAGGTTCCTGCCCTTCCCCTCCTGCAGACTGTGAAATGATCAGTGATTCCTTGGAGGCAGATGGATGCCCAGGTTAAGGGCCACAGGGTTGAGAATGGCATTTTATTTTCTAGGAAATGAGTAATTTCATTTATTTTCTTAGTGCGACGTGACCCTGTGTTGGTGTTTCATTCAGCTGAACTGCACCTCTTCTGTCTGCTTCAGTCCTGGGATAATGCTGCTTATCTGCTGGAGTGTCAGTGAGCAAAGGAAGATAAAGCTGTTCCCAGAGTGGCCAAGTTGGGAGAAAGGAAATAGTTGCATAAAAGCAGGGGGAAAGAGGAAAAAGCCCATCCTCAAGCTAGAAATTTTGCAGAGAAACAAAGTTTTTCAGCAAAATAGCAATTGAAGCCGTTATAGTGAGCCTCAATAGAATAATGAATAATAAAGAATGATTTATCCAATTGCACAGCAATGCCAGTGGTGGGGTTTGGAAAATCAGGACAGCAGGATGAGAACATCCTTCCTGACACTGCTTTGTGCATTCCAAAGTCTGCTCCCCTTTGGACACAAGGGGAACCAGGCAGTCTGAGCTGTCACTTTTAAAGCCTTCGGAAAAAATCTGTTGAGATTAAAAAAAGAAACAGAAGGGAGAAAAAAAAAATCTTTCTCCTTGCCATTCCTCCCAAAGCAAGTTTTCCACATCCAAGGTCTGCTTGTGTGGAAGCCATTTATAACCCTGGCACATGTGGGGTTTTTGCAGAGTGGAAATTCCTTCAGGATAGGTGTTATTTCTGGTGCAGACTCCGTGGTATTTGCTGCTGGCTGACCACAGGTTCTGGCTGCCCAGGGCCTTGAGTCAGTCACCAGGGTTTGACCAGGGTTCCCTGCCCAGCACTGTTCCCACCATGGCAGTGTCAGGGCAGCTGGGATGTGCCCTAAATCTTTGTTTACCACAAGAGGTGGCAGATGGAATCTCTTGTAAGATGAACTTTTCCAGTGCTCCTGAGCGTTCCCAATCTAAATATAATTTAATTCTGTTTTTAATTTTGGTGCTTTTAGCCTCTCTGGCCTACCTCTCTGCCCTCGCCACCTCTGCGGAACTTTGAATCCCATGCTAGAAGCTCTGCAGGGTACATAGAAAAGATAATTATTTTGGCTCCTCTCTGAAGTACCTGCATTCAAAAAGTGTGAATGGCTCTTTTCCAGGCCGGATAAGAGCTGGAATTCTCTGGAACAGAGAATTTGCTGAAAGGCATCTCCCGAATGCCTGCTGGCAATTCCTGCTCTTCCCTTGAGCAGGTCAGTCAGCTCTGAGTTGGAGGAGCTGCAATGATTCATCCCGTCCCGCAAGGACGAGCTGCTGGGTGATTTTCAAAGTGCTGATTGTAGCAGCCCTGATGTTCTGATTGTTTGACAAAAAGTAAACTAGTAACAGGAGAAAGTCAATGTCCTTTTAGAAACACCCCAGCCCTGGGCAATCCAGGATGGATCCGGTGCTTCACACACCTCTGGTTTTGTAGAAGCTGTATCACAGCTCAGAAGAAAAGGAAGAGAAGGAGAAGAGGGAAGAATAGTGGGTGTGTTTGTAGAGTGATAATGGAAGCATTTCGGGGTGCACCTTGCAACTGGGAAAATGAGAACAGCACATATTTTTACAGAGTGGAGTTATTCCAGCATGAAGGGTGTTCAAAGTCGTGATAAAGGGAGTTCTGCTTGTAAATCTCATTATGAATAAATGGTTTCTAACGGGATTGGTGCTGCTCACTCTTCCTGCCCTCACACATGTACACAGGCACAGCTTTGAAAATGCCTTTCATGGCTTCAGCTGCTTTCATTAATACCCAGATCAGTTCATATTCCCTCATATATGTCTTTTTCTCTCTGAGCTTTGTAAAGGAATTGATCTTTTCTCCCCTCAGTTCTTTTCTTTTGAATGGTTAGATGGAAAAGGCTTTTTTTTTTTTTTCCCCCACAGCGTTAATGAAGTCGTTACTGGGAATGGGAGAGGTGTTTTCATTACAGCTGGCACTTCCAAGCCTTCCACTGGGGTGGCAGGTATCCTTGGGGAAAAATCAAGCAAAATAGATCAGTCTGGCTGTATACTGAGAGGGTGGATGAGATATGTTGTGTATGAGAGTATTATGGCAACTATACATTGATGTGTAATCTCAGTGCTGTGTTCATTCTTACAGCAGGGGTGAGGGGGGCTAATCATGAGCTGGTGCTGCTGCTATTACCTTATTTATATTCCTTTATTGCCTTGCAGCCCTTCATATTGGGTAAAACCTCATTGTTCCACCAGTTCTGTGGTCTGGAGGCTCGGGGGGACAAAACTGAAGGTCAGGTGGGCAAAACTGAGCTCTGCATGGGAAAGGCAAAATGCAAAAAGCCATGGGGATAGTGGTAAGGTAAAGATGAATGGAGGCAGGACTGAATTAGCAAGGATTGAAGTTGCAAAGAGTCAAGGATATTTTATAGTGTTCCTAGCGGAGGAGCGTAAAAACAATAATAAATAATAAATAATCCTGTGCCTATGGATTATTTAGAATAACATACATAAACTGCTCAGCTGACTGAGGCTGAGCGGCTCCTTCCTGCAGCCGTGACCTTCCAGCCCAGTTTCCTTCCTCAGGTGGGGTTTATCCGTGCCAGGCTCCCCCTTGCACACCCAGGAGATGCCCTCCAGCCTCATCCCTGGTTCCATAATAGATTTCTCCCTCCTCCACAGCCCCTTCATGCTGCTGCCGCCGCTGATGGAGTGGATGCGCGTGGCCATCACCTACGCTGAGCACCGGCGCAGCCTGACCGTGGACAGCGACGACATCCGGCAGACGGCCAGGCTGCTCCTCCCGGGGCTGGACTGCGAGCCACGCCAGCTCAAGTACGTGGGCTAAGCTTTGGCAAGCTCCTCCAGTGTCCTTGGAGCTTCTTCAAATTTCGTGCAGAGGTTTTGGCTCGCCAAGTCGAGATTTCCCGGCCAATGCGCCGATTACCGTGGTGGGTTCAGTGCTGGCCAGTCGCCAGCACAAAAAATGGACAATAGTAAACAATAAAACCTCTGGCTGCTCCAAAAGAGATGACAAACTCAGAAAGTCCCCTCCCTCACTCAGTCTCTTATCAGTCCCTCTGGTGCTGGAAATGCCGCAGCCCACGGGTGCGAGCCGGTGCTCAGGCACAGAATATTCCTAGCTAGAAGGGACCCACAAGGATCATCAAGCCCAGCTCTCAAGTAAATGGCCCATACAGGGGTTGAACCCACAATCTCTGTGAAATTAGCTCCATACTCTGAGTTAATCTCAGGATCATAGTTTTACTGCCAGATCTTTTATTTCCCAGAAGCCAGATCTCGCTGTGCCGTGCAGGCGATACCCGTTCAGCCTTCTGGCACTTCCAGAGATAAAGGAACTTTGGCCAAACTCTGCAGCTGGGGCAGGAAGATTTTTGTCTTTCTGAAAGTTAAATATGAAATACAGATATTTGGGTTTGGGGTTTTTCTGTGCCTCAGACTTAATTACAAGATTTTTCCTTGCTTTGTATGATAGCTTGAATGAAAAATCTAAATTAGCAAAAGAAAAAAAGGTTAATTCCAGACTGCATTATTTGATCCTTTAAAGCAGTCCTTTTGTATCCAGCAAAAGAAAAAAAAGTTAATTCCAGACTGCATTATTTGATCCTTTAAAGCAGCCCTTTTGTATCCAGTACATGCAGAGGGAAAGAAGGTCTTGAAACTGGTTGGTTTAATTGTTTATTTATTTATTTATTCCTGGCTTGCTATGGGATAGGAACAATGTGCAAAGGCAAGTTCCATCCCTTCAAAAACCTTTGTTTTGCTGAGGTTCACTGGATTTCAAGTGGAGTAATTTTATTTCACTTTTTTTTACATAATTCTTTTTTTTCTCCATAATTCTTTTTTTTCTCTTTCTTCTTACTATGATATAAAATAATTACATCTTATTCTGGGTAATACTGTAGATTGTGATACCAGTTAGAACAAGATTATGGTAGGATTTTACATGAGATTCATCCTGAATCTTCTGTGTGAGGTGATGAGTGGCTTGCTCCTCTGGCAGGCTGTCCAGGCTCTCTAGAGGAGGATGGCTGTGCAGAAAGCATCTCATTTATCAGAGGAACTTGGCAGGCTGAAATCTCACTCACTGAGAGTTTGCTCAAGAGCCTGTGCTGGAAACCAAGGGGGTGCTGTGGAAGGCATTCACCCCAAAATAACATCAAAGGGCTGAGCTCCCAGTGCCAGCCTCCAGTTGGGAAGTGGTCCTTCAGTGAAGGAGACACGCTTCCAGGTCTGGAATTCAGAAAAGTCTGAGCAGACAGCCAGAGGATTTACAGTAATCCCTGGGCTCCTTCCAGATATCATAAAAGTTGTCCTGATAGTCATCTAAAGGATAAGGATTTAGTAGATCCTCATAGAAATGTTAAAGCACTTCCTTTAATTGAGTTGCTGGAAAAGCATTGAGGGTATTCCCCTGCCTAAATTTGATTTTTATTTTATACTTTTAAAAAATTTCTATATCTTTTGCCCAGAAAAGACCAGGGATACATATCTTTTTTTTTTTTTATGATATGAGCAGCATCCAGGAGTTCTTTTGTCTTTCACAGACCTGAATGCTGCTTCAGCTCCTTCCGGAGGCTGGATGCTAAAGCTGCTACTGAGAAATTCCAGCAGGATCTGGGCTTCCGGATGCTGAACTGCGGCAGGACGGATCTGATCAGCCAAGCCATCGATGCGCTGGGCCCCGACGGGGTGAACACCATGGATGATCAGGTGTGCCTGAACAAACCCTCAGGACCCCAGCATCCCCTGCATCAGCAGCTCACCCCTTCCTTTCCACCTGGCAGATCAATACCAGGTCGTGTTTGTTGCCTCCCCGAGGGTTTTCTAATTCTAGCTCGTGGTTTAGGCTGAAAGTGCATCCCTTCAAACACAGAAAAATACTTCCCTACCCCACTCTCATGCCACCCCTCCAAAAAAAATCCCATTAGAGCTCGGAGTGGATTGTTTATCAGCTGGAATGTCTGTTCTTTGGATGGGCTGTCTCAGGCACTGATGGCAGGCAGGTTAACACAGGGGCAGTGAATGGAAAGTCTGATACGTGCTGAGAGGATGTCAAAGCAAAGTGGTTTCTTTTCCAGTGACACTCCTCTCTGGCTCAACAGCCCAAATCCTGCCTGGGTCAGTGGGGAGTGACCAGAAGGTGTTTTTGTCTCATGGCTTTTAGGCTCAGAGCAGACTGGAATACAAGAAACAGCACTGAGAACCCCACCCCAGTGGCCTGGTGTCAGAGAGTGTTAGATTTGCTCATAGTCCATCATGCTGATGTGTCTGTTTATCCATTTTTCACTGTTCCCTGCTCAGCTACACTGAACCATAGGGATTTGGTAGTCCTGGGAGTCTCTGGCTGCTTCTGCTCGTGCTGTCAGTCCCATCAAGTAACAGCAGAGTCTGTCCTCTGGGATATCATTCAATGCATGGAATTAGCTTTTAATTTAAAAAAAGGGGGGAAGTAAGCCACCTCTCCTAAATAAACACTCGTTATAGCTGTCACAGCCAGGAGAATGAGCTGTCACATCTCTGGAACAAGAGGATATGGAGCACTGGGAAGGGTTTATGTTCAGGTACAGAGGTTTTCTCACTGCCAGCATTTTACTGCAGTAGCATTTCAGACCCAGCTCTGAACCTGGCACTTCCCATAGCATTTCCCACCATCCTGCAGTTTTAAGGGAAGTGTGAATGTATACACAAATAGCAGAAACTGCTCCTGGACATATCTAGGTTTGTAGTTGCCTTATTTACGAATCCACTACCAGGAGCTTTGTGGTCACCGGGGTGGGTATCTCATCATAGATACTCACTTCAGTGAAGTGACTGAGGTGGCAAATTTATATTATGAAGGTTTCCCATTTTCTCTTTATATTTTTTAAATAAGTTTTCGCAGTTCCTGTAGCCCAGAGGCCTCTCATTCTCTCAAAAGTTATTTTGTGATTTGCACTGTGCCCCAACACCACAGACAGTGGTGCCAGCACTGTCACTTCTCTCTGCAGGATGTCCCCTGCCTCTCATCCAGCCAGCAGAATGGGAGCTGTCTGGCTTTTGTCAGCACAGAACAGTGCTGTAGGCAGCTCCTTGGGAAGTTTGAGGAGTTTCTGCTGTCACTCATTGATGTCTCATCCTGTGGGTGGGATGCTCTTGCCAGCCCTGCTGTGAGAGGGGCAGCTCTGTCCTCTTTGCCCCTCAGAGAGTGTTTTGGCACCAACAAAAAGGGCAGGACAGGCCCCCTCTGGAGACATTGTTGCTTGTAAATTCTCCACTTGACTCTGGAGCAACTCAGCTTTGTGTCCAAGCAAGTGTCTGCATGGCACTGCCCACCCCAGGCAGAGTTAAATCCAAGTGCTGGACATGAGCTCTGCCATAACTGGAACAGGAAACCAAAGCTGGACTTTGCCACCAGCTTCTTTTGCTCCTTTTGGAAAAGAGTAAGACAAAGCCAGATGCCCAAACTTGGTAAAACTGACTTAGGCATGACAGAGCTGCTGGATAATTTCATACAAAGCCTTTAGATCCAGGTTGGGATTTTGACCACTCCCAGGGTGTGAGCATGTCCAGGATGTTCAGACCCACTTGTCCATCTGTGTACGTGGAAATCTGTGGGAAAGAACTCAGAACACCCCCTCAGAAACGTGAGTTTGGAGCAGGACCCTGTATTCACTTCTGATGGGGACCAACGAGCACTCTGGTTCCAGGGCATTGGAGATGTTTAGGAAAACAATCTCTTTTTCCCTTCACAAGGAGCAAGCAAGGAGTGCAAAACTAACATTAAAAATTTAAAAAAGGACAATATAAGTCTATACAAGTTTTAGAACCCTGACTGGGGTTTGTGCCTGCAGACCTGCATTTTGAATTCCCAGTTTATTTGTCTGTATGAGTGTGGAGCCTCCCAAGCCCCACAAAAGCCAAAATATCTCCCCCAGAAATATCTTCACGAATGGAAGTGCCCCAAAAGCAGGAAGCTGGGAGTTGTGGCTGCTTTGAAAAGATACCTTTGCAGTGTCAAGAGCAGAATTCCTGTGTGAGAGCTGTAATTCCATTTTACAGTACAGCTCCCATTAAGGATGAAGCTCTGTTATTGCATACTGAGCTGCAGAGATGCTGCCTGTAAAAAATTCAAATGCCTGCAATAATTAAGGGGAGGGGGCAGGAAAGATGTGGGATGTGAGCAGGAATGGATTTTACCAGGCCATTTCCTTTCTGTCCTTGGCTACTTCAGGAATAAGTAAGGCTCATTTTTCTCATAATTCATCTCTGAGCTGTCATGGTTTGCTGGTTAAGTAGAGGGAGGGAGATTTATGGGATTGAAATGGTGAAATATTGAGGCAAATAGGATTTTAGCAATGGGGAGAAGTTGCCAAATAAATTCATCGTCTGTATTTTTGTGTTGCTTTCTGCCTTCAGTTCATTTGGCTACAAATGAGCCAAGAAATGGCATTTCTTTGTTGGCAGCCTTGGGAAAGCTGGAGCATTGTGGACAATACAGAGCTAGGATTTTCTGTGATCCTTTTTCAGCCTTGTCTAGTGATGTTTTGTCCAGGTTATTTTCCAGTATCAGTTGTGCCCACTCTGCATAGAAATCAAAAATGCTTTATAAATACATGTATGCTGTCTCTACACACACTTTGTAGGTTAAGATTCAAACTTGCTGTGTCCAGGACAGTGTCACTCTTGATAGGGATAGAAAGATAAATTTGTTTTTATTTTTTGTTTCTTTTCTGAAGGGTATGACCCCCCTCATGTACGCCTGTGCTGCTGGAGATGAAGCCATGGTCCAAATGCTTATAGATGCTGGAGCAAATTTAGATATACCAGTGAGTAACCCTCTGCCCATAACTATCCAGCTGTAAACTAACAGGAGTTCAGAAATCTCTCCTAGCAACTGAAGGCTTCAGTCCTGGAAGCTTCAAGCAAGCCATTTCTCCCAGAAATGGTCACTTCGGGATCTGGGAGGGGGGAGAAAACCTTCAAAACCTCTTGGAGCACTCAGTGGCTCCGATTAGGATTGGCACTGGCAAGTCTGGGGAGGGGGAGGGAAGGGAAGGAGCTGCTACAGGGAGAAGCCAGTGAGCCATTAAACAGCCCCAGGGGATGGGGCAGAGCCAGTGGTGGCAGCAGCGCTCTCTAAGTGGGCCAAGTCCCCGTTCCCTGGGCTTGTCACTCACAGAGGAAGAGGCCGGTTCTGTAGGAGGCAGGGGAGGAAGGCAGGCAGGCTGCAGTGGGTGCTGAGTGCTGCTTCCCTTCCCCAGGTGCCCAGTGCCTCTCCACGACACCCCTCGGTCCACCCCGACAGCCGGCACTGGACCGCGCTCACCTTCGCCGTGCTACACGGGCACATCTCCGTGGTCCAGGTAAGATTCCAGCCAGGAATCCTTCCAGGAGGCACAGGGGACTGGAATGTGAGCCCTCACTCTCAGCCTTCCTGAGCCTCCTAAAAACCAGTGAAAAAACTGCGTGGTGTTTCAAACAAGGAGAATGAAAATTGGTGACATAATTCCTAGCAAGGCTGTGATAGCAAAACACACACAGAGTCACACACAGAATCACACACACAATCACCCACAGAATCACACACAGAATCACACACACAATCACACACACAATCACATACAATCACCCACAGAATCACACACAGAGTCACACACAGAGTAACACACAGAATCACACACAGTCACACAGAATCACACAGAATCACACAGAATCACACAGAATCACACATAGAATCACACACAGAGTCACACACAGAATCACACACACAATCACCCACAGAATCACACACAGTCACACACAGAGTCACACACAATCACACACAGAGTGACACACAGAATCACACACACAATCACACACACAATCACACACACAATCACACAGAGTCACACACAGAGTCACACACAGAATCCCTAGGTTGGAAGAGACCTTCAGGATCATTGAGTCCAACCCATGCCCCAACACCTCAACTAAACCACGGCACCGAGTGCCACATCCAGCCTTCTCCTAAACACTTCCAGGGATGGTGACTCCACCACCTCCCTGGGAAGACAATTCCAGAACTTTATCACTCTTTCCATAAAAACCTTTTCCTAATATCCAACCTATATTTCCCTTGGTGGAGCTTGAGACTGTGTCCTCTGGTTCTGTCAGTGCTGCCTGGAGAAAGAGACCAACCCCACCTGGCTACAACCACCTTTAAGGTAGCTGCAGAGAGTGATGAGGTCACCCCTGAGTCTCCTTTTCTCCAGGCTAAACACCCCCAGCTCCCTCAGTGGTTCCTCACAGGATTTGTGTTCCAAGCCCCTCACCAGCACGTTTCCATATTAGTCTTTGGTTTCAGTATTGCTCCAAGGCTCACTGCTCCCAAAACTGTGCAGCACAATCATTTCTTTGGTTTTAAATAAACTAGTGCTTCATGTGGAGTGGTTGCAGGTTGACTGTTTGATCAGGAGCTTTCTAACTGTAGATATTAATTGGTTTATAAATTTACATGTGCAAAAATCCAGTGTGTGCTGATGTCTGCTCTAATGGCAGCAAATCATCTGTAACTTCCTTCATAATCCTTGCGAATTGCATGAACAAGACTTAAGCTGTTGTGAGATTTGAGCCTGTGGCATCCTCCCTGCTCCCTTTTCTGTGGAGTTATCACAGGGGGCAGCAGGATGGGCTGGAGCCCCAGAAATGCTACCCAAACTTCCAGGGGAATGAAAAACTGATCACAGCAGACAATCAATTGCTGTTGAATTTAATTTACCTTCTGCTCAGAGGGAAGGAATAGAAAAAAAAAGTAAATAAATGGAGGCTGCACACACTCATCTTTTGTTTGTGTACATTTGTACATAATTATAAAGATTAGATTCCACCTGGCAAACTGCCCAGGCAGCCTTTGGTATTCCAGAGGTTGGACAGACTTAATTTATGTGTGAGATACGAGTTTGATTCTCCCAGGAGATGAAGCCAAGTGTATCAAAGCTCCTGTTGTGTACTGCAGTGCCCACAATCATGGAAGCAGGGAATATCCTGGTGGATACATCCTCCCTGCCTGCCCCTGCCAGCACTGCTCCAGAGCCTTCTGCCAGCCCCACCTGGCCATAAAACATCCCCATCACCCTGTCACCTTCTCCCCTTCGCCTGGGAGGGGGCTCTTTCCCTCACAGCAGCTCAGTGAAAGCAGGTTCTGTGTGACAAACCCTGCAGCTGCCAGGCCTCCCTACACAGGCTCCCTGAGGTATGACAGCCTGGCATTCCCTGGGGGAACCCTGCTTTGTGCACAGCATGGAGCTAGGGTGGGCGTCCTGCTCTGACTGCAGAGCCCTTTGCAGTTGGAGATTCCAATTGTACAGCCACGCCCATAGAGGAGATTTAAAAAGGGGGTGGTGCTCTGCAATGGGCCCTCCTGGCTCTGAACCCCCTGGTTCTCCTCTCTGACACCCAGCCCTGGCTGCTTGTTCCTTCTGAATTGCTGTTTTCCCCACCTCCCTGTCTCTGCTGTGCCCCTTGCAGCTGCTCCTGGATGCTGGTGCCCACGTGGAGGGTTCTGCTGTGAACACTGGGGAGGACAACTACGCCGAGACCCCCCTCCAGCTGGCCTCAGCTGCAGGTGAGCTCCTGTGGCCTCAGCACTCTCCATCTCCTCCTGCCACCAGCCTGATGGGCCCCAAGTATCTGTTTTCCAGCTTGTCCTATGCTTGACTCCTCCCCAGAGCCCCCACAGCAGAGCTGATGGCACCCACTCCTTCACAAAGCACTGTCAAGGAACATAAACCAGCCCCTGTCTAGTCTGGGCATGTCTGTGGGCCTAAGCAGCACCCAGATGTGAAAAATTAACAAGTTTCCATTCAGCCTGGCGAAAAATAACTGTTATATAAAGAAATTTGGTTTATTAGTTTATTAAATGCAGGTAAAAATTCTGCATTTCTTCCAGCAGGCTGTCAGGAATTGAGCATTCTGAGAACGAGTCTGTGCTGGCCTTGTTTGTCAACACTTTTCACCTCAAATTGGTTTTAGTTTTTTTCCTTTTGTTTCTTTCTCTGTTATCTTTGTGCTTGTATGAAGATGAGTGGCTGGCTTGCTCTGCTCCAAGCTTTATGGAAGGGATAGAAAAGGCCCCCTCTCCTCCCAGTGACACCCAGTGCTGGCTCTCCTGCCATCACTCCCTGCTCCATCTAATGGGAATGCAGCCAGGGAGTCCTGCCTGCAGCCAGTCCTGTTTTGTGCTTCCACAGAGGGGACATCCTGATGTTCCTGTCCTTTTTCCCCAGGGAATTATGAGCTGGTCAGCCTGCTGCTCAGCAGGGGCGCCGACCCACTCCTGAGCATGCTGGAAGTCAACGGGATGTCATCGTCACTGCACGAGGACATGAACTGCTTCAGCCACTCAGCAGCACACGGCCACAGGTGTGTCTCTGCTCCTGCTCAGAGCAGGGCCTTTCTGCACTCTGGGTGTTGCTGTGTGTCCTGTGTGACTTTGTGACCCAAACCCCTGCGTGTGCAGTTCAGCAGATGAGGTTAAGACTCTCCTGATCTTTGTTTGCTGTTTCTTATCCTTACACTTGCTAGTCTGGCTCTGCAGCACTGAGAGTGAGCTGGTTTTAGGCCCCACATCAGCAGAACAAGTCCCACCTAAGGGTAGGTTATGAGATCAGGGTTATGAGATCCTGGTTCATGTTCTGAGATGGAATCTAATCAGATTGAGGTGGCAAAAATAACCTCCAGCAGAGCCTGGGTGTCTCTGCATCTCTGGTTTTTGGATGGCCAACCAAGAAGTGAATCATTAAACCAGCCAGCCTGGGCTCTCCAGCCCTGTTTTCAGGGTGGTTGTTCAGAAATAAGACATTACTTGAAAGCTCCTCTAGAAATCTCTGTGTTCCCAGAAAATACGTTAGTGAGATCCAAGGCTTATTCTGCCATAGGCTAGGATGGGGTGACCCTAAGCTGGGTCCTTAAATAAGCTGGATTTAGCCCCAGGGAGTGGTGTGGGTGCGCGGGGAGCACCGGCTGGTGACACTGCAGCAGCACAGGGAGTGCTGGGTGGCCCTGCTAGGCTGGGGAATGTCTGGAGCATCTGTCCCCAGCTGGCTGAGGGACACTAGTGATGCACGCTCCCCAAACAAGACACAAACAAGAAAGTCTGTTTCTTGCAACTGCTGTGTGAAATTCCAAACAAACCCACCATGGGAGGAGTACAGGCCATGTTTCTGCCCTTGCTGAGGGGCACCAGTTTCTAGGATGTGGGGTAGGGAAGGACAAGTGGTTTCCATGCTGCTCCACAGTGCCAGCTGTCTTTGGGAAGGAAATTACTGTTTACTGAGCCAGATCCCTAACCCCAAATGCCCACAGTCCTATCTGAGTTGTTGAAATTTCATTTGTTAGTAAGCGAACGCTCTCGTCCCTGCTCAGGAACGTCCTGCGCAAGCTCCTGAGCCAGCCCCAGCAGGTGAAGGGGGATGTGCTGTCCCTGGAGGAGATTTTGGCCGAGGGGGTGGAGAGTGACACCTCCAGCCAGGGCAGCTCCAGCGAGGGGCAGGTGCGGCTGTGCAAGACGCGGATGAAGGCTCTGCAGGAGGCCATGTACTACAGCGCCGAGCACGGCTACGTGGACATCACCATGGAGCTCAGGGCACTGGGTGAGCCCTTCCTTCTCACCGTTGTGCACATCAGGCATAAAAACCTTCCTTTTCTGCCCCTCTCACTTAGAAGAGCAACAAGCCCAACTGCAAAGCTATCTCATCTAAATTTTAAAAGTGTTTAAGGCTCCCCACAAGTTTGTTTTTTCAAATTCCTGCTCCTCTCCTCACTCTTGGCTGGATCCTCTGTTCTCACATATCAAAAGCAAGGGACATCTCTCCCTGTCAGAAACTTACACCTAAAATTCAGTGTTTATCATTGGTTTAAGGTGAAGAAACAAAACTCATCTCAAGGTAGGAGAGAGAAAGCTTTGAAGCTTGTGTGTAACCAGGAGAAAAGACCTCACACCACAGTTGTGTGGCATTACATAGCCTTACAACTTCAGTTCAAATTTATCTTGTGGTTCTGACTAACCATGAAGCTCAGAACAAAACAGGGAGTCTCTGATCCTTAAAAATCAGCAGAAACTTCCAATTTATGATCCTGGTGCCAGTTCTTTGTCACTTAATCTGTCAGTGACCCAGTTCAGTCACCTTTAATATCAAGATAAAAATCTATCTGCTGTTAGGATGTAGGTAGAGCTACTTCAGTGCTGCCAAGTGTTAGTAATAGGAGCAGGATAATCTCCTCACAGGCACTTCAGGAAATCATCTTTCACTGTCCCTTTTTCCTGTGGCTGCAGGAGTGCCCTGGAAGCTCCATGTGTGGATCGAGTCCCTACGGACAACCTTCTCCCAGTCCCGCTACTCCGTGGTGCAGACCCTGCTGCGGGAGTTTGTCACCATCAAAGAGGAGGATTACAACGAGGAGCTGGTCACTGAGGGGCTGCAGCTCATGTTTGATCTCCTCAAAACCAGCAAAGTAAGTCAGAGTTTTATAACTGTGCCAGAGCTGAGTGTTCTGGGGTTTCATTGTTGTTGTGCACAACAGGAACAAGGGAAAGGCTGGGCAAAGTCCCTAGGAGTTATGGCATGGAAATGGCCCTGGAAGCATTTACCTAAATTCATAAACAGCCCCAAACACTGACAGTCCTCAAACACACTCCTGAGGGAAGCTGTACAGCTCTTTATCCCTCCCTAACTCCACATATATTGTAATTCTGCCTTAATTTAAAACTTGTCCCTCTGTGGAGAGGTTCTCCTGTAGGGTGCAGTTGCTGTAAGCCCAGGTGAGCCCTTACAGCAGATTTGGAACGTGTTGATGTCGAGTTGCTGATCCCTGTTCCGTCCTCCTCACAGAATGATTCCATCAACCAGCAGCTCGCATCCATCTTCACCCACTGCTATGGCAGCAGCCCCATTCCCAGCATTCCTGAAATCCGAAAGACTCTGCCAGCTCGGCTGGGTAAGCAGGGAGCTTCTTTGGATTGCTGCTGGGTTGGCTTTTTATTTGTTTGTTTGCATTTTTTTTCTAAAAAGCATGCAGAGTTTAAAAAGAAAAGTCACCTTTTTTTTGTCCCTTTACCCAACAGATCCTCACTTTCTGAACAACAAAGAGATGTCTGATGTAACTTTCTTAGTGGAAGGAAAGCTCTTTTATGCACACAAAGTCCTGCTGGTTACTGCATCTAACAGGTGAGTCACTAACCAGGGGCATAATGAATCCAGCCATGATGATCCTTGAAGTCATGTGTAGTAGTGGGAGTGTACATATCCAGCCATTCCCTGCCTTCCCATTCCTTCTGCCAGAGTCTGCAGGGAGAGCTGCACTTGCTGCAGCTTTCCTGGAATCTCACACTGGCCTGGTGCACTTGCAGTTTGCAGTTTCTTTCTCTGTTCTTGGCAAAGTAACAGGGTTTTCCACCTGTCACAGGGTGGGATTAGATCAGATCCAGGCAATTTACAGTTTTAAATTGTCCCTGAACTAATCATCATTAAATTAAAGGAAATGTTTCAGTTTTCAGCTTGCAAAGAACAAGGAGGGATCTTTGTTTTCCCCTTGATGAGTGTGTGACACACTATTACAATTAAATCAGATCTTTTCAATTAAATCTGTTTAAAACCATTCCCAGGTTCAAGACACTGATGACCAATAAAACAGAGCACGATGGCCATGGCAGCAAGACTGTGGAAATCAGTGATATGAAATACAACATTTTCAAGGTATGGGACTTAATTCCACTTTTTCTTTATTTTTCATCTTCTTAACTACTTGGAAGGTAAGACAAACCCAAGTAGTAATATTGTAAGTAGATAGTAAGTAATACCATAATTAGGTAATATTACAAGTAGAAATGGAGTACCTTTCAACAGATCTGAATTTCAGGAGTTTTCTGAAATATCCCTTTTCCAAAGTTCCAGCCTTAAAACAGACTCTTCCAGTCTATATTCTTATTTTCTTCCTAGGCAGCTGACTCCTCCATAAAGCAGGAGAAACTAGTATTCCACTGAAAAGTAGTTTTATACTTTTAACACACCATTATCATATTTTTTACAACACCATTTTCATGCTTTGCTAAGGAAAAAGTAACTTATTTACAGCAGGTGCATTGCCAGGCTTCATATTAATTCAAATCAGATGATAAGAAATCAAGTGTCCCTGTCAAGAAAGGCTCAGAACTGAGAATTGTGCTTTGCTTTTATGACATTTCCATATTTAGTGGAGGAACAGGGAGATGTGAAGTGCAGAATAGGTCATGTAGCTGTTTCACTAAAAGGTTGAAGCTTTTTTTTCCGTTTTTATGAGCAAACAAACCTGGTCTGTTGGTCAGCAGTGCTATTATCTCACTAGAGATAACCATGAGACCATGAGAACATCTTTGTTCTGCTTGTAAGGGGCTGTACAAGTTTTGTGTTGAATTGGTGACATCCAAATTTTGCAGCTCAAGCCACAACAGAGAAGAAAATGTAACCAAGTATTGAAATAAGTATCCTTGACAGCATTTGTGCATCAAAAGGTTTCTAAAGATAAACTTGTGCTTCAGTGGAGGGAGAGAGACAAATCAGAAAGAATTGAAACAGTGAAGTATTTCACAATTTGATGGTAAATACAGCCAGATGGGTTAAGGAGAGGCGGGCTCAGGTAGGGTGGCGGATGCTGAGCCACCGGAGATGTGTGTCCTGCTCAGGGCCCTGCTGGGAAGAGCTTTGCTCTCACGTAACTCCGTTATACAAATAAGGCAATCTTACAAGGAGCAGCTTGGTTTTGTTCCCAGCCCTGTTAGGAGTGGCAAGCAGGGCTTGCAAGCTCCAGGCAGCACCCAGGACACTTCTGCTCCAACACCTGATCCATTCCTTCTCCTGACACTGCTTGGGCTGGGGGTGGGCACATGCAGATCAAAGAGCAGGAGCTGCCTCTTGTTCTCCCTGCAGACAATTAATGCCTTTTCCTCCGGCCGGCGAGGGGCTGGAAGCTGATTAGAAGCCCAGCAGGGGAGGCCAGTGGCTGGGAGGTCCCCGGGACACTCCTGCTGGGCTCGCTGGCAGCTCCGCGCGTGACCGGCCTGCCAGGCTTCGCCAGCCCGGATCCCAGACAAGGACGGTGGTGTTGCTCAGAGACACACTGTCACCCTCAGCCCAAAGTCCCCAGCTGGGCCCTTTTCAGGGCCCAAGAGAAAAAGGGCTGTTAGAAAGCAGCAGATTTGCCACGCTAGGGAGTGAAAAAAAAGCCACCAGTGGAGGTGAGAGCCGCCGCAGGACGCTATTCCCGTCGGCTCAGGAAGGAGAGCACAGCCATCAAGAGCCCCTTGTGACTGCCGTGATAACTTCATGCCTGGCCTTCTTCCCATTCCAGATGCTGATGCAGTATTTATACTATGGAGGGACAGAATCCATGGAAATTCCCACCACTGATATCTTAGAGGTGAGAGAGCTTTTTCTTCCAAGTCTTGCCAAGTGCACTGGGGCATAAAACAGAGTTGAAAGGCAAAATCCAGGAGCTAACAGCAGGCTCCCATTCAGTCCAAGAGCATATTTAATGCTTGGAAATGAGCTTTAAAGTTTCAAAACATCACTGCTTGGTGTTTGTGTCGTGGTGACAGAAAGGAGATCAAATATGCTTGTGGGAGGAGCTTTTGCTAAGAGGGGAGATGTGTCAGTCTGTCACTTCAGCATGGAGCGGCCTTTTTGCTGTTTCATGACGACTTGGCCATTAAAACGGGGACTCAGAGACTCTTCAGAGAGGAAATCATCCGTCCTGTTTGCCTTCCCCAGGCCTTTCAAGCCTCATGATCTCAAATAGCCTCTCTCTTATCCCCATAGCTGCTGTCAGCTGCCAGCCTGTTCCAGCTGGACGGCCTCCAGAGACACTGTGAAATCCTCTGTGCCCAGACCATCAGCATGGACAACTCTGTCAGCATCTATAAATATGCAAAGGTAGATCTGACACCCCCCTGGTTTGAGAACCCCAGTGAGCAGCCTGTGTGCTGCTGGTGGTAACTAAAAACCACAGGTGGGCACCCCCCCTGCAGGTAACTCTCCCCCAGCCACAACACGAGCGAGGTGATTCCCAGCTCCAGGCTGGAAAGTCCTGCACAGCCCCGGTGTGTTTTCTTGTCTGGAGCAATCAAGGATGAAATGGATGGGGGATCCCTGCAGAGTAGGGGAGAGCTGTCTTAGCAGGCTGATAGAGCAACATCAGCAAATCCTGAGGGATTCAAATCCTGGGAGCAGCGGGGGCAATTGATCACAGCACAGCAACTACAGAATAAACCCTTTCCTAGCACCCTGCTGCTAGAAAATATTCTTTTCAGCTCCAAAAGGAGCATAAAGTCTGTTGTGTGACCGATATGCACCTCTGTAGCAAATAACCTAAATCAGAGAAATACTCTGCCCTTCCTGGAATTTTGCAGGATCAGATCCCTTAAAGACAAGGAGAAAATTGCAGAGGGCTGGTAATGATTTTTTTTTCCACTCTGTGCGTAGTGTCCCACTGATGCTTTTCAATTTCTCTCACATTGGGCTGGTTTCTTTCAGACCTGAAATTTAACAGTGCAGCGCTAAAAAGGGGAAACAGCATTCCCTACTGGCCATTATGTACTTTTCCTTAAATTATTATTTGCACAAAATTCCCAGGAAGAGGCTGTGTGTGCATAGAGTTTCTTAATATTGAACTTGATTTTCGTTGCTCTTGTTACTGATCCTGAAGCAAAAGGAGCCGGATCCCAGGCAGAAATCACCTCGTGGTGGTTCAGGAGTGCAGCATCCCTGTTCTGCTGTGTTCAGCCCTTCCTTGTAGGGATGAGGCTCCCGTCCTGTGACCCGTGTCCTGATTGCCCCGAGCCCTGCTCACCATCTGCCAGCACAGCAGAGTTGTTGTGTGTTGTGGCTCAGCCAAACAGGTACCTTGGCCACCTCATCAGCCAGCTGCTCTGCTGCAGCAAGGGAAGGGGCTGGAGTGTAGGCCAGCAGCCCTGCCAACAGCAGGCCAGCAGGGGAAGGAATTAAAGAAGCCAGGATGCCTCCCTGCTCACACCTGTGCCTGCAAAAAGCACTGAAGAAATGATCAAAGTCCTCCCTTTAGTGCTTTTCCACTGCTACCACTGTCTTTTAATGTTTTCGAAGAGATGAAAAGGAGAAAAGCATTAGGAGTGAGAGGCTCAGGGATGTCATTCAGGTCTGTGATGTACAGAAGGGGTTAATAATCCTGCTCTCTTCCTCAGATTCACAATGCACCAGAACTGGCCTCTTTCTGCGAGGGCTTCTTCCTCAAGCACATGAGCTCCCTGCTGGAGCAGGACTCGTTCAAGCAGCTCATCTACAGCAGGAACAGCAAAGTGCAGGGCCTGGACCCTCTGAGGGAGCTGCAGGCAGCCCTGGCCGGCCGCCTGCACTCTGTGTACGTCACCTCCAGGGTGTGAGGGTGCCCGGCGCTGGCAAACCGTGGTGAGCTGTCACTGTGGCTGTTTGCCTTCTGCATCTTCCTGAAAGTGCCCTGCAACAGGCACCCCCTGGTGCTGAGGGAGGGGAGCTGGCTTCTCTGTGCTGCTGCTGCTGCTGCTGCCACAGCAAACAACACTGTCACACAAACAACACTGCCATGGCCCAAACACCAGCTGAGGGTGCCAGGGGAGAGCCCGGACCGCAGAGATCAGCGCTGCCCTTTCCTCGAGCACGGCGCCGGGCTGTGGAGAAAGAGGCAATTGAGCTAAGCTCAGCACTAATACATGGGCTTAGGTTCATCCACACAGATGTTTTCCCTGTGAAAAGGCTGCCTAGAAGGAGTTTCCTGATCCTAAAGCCCATCCCACGAGCCATCTGTCTGCACACAAAGTACTTCCCCTCAGTAGTACCAGCGTCTGTGCATCGCAACAGACTGACAGAAACTTCCCCCAAAACTGTTTGCACCTTGAGAGAGAGGTTTTGTATGTTCAAAGCTGAGTAGAAACTAATACTAACACTGAAATTACTCACTCTTTAAGCCTAGTATGAAGAGCTGAGCTGGGGCAGGGAAGGGAGGGGAGAGTTGGGGGTTTGAGTGTTTTTAAATACAGTTTCACTGTGCCAGTTGTTAATCTGAATCTGTTTTGAGGAGAAAGAAAAAGACTGTCTACTCTTTTGCTGTCAAGGTCTGATAGTGTCAGTCACTTTTTTCACCTTGAAAGCCTCTTTCTGAACATTACCTGTGAGACCTGACATCACAAAAGACACTTTGTAGAAGGCTCAGGTGTAGCATGAGCTGGCACTAGGCTGAAAAACTGCAAAGTTGCAAAAACAGCAATAAAAGCCTCCCCTGGCCTCCAAAGAATGTCCAGCTCAGTGATTTGTTCTCTCTCTGGAGCTGGTTGGGATTAAGGAAAGACCTCCAGCTATTCCCACTGAGCTTTGCTAAGCACCCACCAAAAATCATTTGCCAGGACACTTCCATTTGTTGTAGGTGGGTGAACAAGAGGAAACCAAGTTTTCAGTGGAGAACTATTTATTCTCATTAGAAATTCAACAATTTATTCCCATTGTATCTAAACACAGTGGAAGGAGGAGGCTCAGCTGGGCCCAGGCTCCAAAGCACAACACAGACACAGTTTAGATAAAGGGACGGAGAAGGAACCACCAGCATCTCCCAGCAAATCCATCAAAATCTGACATGGCCTTGTTCCTAAAGGATTTGCACAGAGGCAAATTGCATGCATGGATAAGGATTTTTAGTCAGCTGACAGGTTGGTCAGGGCACGCTCCCTTTGTGCTTTAGGTACACATCTGCTGAACATCACCAGCTCCAATAACCCTATTTATTACAGAAAGCCATACAGGGGGGTCCAAATTATCACTGAGAAATGCCACAGAAGGCTTTATTTTGGAAAGTATTTTCAAGTAGCTGCTCCAGCTATCTGTACAAATATGTAGGTCCTCTTTTGTTGCTGTAATATTACAATGCTTTGTTTAATTGTACATTAATGTTGTCATTTATGTAAATGTACCAGGATTTTATTAACAACGTAATTTTAAAATACACAGGTGCTGTTATTTATTCTGTTCCTCTAACAGTAAGAAAAAAAAAGATGTAAAGACACTTACATGGAAAAGGCTGTTGCAGTTGAAGCATCTTGAATTGGTTTTGGTGTACATATACCTAATTTTGGGGATACAGAGGCATTAATTTCCCCTTTCTAGGCTCAGATATTTTTGTGAAGTTAAAAAGTTTAACTTGGATTTTTCCCTAGCTGGAATAAGATTACCTACTTTCCAGCAGAAAGCAGCAAATGGTCGTGTCCAAGAAACCCCTAATTCCAGGATTCTTCTCTGCAGCAGGAAAATCAGTGAGGGTTAAAGTAACTCTTATGCCAGAGGTATTAAAAAAAAAAAATACAGATGATCCTTCCCTTCCATGTCATCTCAGGATCCCAAAGGCCAGAAGGGCTCTGGTTGGTGCTCTCCGGGAGGATTGGTGTCAGAGCACAGGACTCAGCCAAGAGGTAAGAATTATAAAAGATTAAGAGCAAGAATTTGACCCAGAAGTATCTTTTTTTTTCCTCCTTATTTGGAAACCTGCCAGCATAAACAGTGACTTGTTCTCAAGAATCATGGAATACAAACACCTCAGATTCCCTTTGGAGCACTTTAATAAGTAGGCTAAACAGAAATTCCTTGTGAAACCAGTTGTACACTGCCTGTATTTTATAGAGTGCTGCCTGGGGAGCCTGAGAAAGTACCAGAGCAGTTTGCCCAGCTTTGGGGAAGTGCAGAACTTTGCTGGCCATAATGACATCATTCCAGGGAGCAGAGGAAATAAACATCTGCCTGAACAGGCTCGATGACTTCCAGCCTGAAATAAAGCCCTTTTTGCTCTCTAATAAGGCTTTGCACAGCAGGCAGGCCCTGGCTAATGCAGCACCAGCACTCACAGGCCCTTCGCCCTTGCCAAATGCTGCCCAGGCAGCCAGACACTGCTTCCTGCACCTGCCACAGCCACAGAGCCGGAGGGACGCGCAGGGAGAAGGCAGGAGAGTCCCCCAAGGAATGGGGCAGCTGGCTACTGTCACCCTGCTTGTGGCAGAGGAGAGGGCTCCAAAGCTGGATCTGCCTCCCCAAAGGGCAGGGTTGAAGCCTGAGGGATCCATTGATCCACAGAATGCTGCACTTGGCGTTACTTGCTCAAGAAAAGAAGGGCAGAAAAAAGGTACCTCGTGACAGTGATGAAAAATCACAGCAGAGCAAGGAAAAAGGAGCGACACAGCCCAGAGCTGGAGTGTTGTCTCAGTGCTGTCCCTATTCCTGCTGTTCCAGGCACAGGATTGCTCAGCTCAGGCAGGAGGTTTGCCGTGTCCCTTTCTACCTCTGTCCATCCCCAGCCCTCACACACACGAAGCCCTGCCCACAAACCACGGACCAGAGCCCTCATCGAGACAGGCCTGTGCTTCCCAGGTGCACAGGCAAACAAAAATCCAGCTCTGGAAGTTAAAAACTCCCAAGGGAGTATCACCAGGGCCAAATGGAAAGGACACACCTTCCTCCTGCCCCTTTACCCAGTGCTCCCCAGACAGCTCCCTTTGCCCTCACGCTGCTCTGGGATGCGAGACCTCTCCGGGCAGCACTTCCAGCTCGCAGCAGCCTCAGCTCCCCTGGTTCTGCTTCCTCCAGGACCTGGCAGGAGTCAGCTGGCTCCAGCTGTCGGAAGAGCTCAGGGCTCTCCGAGCAGGCGGCATCATTCCAGTGACAAGTAGGTCACATCTCGCCGCCACCTGCAGGGAGCTGCTCAGCCAGACGGGGCTGCCGCATTTGCCTCCAATTAGCCACAGGACCCCGTCACTGCGGGCAAATTCTGCATGGCAGAGGAGGGAGAGATCCTGCTGCAACGGGATCAGCGGTGTGGAATGGCCAGACGCCGACCTGGAGGGTGTGGAACAGGCCGGGGATGATGCACCTGGGTGCTGGATGTGCAGAGACCTGTCGTGTCCTGTCCTGTCCTGTCCCCGCGCTGGGACAGGCTCACACGGCTGAGCTGGCTTAGGCCGGGATTAAAGGCACGCTCTGCAATTAGAGGCACACCCGGCTCCTTCCGGCATTCCCAGCCCCATCTGTGCAGGGTTTGGAGAGAGGGAATGGTGAGGGTGTTCATCCCTAGTGTCCAAGGCCATCTCTGCTCGTCATTCCTTGAAATAACAAAAAAATCCTTCCCCTAATGCATCAGGATGTTTCCATCCCTTTTTTTGGAGGAAAATACACCTACAAACTGTAGGATCATAAGAATTTCCAGGAAAGCAAAACAAGGACAGAGATAAGGGCATGGGCTTTCAATTAATAATTATTTGATGAACATAGGAATTACTCTTGTATGTTTTACAACTCCCCTTTTTATTCCTGGAATAATTTTAGATTTTTTTTTTCCTTTAACAAATCAACTAAATTTGAGAAGAAACAATGCAAAATTAATGCAGGGAGAGATGATGGACTCATCATGGAATGGTTTGGGCTGGAAGCCTCATCTCTGAGCCTGTCCTGGGCTGGCTTCTGTCCTTTGGCCACTCACTGCAGGTGGACATGGAAGTGATGGAGATGTTCAGGGAATGCTGGTTGATTTTCCCTGCCTCTGGCAATCTGGTCATTAAAAAGACTAATTGGCCTCTTCCAGCAGGGAAACATTTAAATAAGAGGTGCCAAAAAGAATGGGAGCTTCTGCACAATGAAATCTGCAAGAATCCAACGTAAAATTCCCCTGGATTGTTACCGGCCCAGCTTCCATGGACTGGTGACTGTGGACAGGAGTGTCCAATCCTACTGGAAATGCACTGGACCAGAATGTCATTTTCATTTTTTGCTGGTAAAGACCCTCTGGGTGACCCCCAGTGACTGGAAGGTCCAGACTGGGCTCCCAGGGCATTAATTCCAGGTGTTCTGTTTTTGGGAATAGCACAGGAGCCTTTCCCTTGCCCAGAGGAGCAGCCAGTGTTTCCCTATCTGTGACAAAGGAGGTGGGAAACGCTGGGTCAGTGCGAGAGCTTGCATGGAGAGGGGCACTCATGGGGATGGGAGACTTCCCTGCAGTTCCCATCTCCCTGCAGGCACGGACAGGTGATGCGGAACCGGGACAAAGCGATGCTCCCGTCGCATCCCGGGACCAGCGGCCTCAAACGGGATGGGGCGGGGCCTGCTCAGGTGCGCTGGGCGGAACCGAGGGGATTTAAACCCCCGGGAATGCCCGCAGCCTCTTTCGCTCGTTCAGGGCTCGGTGCAGGCAGCAGCTGCCGGGCCGGGCTCCTCCGGAGGGGTCCAGGTGGGGCACGGCGGCCTCGGGGTCCCATCCTGTACCTCTACCCCTCCTTCCTCCTGCCCTTATTCCCTCTTTTCTGCCTCCCCTTCCCCCTCCCCGCCCCTTTCCCCGCAGCCGCGGGGCTCGGGGCGCCGGAGAATAAAGCCCAGGGGGCCGGAGCCCGGCGCCCCCGCCCTGGCTGGAGCCCCACATGGGGCCGGGCCCGCTGGACAAGTTCACAAGCACCGCCCGACATCGCCGGGGCTCCGGCTTTCCCCACATCACTCTGAGGGTCCCCGGGGGGGGTCGGAGCAAGTCCTACGAGTCCGAGTTCAGAAATAAAACTCGAGTTTTCTTCTGGGACCAAACTCAGGAGCGCCGTGGCAGAGCCCAGGGAGCAGGCGGGGCCGGGCCGGGGGCACCGGGGGCGGCTGCGCCGGGCTCAGAGGTGAGCGGGGAACGGGGGATCGCTGTCCCGGTACAGGGGTGGGTGTCCCAGCACAGGGATGGCTGTCCCGTCCCGGGACACGGAGCGGGAAGGCGGCAGCAGCGGGAACTGCGGGCAGGGGTCGCCGGAGCTGCCTCGGCCCAGCAGGGCCCGGGGCGTCGCTCTGGATCGGATTCTGTAGGGGCCAAAATGAACATTTTGGGGTAAAATCTGAGTTAATGTGCGGGGGAGAGAATGCACAGTTTGGGGTAAGAGTGAGGTGGTCGGTGCTCTCCGGAGGGACCAGCTCGGGCTGGCTCTGTGTTGCTGTGAATAATTTGCTTTATGGAACGAGACACCTGAGACTGCTGCGGGAATCCAGGGCTGGAGCCGGGAAGGAAACCAGGTCTGGCTGCGGGAACGGGAGCGTGTGGTCAGGCGGGGCTTCCGTCGGTCACTGGAGCCGCTGCCGTGTATAGCGAGATATAAGGGACATATTGATTGTGGGATTACCGGTGACGATACGTGACGCTTCTACAGAACGATCGTATAACGAGATGTGTACAAAAACCCCGCCGTCGTCATCCTTCTCCCAGCCCCGCTGTGTTTTCAGGATTCTGGAGGAAGAGCCAGGGTCTTGACAAGGCTCCCGGGCACAGGGGTGGAATTTTTGGGATGTCCTGTGCGGGGCCAGGATTTGGACTCGATGCTCCCCGTGGGTCCCTTCCGGCTCAGGACATGCTGCGATGCTGTGCTTTGGAGGGTGAAGTCAAGGTGATCAGGGGGGTTTCTGCCCGCGGTGTTCACGGCCCCGCCGGGTCAGGGCGGGCTGAAGCCGCAGCCGCCCCCGAGACACCGGGACCGGCCGGGCTGGGAGCGCCCGGTGCTGCCGCCCCGTGGGGAGCGCCCGGCACTGCAGCCCGGGACGGCGCCGAACCGCGGGATCGGCGTGCAGCGGCATCCCGGGAATGCTGAGGTGTCCCAGGGAATGTCCCCTGCCCGGGACACTCGGCAGCACATCCCTGGTGTGCTGCAGAAAACGGAAGGTCCTGGGTTAGTGGGAGGATGTTTCTGGAATGGAATTGGGAGAGGTGCTGATCATACCATGGAATCACAGGCTGCTGTGCCTTGGAAGGGACCACAAGATCATTGACACTCTGTTGTCTGATTCCACAGCAAAGAACATCCCCAAGTGCCTCCTCACCCCCATGGACAGCAGGAATGTCTTCCATAGCTCTTGTCCAGGAATGGCAAAAAAAACAGTGGAAAATTATTTTCTCCCAGAATTTTCCAAGCAAATCCATAACAAAAGCATGGCATTGCTTATGTCACTGGGAATCCTTTTTCTCAAAGTCCCTCTATACCTGAGGACTCCAGGGTGTTCCAATGTGACAACAGATGGAAAAAAACTGTGATGTGCAAAGCACCCACGTGGGGTTTCCTGGCAGCATTCTGGAAGAAGGAAAAAAAAAAAACAACTCCAATGTTTATCGCACAACATTAAAATTAAATAAACCAACTCTGGGAAACCAACAGCACCTGTCTCTAGAACTCCATTGGCAATCTCCTTCAGGCTGAGCCTAAATCACCTACTCCAATTAACTAGTGTGCACTTGGACTACTTTGTTTGGAAGGGTCAATGCAGTTCCTGTGCCCTTATGTAAAGAGGATGAAGCCAAAAACTAATTTTGCTCCACAAAACCAAACACAAAAAAATTAGAAGAAATTATATCATGCACTAGAAAATCTATGATTGCCTTTGAATGCAATGCCTCAGAACTCAAATATTCATTAAAAAAAGAAAACGCACAACACAAACAAAAGCACCAAGTATTAGATAAACCTTTCCTTGGTTTCCCCAAGTCTCTTTGCCTCATCCAAGCCCTTCTCCATCCTCAGGATCACTGCACTCACTCCAGGGTACCTGGCCAAAAAAGCTGACTTTATGTCTTCCCTGGCATCTTCTCTCTCTGGCAATCCAAGGCAAATCAGAGCCTCCAAGGAAGGTACAGAGCCACCTGCAAGGGAAAGGACTGTTCTGTGTCCCCAGAATCTCATGGCAATATTCAAACCCTAACAGCAGCAGCATTTGCCAGTCTAGGTATGCAGAACACAGCATTAGCCAATGGTGTCCATTAGCCATCACATCCCCGAAATGCAGCTGTCCTGGCCCCTGGACCAGATATCCACATCTGCCATGAAACTGCCAGGGATGAGAACAGCATCAGGTCCTTTTTTCCCCAAAGAAGAATAAAATGAAAATATAAACATCAGCTTGGTTTTGGTTTTTTTACAGGTGGTTGTTACTCCCCCATAAAGGACAGAGTTCATAGATTCCTGGAGGGAATCGTTTTGCCAGTGCTTTGTGTCACAGACAACAACTTCAGGAATTGTGTCATTTACTAGGGCTCAAAGCAAGAAGTTTCAGAAGGAGAAGCTCATCAATGCACCTCATCATTCCTACCAAAGATTGCTGTGCTGACTTGGCACAGCCCAGTTTTTCAGTAGCAGTGGGAGGGGGGTGCCCACAGAGGTGGATCCTGTGAGAAGCTGCTGGAAGCTTCCACCACGTCCAACGGAGTCAGTCGCTGATGGCTCTGAAGAAGGACACGCTGCTGGCCCAATTAGAAAGATTGGTAATGCCTGTGGGGAGCCATGCCTGCCTGGCTGTCCCCAGCCAGCTGTGCTGCAGGCACAAGGGAAGGGGTGGCAGCAGCAGCAGCTTCTCCTCCAGCCCCATGGATAAGGAAAGGTGTTAAATAGCACCAGTGCCACAGTGCCTGCCACTGCCCACACAATGGCCACAGGGCCTGGCAGCAAAAACATGGTGACTCCCCAACATGGAACCTAGACAAGATCAGCATCTTGGTGCTGTGGGATCCTGCAGGAATCTTTGAACGGTGACACTTTTTGGCAATAGCACCTATGAGCAGCAGTTTTTCTTCTAGTCAGAGAAGAGATGGAGGTGAGGACATGTGAGGGAAAACAACATGGCAGCATCAAGGTCAATGGAAAAAAGAGGGGGAAGAAATGCTCCAAATGTCACAGCTGAGATTCCTCTGCAAGCGGCAGTGAGGATTATGATGACACAAACTGTGCCCCTGTAATGCATTAAGTCCATGGGGGGTGCAGAGATCCACTCACAGCCCATGGGAAAAGTACTCATGCCAGAGGGGTTCAAGCCAGAGAAAGCTGTGATCCAGTGGGAGACCCAAAGAGAGAGAGAGAGGGCCCCTGCTTCTAGAGACAGAGAGCCCTTGCTTCCATACTGGAGCAACCTATCCTCAAAAAACTGCACCCTGCGGATGAGTAACCCATGCCACAACAGTTTTGAGAAGACTCTTTACCCTTGGGACAGACCCCATGGCATAGCAGAGAAAAAACAGAAGAAAATCTCAAACTGACCAAAACTCCCATGTCCTGTCTCCCCGCATCATCAGTAGGGAAGAGGGAGGGGATAGGGGAAAAAACAAAAAGTGTTTGACAGCAAGAAGTAAAATAAGCCTTTAGTTCTCTGACACAGTGTACCAATATAAAGAAAAATAGATTTAACACATTCTCTAGACAACAACTAATACAACTGACTACTGTGCACTTGCACTGCTTGGTCAATACCCCTTCTGTGTACCTTTAAGTACAAAACATGAAATTGGAAACCAAATTTGACACACCAAACCAAATAGATAAAACATGAAAACAAGCACTAGAAAGTATTTGTTTGCCTTTGAATGTAGAGCCTCAAACTCAGACATTAAAAATGGAGAAGGTTGAAAAAAGCATCAAATATTCAACAAAATTCAACAGAAGTGTCATTCTAGGAAGAGGTTTCCCCAGGTGTCTTTGTCTCATCCAAAGCCCCCTCTCCATCCTCAGGGGTCACTGCACTCACTCCAGTGTACTTGGCAGGAAAAAGGAACAAGTAGAGCCTTCATGGCTGCCCTGGGATCACTTCTTAGACCACCTCAGGCAGTGGCTAGTGAATGCCACTGGGAAATGCTCTCTCTGGGAACCCAGGGTAAACCAGAGCTCTGCAGCCTGGAACTCTATCCATTACCCATCACATCCCTGAAAAACAACTGTGCTGTGCATTTGAATGGGTGAAGCAGTGATCAACATCTGCCCTGCAAATTGCGAAGAGAAGAATGGCATCAGATTTTTTTCTCTGATTAGTGAAAATAACAAGCTGAAGGCAATGCAGATAGTGGTAGAGTACATGCTTTAGTTACACCCCATATTGTAACCCAGGACAGTTAGGAAAGCTTAAGCTGCAAAAAATAACACAATTTCCCAAAAGCTGCCCCAGCTTCCCCTAATTACTCCTTATGCATTTGATAGTGATTTCCACAGGAATTTTACTATTAAACTCATTGCATAAACCAGCAAAGAAGTTGAACCTCAAAAGGTTGTTTTTCTTGCTGCATTTCCCAATTAAAACCTAATAGAGAAGTTCAGCATCATATACAGTCCAGCAGCTTTTCTATATCATGCACTCCATTGTGTGACCAGATCACAGTGCTCAGTCACTTTTCCCTGCAAGCTTTTCAGTTTGTAACTTCCATCCCTCAGGAGGAGCCTGAATTAACAAAAGCACCCCCAAGCCCACTGCTCCAAGCAGGGATGCAGTAATGCCACCTGGAAAGGGAGCAGAAGAACTTTACAGCTCCTACCCCAAACACTGACCCCAGCCAGAACCACAGACACAACAAAAACCCACAGGTTGGAGAAATTAAGGCAGGAAAAATTCTGTGCCTCCCATTCCCTGCTCAACACACCCCAATCCTACACTGCAAGAATGAGTTGGGGGTTTAACTGTAGAAACTTGAAGACTCAACATAAGTCTTATTTTTAAAGGAGATTCCCAAGGCAATTACCGGTCCCAGCAAAGAGCAAAACCCTCTGCATTCTTCCAGAACCACAGGAAACCCCAGCCAAAGGTAGAAACTGATGTAGAATGTATAAAGAGCTCTATTTCAGCCCTAAGAAGGTCAGGACAAAGCCAAATTAGAGCAACTGTTGCCTCCTAACACCTCACTGAGGAAGAGCTTAGAAGTCTGAGGGAGACCCAGAGAGGAATAACCCCATAGCCCCAACAGAGCTTCAACTAGGGACACCTAACATCTACTCACTAACACATCACATACTTAAACATCATTTTAATTTCAACACAGTTTAAAAAAAAAAGACCAAATTAAAACATACTTTTAGCCTACTAAAACAGCTCAGAGGAGCCAGACATGAGCACCAACCAAATGCAGAGTCAAAAACGCCAGTCCCCTCAGGCTCCAGCACTTATAAACCTCCGCCCGGCTCGTGATTGGCCGAAGCGCTGAGGCGCTCGCAGTGCTGATTGGGCAGTAGGCTCAGGGCCCCGCCCCGCTCTCCACAGGTGCGCGACGTCTCCGCCCCGGAGCTCCGGGAACCGCAGGTGGGGCTGCAGCACGCCCGGCCGCCGCCAGGGGGAGCTGCCGCAGGGCGCGCAGGAGGGGCCCTCGGGGCGGAGGCGCCCGGGCCGTGTCCGTGCGAGACCCCCGGTATCGCTCCGGAGCCGGCGCCGCCGCGCCCGTCCGGTTTAAATCAGAATGAGGTGACAGCACGGCATTAGATCAGGGACGCTAGGAGACTCACCAGAAATGGTTCTTCCCACCGCCGATCCCTCTGCTCGGCCGCGGCAGCGGGCACGAGGGAGCCTCGCGCGCCTCGCGGTGCCCACGAGACCTCACGCGCAC